>JBBIGA010000153.1:2546984-2561578 GCA_037576975.1 Alestes dentex
TAGCAGTCTTGGGAATCGAACCCACAACTTTCTGATTGCAGGGCGAATTCCCTAACCACTAGGCTACCAGCTGCCCCAAAAATGAGTATTGAAGAAAAAATCAGTTTAGATTTTGTACAGTGGTGGTGATAGGAACCAGGGGGCGAGATATGTCAAAAATAGCCATTTTATTTACTATCCAAAACCACCAGTGAACACGTGAAGTCCTGAGTGTTTACATGTAATATTGAATGGTAAGTGCTAAAATAGTGTTAAATCTGACAAAAAATAATTAGGTACTAGGTACATACTATTTTGCTTCATAACACCCTGCTTGTAAATTAATGGTTAAAAAAACAAAAATGAGTCCAAAACCTTCTCAAAACTATCATGAAACAATATCTCATGCTTAAGGCAGCATATTTACAACTGCGTTATGTAAAAAAAAACTTTCTTTAAAGGAATTTTAGAGGCATTAAACACTTCAGACATCTAGTTCCATTCAACACCACTGTCAGCAATTCTGACTTTTTACATCAAAACACTCCGAATGACTTTAGTCACATCTTAACCATTCTATTCTGTAGGACTTTTAGAATTCTGGTAATTAGTGGAATTCCCCTTGAATAGTTTTTACTCTTACTCAAGATGTTTCTGCTATGCTTTTAATGAAAATGTGCCAAAGGTACCAAAAAATTGCTTCATCTTGGATCAGTAGAGAACCCCTGTTAGTGCTAAATATAACCCTTTTTAAAAATACAAAGAACCATTTACAACATGTTTTAATCAGGTAAAGAACCATTTATGCCTTCACATGATTCTTTAAGTGTTCCCACCTCTATATAGCACCATTTTGTCTATTAAAGAACTTTTTGAAGAACCACAAGGATTTTACTTCTCTTTCTAAGTAATCTCTTGTTTCTTCAAATAATCCTATTCTGTGGAGCTTTGGTTGCTATGTAGGTTAACGATAATAATTTTACTTCTCATAGACATAGGTGCATCAGAAACAAGTTTGAAATCCCTATATAAAAGTTTGGAATTCATGTTTTAAATAAAATGAGGCAAAACTGGTTGCATATCACTCCCTAACTATTTACTAAAATATGCTAAATATTCTTTGCTGACAAATACATTTACAGTATGTTTGCCATTTGAGAGCCTTGATTGGCAAGAATCTTCTTTTATTGATATTTAAGTATTCTTTTATTTTTTTTTTATTCTTTTTTTCTATGTTCTACTGTTTTTATGCTTAATAGTTTTATTCTATTCCTGTAAATCACACTGAGTCACCTGTGTATGATCATGGGCCTTGAAATAAACTTGACTTGACTTGAGTCTTTCACATAAGTGCGGCAGCACCAGGGTTTGGAAGCTGCTTTAATGTGTTTCACCTCACACTGTCCAGGCCTGTGTCTCTGCAGTGGGAGCTGAAAGGCAGGGAAGGGAGTCCTCTGCAGTGGGAGTGAAGGGCGAGGGCAGTGGCGACCGTGTCTGGTGTGTTAACGACAGGATCTGCCGGTTGACGCGGGGCAGAATCAGAGATGTCAAGGTCAGTAAGAAGAAGAGGGGGAGCGTTTTCCTATGCAAAAACTAGCATGAATAATTCAGCTCCTCCTTTGTCTCCCTGTCCTCTTCAGCGAGCGGTAGAAGCAGATCCTCTGACAGGTTTATTCCAGGCCTGTCTGAGGAGGAAAGAGCATCGCTCTCTTCTCCTTCACACCGCCTAAAATGGCCTTGTAATTAGGCTGGCAAATTGCAGGCAGCGCTCTCTGTTTCTGGGGAAGGAGGCCTGTGGGAAACGTGCGTCCCCCCAGCGTTCCTTTGTCTTCCAACTGTAAGGGGAAGCAGCTGAGGTGGGACCTTATTATCCAGGAAAGTTTTTAGAACAACATATTAGCATTTTTAAACAGAGCCAGCCTATCTTCATCCTGAATATCTCTTCAGAGACAGGTTTCACACCAACGGCAGAGGTGCGAAAGGCCTTAATAAAGACAAGGGACTGTTACATCGGTGAAATAAAGACTCGAGATGAAAGAAGTGTCTCAAACCAGCTTCAGACTACAGATGAAAAGTTTTCACACACCACATGTTTTTTATCATGTTTTTATCTTCACACTTATCCATTTCGTTTCTAAACTGTTGATTTTTATTCTTGTTAATCATTGGAAAGTGAACAAATATAAGTGAAAATATGTGAATAAAACAAGTTTCCTTTATAAGATGAAAGAATCTGTAACAGTGCAGGTCTGACTCCTATTAACTGGTTGTGTGGTGATGCAGAGTCAAACTCTAGACTGTCCTTTAGCTTCAGAAGCACTCGTTCACTGTTTCATCCCACTGACTGTCACTTCATAGCTTGTTAAATATCTAACACCTGTCTGGTGGTTCCCATTATAATTATAATTTTTGTAGTTCAGTAGTGATGGATAAAAATGACACATTCTTGCTAATAAAAGCTCAAACTGTGAACGAACTGTGAATGTATGTTTTAGCAACGATTACTGAGTCTAATTGTGGTAAATATTAAAGGAGTAACATGCAATTTGGTCTAATCGATTAATCTTGATTACAGACTTTTACATAGTCATTTCAAACATGTTTTAGAAAAGTACTATGTGAAGAAATAAAAGATTGTCAAGAAAGTAAAAGTTGATATTTTCCATCTTTGCTGTTTATTCAGTAAGCTGCTGAACGGGTCTGGGGTCAGTAGTGTCAGTTCTTCAGAATTATGGCCTTAAGTTGCCAAACTCATCCGGGACCCGTTTCTAAGCAAGAGCGTTCAGTCAAGAGAAGAGCGAAAACAACCCAGACAATGTTGCTGCTGTATTATTAGCCCCATCACTTTCTCTAAAACTGTGTCAGTCAGTCGGCTGAGAAAGTTTTCTTGTTTTTTTTTTTCTAGCCATAATGAAGGATGGGAGAACTTGCCATACTGAGAGCGTGTCTAAGTGAAGTGAAGGCTGTGGCCACAAAACTGTGTCATATTCGAATGAATAGTGGTGCCCGCCCAAGCACATCGTCCATCCAGCCGTGGCCGTCGGAGGGTTGAACACAATAACCGCACCGAGGCCTCATCTTTGGGGCCACTGCCCTCTGAGGCCACGGCACATTCCAGGAACTAACAGTCCCACAGGTCACTCTGCTCAAGCTGTTCAGTCAAACCGGCTGCGTCAAGCTGCAGTCGGAAGAGAAAAGCATCATGTGTAGCTCTATGATCTGTATGAGCTCCATAATCACTACCACAATTTAGCAAATCCTTCACCATCAAGGTGGATTCTTACATTAGCTTCTGTCTGCTATATAAACTCAAAGTATATTTACAGTCACATGCAAATGTTTGGTCAAATGACATGTTCTATTGATTTTCTGCGTGGAAATAAGGACACATCCTCTATGTTTATGCACAGTAATTGTGTCTGTGCTAAATGTAACATTTTGTCGTCAGTATTTTCCACAAATAACTCAACATGAACTCAGATAGAGAATCAATTAGTAAAATTCATAGCTACTGGGTTAGAAACTAGAGCTCTAGCATACTGATTTTACACTATTTCTGCAACCAATTTGTTCTTAGTTTATTCCAAACTTTAAAAAAATCCCATTCATACCAGTCTTCATATCATATGAAAAATACATAAAGTGAAAATTAGGAGTTGTGATATGGCGATGATGAATTCAGTTTATTCTTTGTACTCAGTTTATATTTGTGTAAGAATTCAACATCACTTATTCATATTTGCATGTTGCTGTGACACACTTGGATGAAGAAAAAAAGAAGTTATTAAAGACTGTCATGGTGTCACAGTGAGAGTTTACTGTGGGATGCCTGGTGTGTGTGTGTGTGTGTGTGTGGGGTGTGTTAAATTACTGTAGTCTGCCTGCCTGCTGGATTCCTCTCAGCCCGGTGCACCGAGCGCGTGGGTGGTAACTCTCCTTCAGCTCTGTCGCAGATGCAGAAGTTGCGGTGACTGGAGATGGTTGCCATGGAAAATGCAATTAACAGGTGCCTCCTAAAGCCTTTGCCGTTTCTATTAAGGACCCTGTGTTCTGCCTCTCTCTGCTCACTGGGCTGTTTTTAGGCAAATTCTTCAGACGTCTCCTGCTCTTCACAGCTGAATAGAAGAAACAGACGCTTATCATTTCATCCCAAACAACCTGAGCTATCAGCTCCCCTTAAAGCGCTACTGAGGCCTTCTCTGTTTGTGTGGACACCTAATGAGATGCAGATAGGACTGCACTCGATAGGTTCTGTGGCTGAATGAGGTGAAGCTTTGCCCCATGCCAAAGCCATTGCCACGGAAACAACATTCAGTGCCAGGGCACGTCTTTCAGCATTGCTTTGGAGGCGCTTTGGAGAACGCACTCTTGAGCTAGAACCACCTTATCAAGACTTCTTCCATAGGAGGGTGGATCTGCTGCCTCACTCTGAAACCACCCTGCTATAAGACAAAACTATATTGGCCTCTGGCAGAAGGCGGGCCACAGACAAACACTTAAACACCTTCTGGGGTTTAAGCGAAGCTCCAATTTGGTGGCTGGCTGTATATGCAGAAACATAGCATTTTCACAAACACCACCCTGAGAAGAAGTGCTGTCAGCCTCGCCAGTCAATTAAACAGTGGAAAAGTCTCGCTCGCCGGATTTTATTTGGCCAATAAACTTCGTTTTTTTACACCAGACACCAGTTAAGCCAACTCTTCACCTCCTTTATGGGATATGAACAAGAAACAGGAATTCTTGTTGTGTCAAAGGTGGGGAGATTTTTGACAAACTACAGAAAATGGTGGAATCAACATGACCTAAAAAAACTGCAGACTCAGAAGAAGCATCTTAAATGATGATATACACACTGAACTGTTCTGTCATACGCAAAACTTGCACCCCGTACTGCCACTGTAAATACCCAGTAATTAATACATACTACACACTCTATAACCTGCTGCTGCTGTTGATGTTATTTTTGCACAACTATTTATTGCTATCTACCTCAGTCTATTTATTGCTATTGGCTTCAATCAACCTCACGACTACTAGAATACATATTGTCATCGTAATACTGCTTTTGTTGGCTGCGCTGTATGTTGTCTAGTCCCGTAGTGTTGTTGTTCTTGTGTTTTTCTTGTACTCTCTCTCATTTTGCACTCTGTGTACTCCTGTCCTGCGCTGATACAGTCTTATGTTGTTTCTGTTTTTGTTCCTTGTGTTGTTTCATTTCACTGAAATGACAATAAACACCTACTTGACTTGACTTGACTTGATCTAAGCAGATCTGTGCACAATTTGGAGGGCATGGGACTCAAGAGCAAAAAAGGGTACTCTGAACGTGAATGAAGGTTAATTTAAACGCTTAACTGTAAACTGTAACTGCATCTTCAGGGGACAACTTTCTTTTGTAGGGGAATTCCATCACAAAAAAGGTTTGGCATAATATAAACTGTAGGCAAAGTTATGCAGAGTGGTTTTATGTGAAGTTTTTGAAAGCTTTAGTGACTCAGATTTTCTTCACAATGATGATTATATGGGGTCTTAATATCAGTACAAATATAGCCATTTTATTTACTCAACACTACCAGTGAACCTACACTCTTCTCGGAAAAAGCTTTCTCAGAGTACCATTCATTATAGGATCACATACCTGAATTTGTTTTTTGTGAAGAGACATTACTGGTGCTTTATCTGTGGGTGGTGATGTGTGCATGCGTGACAGGCCGGAGTTGACTGAGATGAAATATTCATAATCACTCTGTACTGCATGAAAGGGGTCACCCATACTGGAGGAAGCTCGTGGAACCCAATGGAAGTTAAAGGCCACAAAAACATGTTTTGTTCCCACCAAGCAAGAGGGCACATGTGTAATCTGAGGGCAAAAGAGCAGCTGGGATGCCTGGATCTAAACTGAAAACCCGAACTTTTGGGAAAACCTGAAATTGGGAGCTAGAATTTGCTCTTCAAGTAATCTCTAGAATTGTTCCTGCAGGGAGCCTCTTAATTTATATGCTACTGGTTGGCCTTATGGACTCTTAGGTCTTTGAAGTGGATTAGCATTTCCATAAAAGAAATGTTCTCAGAGGTTCCTCAGACAGCTTCACTTCACTGTTCTGTACTTTTTGTGTGAAAGAGAAACATGATGTTCTGTTTTGAATCTCTCACATAATATAACACCAGCTCATCAGTATATTAGTGTGAAGGTGCTCCTGTTTAGGGAGCAGTTTGTAATACTGATAATTAGACATGCAAGATGATATTATAGCTATATGCCATTAGACAGATTAGAGCTGACATTTCAAACCAATACTTGACATTTTTAAATGTGTTCTGGGAGATCAGGGTTTATTGGAGTACTGTGCTAATGTGTGGATATTATATTTTTTTCAAACCTTTGTTATCCTCCAGAAATTAACGTAATTTTTCTCCAGGTGGATTTAGTCCCAGTTTCTACATCTTATAAATGCATTTGCACCTACAGATATGTAGATGGAAAAATATTCCCATGAATTCCCATTTCCCATCTCCTGTGCTCTTCTGTGTCGGCTGGCTTGTGGGAAATTTCCACAATGGAAAGGTTCATCATCGTTACAATATGTTTTTGCCAAACTGTGTGGGGCAGCTGCACAACTGTGCAACTTTCCAGCAGACACTACTGAGGGCCACACCCACAGCCGTGCTGGTTTGTGTTCATTTTTGAGATGTGAGAGGTGCATCTGTCAGACCTCAGATCTGAGTCTGATTCACTCACATGCTTCGCCCTTCAATCCAGCAGAATCAGATCAGAATTTATTGATCCCAGATAAAACTGCTTATGCAATGACTGCACAGAGGCACAAAGACAAAAACAATATAAAATATAAAATAACACCAAACTACAACTCTTCAGAAACTACTCTGAAAATGTGTTGTACGAAATACACTGTACGCTGTATACACAAAATGCTGTGGTCAGTAAGAGAAGTGGATAATAACACTACAGATAAATGAATAAAATCACGGCTGAAGCAGATTACTAATAACACAAACAGTGGCATAATTAGTGATACTGCACATGAAAATACTATTTCATAAGTAGTGACATAAGTGACGTATGTAGTGACATTGCATATACTGATAAACTATTGCCCACAAAAATAAAGATATGGCACATAATAATAGTGATTTAGCACAAACAATTAGACATTGCATGTCTCAGTAGCAGCAGGTTTTTGCACAGATTATTGTGTGGGTGTGTGACAGGGGGAGGCATAAGATTAGAGTCTTGTTCACACCAAGAATAGTCCCAGTACAGCCTATGCTGAATGTTAGGAATAGACAGAGGGTCTGAGTGTGGTCTGCAACTCCAACAGTAAACAGTGGTTTGCACTCAGTACCAGCTGTTTCTTCACTTCACTGCCAGTTACTCTGAAAGGAAGCTTTATTCCAGATGACGGTTCACCCTCCGTGCCCCACGCGGTGCTAGTCTTGCCGTACCATCTGTGAGATGCAGTCCTGCTCCCGTCAAAGAGAATGTGGAATGGGTGGGTCGGGGAGAACATGGCGAGGAAGTCTTGTGACTAATTAGCCTCCCTAGGTTTGCATTCAGTGGTTTGCAGATGGCTGGGTGGTTTTGTAAGACAAAACAGAGATGTTCCACTGCGCTCCTTGTTTTGTTTTCCGTTTTGTGCCTATGCTTTGGGCAAGTCTTTCCAGACTCTCGAGTATGAAGGAATTTTCAGTATGGCAGTCGTGTCCCTGCATGCACTCATAACATCTGCTTAAAGTGACGCCTCAGTTCTCTGCTAAAGTCAGCACTTCTACTCTGTGGCAGAGGCGCTTCTTTTCTTTTGAAGATTTATTCACAGGGCTGTCTGACGTGTTGCGAGGAAACCAGAGGTGCCTGTGAAGATTTCTGAGGAGCTCCCTGAACGCCTCAGAATGATGCTGCAAGTCGTTTTCAAACTTAAAACAATGGGCCAAGGTGGTTGCTTACAAATAGAATCAGAATCCAAAAAACAGATCCTGGAGGAAACTGCTTGTGTCATGACTAGAGCAATATAAAATATAAAGTCTAAATAAATTCAATAAATGAACTGAGAGCTATCAGCATTGCGGGATATGGATTTTGGGCTAATATCAACAGTCCTGTAACCAATCCAGACCTGTAACAATGGCAGTGGGGGGGGGGGCAGTAAAATTTTTAACACGATTACCTACATTTGAGCACACATCAAATTAAGTGCTTCAGTTAAAAAATTAAAAAATTTAGTAGTTTGAAAAGAAACAGTGTTGGGTCAATATCAGTATTAAAAAAGAAAAACTGGTATTGTGCAATTTCTACTTTCAAACTGAAAATACGTTGAGATTGATTGAAATTGAGCAGCTTATTTCATTTTTTTTTGGTTCACATGGCCTTTGACTGACTTTGACTGACCACATTTAATCCAGTTAATGGTCAGTGCTCCCTGTCAGATCCTTATATAGCTGCGCCCAGTCCCACCTGCTAAGTCTCCTATGGTAAACTGGGAGGGCTAGTACCTGCTTCATTCAGGAATCCCCCCCACCCCCACCCGCTTTTCAAATTGGGGGTCAATATTTCATTTGATTTCGTGCAATTTAGTATAATGGTTAATTACTCACAACCAAAAATGTTGCAAATGTTGCATCAACAGTCAGAACAAACAGGATACTGGAATGAAATTGTGATCTTTATATGTGCAAATGATCAGCAGCAGTTCAGTATAAATATAAAGTCAATCTATGAAAATAAAATTTATGAATACCCAGATGTAACATGGCTGTGTTTGTGCCTGTATCTGCATGTGCTTTTTTTAAAAAAGTGTTAAAAGTGCATAGGTGGAAAGCTGAGTCGTGTGTGTGTGTGGTTTGGTGGGTACAGGCAGTGGGTTAAGAAGTCTGATGGCTTGTGGAAAAAAGACCCCCCTCCCCGTTTGCATAGAGCTGTCAGGACCTGACATTAATTGCCAGACTGGGACCAGTAATGCTCTCGTGGACCCTCAACCACAAATGGGCTGGAGATCGAACTCACAACAACGGTTTTGCCAGCCCCACAACTTTGGAGCCACATGGGAGCCTCACGTCAGATCCTTCAGAGTTCATCAATATGTGGCCTCCAATCTGTCTTAATTAGAGGTCTGGAAGTCCTGGCCCAATACTGTCCACTGATGACCAGGCGCCCACACTGATACCAAAGTGGTAACATGAAAATATAGAAATATATAAAGCAAGGACATAACTGGAGTATAGCATCCTCTGCCATATGATCAATCACATCTTCACTGCTTTAAACCTAGCTATGCAAAAGCAAAGATTTCTCTTAGGATGTCTATTAGTGTAAAATAAGGCAGTCCTGTAGTCTTATGCTTCAATAATATTCAAAGTCTATGCAAATTAAAAGTCTCTGGATATTTTTTTAAATAAAAAGGTTGGTGATGCCTTTATTGTCATTGTCAAGCACATTGAGTTTAATAGTACTAATACTATGGTACTAAGATGCATTTTAGTTATAACAATATACAAAAATACAGTACAATAAAATAAACAATATTGTTTATTGTAAATACACTACATGTCCAAAATTATCCAGGCACCACTTCCAGTCTTCAGAGCAAAGTAGGAACCAACTCTCTATTAAAAGCCTTGATTTCAGACGTAATGCTGGATAAGCATGGCGTCTACAGACACTTTAGACATACAGTGTAGTCACCATTGTTTACTTATGGTATTCTTACAAGTTTTTTTTTTTTTTCAGAACAATCAACAAGTTGAACTCTTAGCAATAAAGGCAAACTTCCTTTTTGAATTCTGGGCATTTTAAACTCCATTAGAGGGAAAAATGACATTATTTCAAGGACAGCAGGTATTCTAATGATGTAATTGTCATTTAATAGCATTGATTTCAAATGTAATGCTGTACAAGCATAAGATCAATGTATGTTTTAGACATACAGTGTATTTCCTCCTGTCATTTTTTGTTATTTTGTGTATTTTTCAAAGTATTTTCCAATTGTGCCAAAACAGTTCAATGTACAGAATAATTTCCTAAAGAGTCATAATCGAATCAAATTGCTGTCAGAGAAACACCCCTAACGTATATGAACGCACGTTTTTTTTTAAGATGCAGCTTTTCATAACCTCCATTTCATGTGTTTACCATGACGTCACTAGAAACACATTTGTCTTGGGTTCAAGGCTGGAGGCTTAAGCCACAGCTTTAAAGGGTGTGTGAGTGTGAGAGGGAGATAACACAAACCTCTGCGTATAGAGCAGAAGCTCAGACCACAGCAGGAAACCATATTACCCTCAGCCCTCCACCGCTTCCTGTTTCATGCTGCCGCAGAGATGAGTGAGTTGCTCTGATTGATTCACAGAACCACAGTGCGGTGCAAAAGTCTTGACACCCCTATTTCTTTCTCGTTTGCTTTGAAACATGTCGTTGGTGCAAAAATACAATTTAATTCCTGTCAAACCGTCTTGTTTTTGCCATACTGTGTAGATTAAACGAAAGAAATAGAAACAAATGTTTTACTGTGACAGGCAGCAAAATCTCTACAGGTACAAGGTGGCTAGATAAAGGAGTTCCAACCAATCAGCATTCAGCACCACCAGTATACTAACTGGGGGGTGGGGGGTGGGGGGGTTTGCACAGTACTGTACAGTCACAACCTGCTTGGAAACTGAGTCACGGCCTCGAATGCAACCTGAGCATTCCTCATTCCTTCAGTGTCAGAGGCTGTGTCACATAAGAATGCATAAGAATGAACCGTCCACTTTCTCCTCTCCTGATCACCCACCCACATGGTTCTCTCAAGAAATGTATTTGGACAAAACTTTATATCTCCAAAATGGAAAGAATACAGGAAAGGAGAAAAACAATCTTAATTTTAATCGAAGTCAACGAAGGAGAATGTTTTTCCTATGATTTCTGTTGATCAGTTCAGTATGAAATTTGAACATATTGTAAAGGGCAACTGGTATTTTTAAATTCTGCAAGATAAAGACAATAAACAGCAAAAAAAAAATGGAGCTTTTTTTCTGACACTGATGATATATTTCATCTAAGCTTTCAAAAACCTAAAACCTACTGTGATGTTCTGATCCACTTAGCAACAAAAGCAGATTTGCATTTTGCATTTTGGGCAACATGTGTATCATTTTAAAGGGAAAAAATGGCAGTATTTCAAGGTAAATAGATGTTATTGCCGTTTAACTGTAGTCACGCCTTCTGGAGTGTATTCAAGATGTCATTGCTATCCATAAACCAAGTATAATGCATAGCTTTACAGATGTATAATACAGAGCATTTCTATTGGTTCATTCATCAGAATAGTTGCACACGTATATAAAGGGCAGCTGCTGTGTCCAAGCAATGTGGAAAAATGTGCTAATTTCCTGCCATCCTTTAGTCACAGGCAAAACGTTGGATGTGACGATACTGAAAAAAAATAAATAAATAAAAACGGTGTAAAACAGTCTAAAACCGGTGTTTGCTGCTCTTTCTCTCGGCCGATCTCTGGACCCCCTCCCTCTGCAGGTTTTCCCACCCATTTGTGGGCGGAGACTATCCTAAAAGTTCTCCTGGGTTCCAAGTTCTTGTGCTTTTTCAGTTTATTTCCAAAAACTAAAATAAAAGAAATTTAGGCATTTGTGTTCTTTATGTTCATTTGTGTGTGACGCCATTTTTAAAACCCCAGTAATGGTTATTATTGTGATTAATTATGATAAATTACAATGACTTTGGTTCTGCGTGACACAGGAGCTCCAAACAAAGCTCAGCATGACGTCTGACACCTCGAGCACCAACACAAAGCAGGGGAACTTCCATATAAGGAGTTGATTGGCTATATAATGAAGATTTATCATTTGTTGCGCTTCCGGCACGGAGTCATGCTGCTCGTGTTCTAAGGGCAAATCTATAAATGTTCTCATTTGAAGAGTCATTCCATGAGATAGATGCCAGATGGATGTTGTTCAGATTGTGTGGTTTAAATACATACTATTCTCACAAAAAACATGTTGGAGATCGAATTGCAGATCTAAGATTGTGGTCTGTGGGTTACTGGATGTAGCTACTTCAGCTGGGTGAGCCCCAGATTGAAGCACATCAATGCTTGGTGTAACCTGCGACAGGATGGATGGCCTGTGGAGGATGCTGACACCCAATACATATCATTAGATCACCAGGTTGATTAATGGTTCACCCTTTGGCTCTTACCTTGAATACGTCCTCCAGCTGGACGACCAGCACTTCTGAAATGCTGAGCAAGGCTACGTCCAGTCTCCCCGCTTCACTGCACACAAATTCCAGATCATTCTTTTTCCACTGAGCACGCATGTGTCTGCGTCTCCTCAGAAAGAGATAACGGCCTTGTTTCGTAATCAAACCTGTCTGATTCCTGTGTACCAGTTTATTGGCTCCTAAAACCTGCTAAATGTGGGAATATGACATTTCATTCAGGAAATTACACCAAAACACAGGATGTGACGATTCAGCTCCAGTGCCAGTCTAACCTTGGGTTTCTTCTGTTGTTTTCAAACATATGTTCACATTAGAAGAGCCATTCCATGAGATACCAAATGGAATGCGATGTACATAAAAACAGATTTCTCCAGATTTCTCCATATACATATACGTGCAATAGTAGCCAAAATTTTTTGCGCACCACATTTTTTAACCACTTATCCATTTATGATCAATACATAATAAATTGAGAGATATTTACTGTCTAATGAACATGGATCCTCTCTTGCTCTTTATCGGGATGCTTAATGTGACATTAATTTTATGGCTAAATAAACTGGTCTGACAAGTAAGCAAGACTCAAGGAGACAGAACAGTATAATGCTTTGCTTAGAGGGAATCTTTTAATGATTCATTGATTTATGACGTGTTAATGGGGTTTGATGTTGAAATTACTTAATGATATTTAAGACAGATATTATATGTGCATACAGAATGTCTGTCTAAACTGCCTTTAACCCTAATATTCTAATTAAAACATACCACTTATGTTAATGGTCCCAATACTTTTGTCCATATAGTGTATATAGTCTTCATCAGTAAACATTTGCACAGATCCATTTTGTAACTTAACGGTTTTGTCGGTTTGGTTGACAATTTTAGATCAATTTTTAGATTAGTATTCCACTTTAACGGGCGCGTGACCGAGGACTCTCCGTGCGCGCGCACTTCAGTCACAGCCAATGATCGGAGGTGATTCCTTTTTCTGAACCGATTCAGTCCAGCCCTCTGTTTCAGTGAACGAATCAAAACCCAAAGGTTCATTTTAGCTGCGACATTGGCTTACTTGATACTCGTTTTTAGGGCTGTACGGTTAAATCGAAATCATATTAGATATAATATCTGCATATCAGCATCAAACTGACATTTCAAATTGATATTTGACGCTGCGGTACACTTAATGCAGACTGGAAGAACAGAATGTTTAGGCAACACTGAAACGCTGTTCTAAAATGCTCTAATTTGACTCATTTTCTCATTTGTAAGCTTATAGAAATGATGTAAGATAAGAAAACTCTTTATTATTCCAATAGATGGGATATTTGCCTTGTTACAGCAGCAAAGTGGACAGAACAAGAGCAGCAAAAGCTATATGTATATAGATTTACAGCTCCAGAAAAAGATAAGATACGACTGCAATTTATTTTTAAATCAGCATCTTTGTGAGTGTGACAACCATTCCATGCCAGTGTCTGTTAAATTACTACACAAGCACCTCATTCTGCTTTATGAGGTACTGATTAGTGACCACCTGAATCACATCTTATTTAATGAGGAAAAGTATAAAAACACTGCTGTAATCGACACTCTCCTCTCACAATGAGACCAGTTGGAGGTTCGTCAAAGGTTCGACAAATTTGTTTTCTTTGAATTATTATTGAAGTTCTGTAACCACTGCATAATTTTTCTTATTTTGATGTTATGGCATTTCCTTCAAAATTTTGCTTAAAGAACAATACTTGTATTTGGAAATTAGGAGAAATATATATATATGAGACCACTGCAAAAATGTTCAGTTTCTCAGGTTTTATCTTTTATAGGTGCAAGTATTGAACTGAACCACTGTGCCTTAGATAGATAGATAGATAGATAGATAGATAGATAGATAGATAGATAGATAGATAAGCATTTGTATGTATTTACACAGTGGAGTATCCTCAGACGCCTAGTAGCAGTAGAATGTTATACTAATGCAGTTAGGTGTACTCCCAGTTTCTGTATGGTATAAATATTTTTGTTTCAGCATCTGCAAAAGTGTACATTCTCATCCTCTTTATATGCACTGAAAAATGTGAGGTGAAATCAAAGAATTAGCTCTGAATATGCTAATATGTTACACTTCGTATTATTAATGTCTCTGTTTTGCAAGATTAAATTGTGCACATTTTAATTTGTATTGATCTTATAACATAGATATACACCCTAAATGGACAAATGTATTGGCATGAATTATTGAATTCAGATGGCCCCTTACTTCCAGTGAACGTCAATCTTAATGCTTCAGCAGACCAAAACATTTTGGACAGCGCCATGCTTCCAATTTTGTGGACCCAGTTTGGGGAAGAACCTTTTCTATTCCAGCATGACTGTGTCCCAGTGCACA
>JBBIGA010000153.1:2561678-2597182 GCA_037576975.1 Alestes dentex
AAGAACTTGACTGGTCCACACAGAGTCCTGACCTCAACCCCATCCAACACCTTTGGGATGAACTGGAATGGAGATTGAGAGCCAGGACTTCTCGTCTAACATCAGTGCCTGAACTCACAAATGCTCTACAGAATGAATGGACACATATTCCCACAGAAACTCCAAAATCTTGTGGAAAGCCTTCCAAGAACAGTGGAAGCTGTTACAGCTGGGGGGTGGCAGTTCCATTTTTAAAGTCTATTTATTTGAATGCAATGTCATTTAAGTCCCTGTTGGTGTAAAGGTGTCGGAAAGAGTCGAATAATGTGGATCCAAGAATCGGTACGAATGAATTGTCCAGAAGAGCCGATTCTAGAGAACCGAGTCAAACGAGTCAGAGAGCTTCACTCCCGGCGGAGGAGGAGAGCTGCGTCAACCCAGACCCAGCCAGCGCTCAGCCCGCCTGGGAAGCGTTTAAAGTTGCTCGAAAGGAAAGAAAACGACTGTTTCTTCTGTTCGACATCGGTCCAAAAAGGGATTTTTCTCGTCTCCCGACCCACCATGTCCGGGACCCGAGAGGAGGAGCGGCGCAAGCTGGCCGACATCATCAACCATTGGAACGCCAACCGGCTCGACCTGTTCGAGATCAGCCAGCCGACCGAGGTGAGCTCTAGGCCGGGCTGCAAACACCCAGCTCCCGGGGTCAACAGTCTGATACCATGCAGCACATAAACATCTTTCTAACACCAGGAACTGTACGAATACGTCAAACCTCACTTACTACATCATACAAACAATATCTAATCTTAACGTTTACACGTATGAGCTATTCATGTGTGGGAAAAGGACTCTTTTTATGCCATTTCAAGTGTTATTCATCAGGCTTAATACTTCAAAGCCAGGATTGTATCACAGCAGTGCTGTATAGTAACCAACCGTTACTAACCGTTACCATGTAGCAATTTAAAACCGTAATACATAAAAAGGGCTGTTTTATTGATGTGGCTTGTATTTTCATCGACTAATAACATCTTTAGGTGAAATAAGACGGCAAGGGCCTGTAAAAATTGTTTTTTTGGTTAAATCAGTAATCAATGAAATGGAATGGGGTAAGGTGGGCGCCGGTAAGGTTAATGTTAGCTGTTCTGCTCTTAGCAGGGTAAAGCCAGTTTTAACCCAGTTTTTGTGCCTTAAAATGTAATATTACGCTAAATATTGTGAAAGGAAAAACAGATTTATAACGTCTTTTCTGTAATCTGTCTGAATTTGCCTTTTAGGCTGGGGTTTAATACAGTTTTTAGGGGGTGAAGTGCTAGGAAGCTAACTGAAAGAGTATGAATTTTACATGAATGAATGTGTGCTGGTTTTTTACGTCTGTGCAGAGGTAAAGAAACAAAAATGATGGCCAGAGGGTGATTTTGTAACGTTAATGTGCAATAAATCTTGTAGACACGTCTGTGTTTGTGGTATCTGGCTAATAAACAGTAGCTTAGCCGGCTAGCCCTCTTAGCCAGGGTAAACAACGAAGGGGCTTAGGATGGATGCTAAATAGAGATAAAACAACAGAGGATGTGGTCTAGACCAAGATATTATGTGTTTATTATGTGCTTGAACAAGATCTGTGTCTGGTAAACATCTGCAAAATCTAATTGGGTGGAACAAATCTGTTTAAGGCACTAAAATAATGCAGTCGATGCTAGAAAACTCATAAAGATCTTAAAGCTGAGGGCAAACCCTGTGTCATGTCAATGTCCTCGTCTTTTCTGAAGACTGACAGCCACAACGCCATCGTCTGAGGCCTGATGTGCATCCATTTCAGTGTCTGTACACTTTATGGCGTAGGTTTCCAGTGCCTGACACCTGCAGCTGCAGTTTTTGGCTCTCCGAAAGGAGGAGGGAGGACTTGTAGCTTCATTGAAAGACTAAATGCCCAAAAACCGATCCAGGTCATATTCTGATCACTTAAGAACACAGTTGCACACACAGCTTGTATAATCTCCATTGATGGCATCGAACATAAATTGAAATGCTCTGGAGCAGCTGCACAGCCTGTGGTCCACCATAGAAAACTCATTAAAATCCTAAAGCTGAGGGCAAAGCCGGGGTCGTATCAATATCCTTGTATTTTCTGAAGACTGACAGCCACAACGGCATCGTTTGAGGCCTGATCTGCATCCGTTTCAGTGTCTCTACTCTTGATGGCGTTTCTGCTTCTTATATTTCTACTACCTGACACCTGCAGCTGCAGTATTTGGCTCTCAGAAAGGAGGGAGGACTTGTAGCTTCACTGAAAGACAAAATGTGCTAAAAGTATCCAGCTATTGAATTCTGATAAATTAAGCATCACCAATTGCTACATAATTGCACACACAGCTTGTGTAATCTCCATTGATGGCATCGGAAATAAATTTAAATGCTCCGGAGCAGCTACACAGCCTGAGGTCCATCATGAATTGTAGAACAGTAGAACCATTTTCTCTGAACCTTTAGGAATGAGCTGAAGTGGCGTTTGTGATTCAGAACTTGTCATCCAACAACAGTACCTGACCTCAGTCATGCTGGTATGGCTGATTGCAATCAAATTCTCACACTCCAACACCTAGTGTAAAGTCTGCCCTTAAGAGCAGCTGCTACAACTGTAGTAAGAGTGAAGCCAAATTTTTAATTCATTTCCTTGATTTCAGAGGAAATATTAGTTGAGTGGCTGTCCAAGCTGCCTATATAAAGGCAACTGTAGGTCTCTGGCTGAGGAAAAATGTTTGTTCCCAATGAATGAAAAGCTTATTTTTTTTGTCAGTAAACCTTGCACAATTTGTCCTGTGGAGGAACTGATCTGTTTTTCAGCAAATCTTTTGTGTAGAAGGGACGTAGTTGGTGAGGGAGTGCCTGGCACAGCCTGAAACGTCCACAGCACTTCACACTTCAGTTCAATGAATTCCGGAGCTCAGCAGAAGTTTTTCACAAGCGGGTGACGTCATAGCCGTGTTTTCACTCCGCAGCTGCGTATGACATAATATCAGCTCTGCCAGCCTGGTACAGAAACAGGGGCCTTCACTTTGGCTATAAAAAAGACAATCTCAGATCTCCAGTCATCTTCCTGGTACTGTAAGAAATTAAAATAATACTAAACCAAGGTGCTATTTGGCCTTATGTGCAAAAAATTACAAGGAAAACTAGAGCAACCAAAAACACAATTTGGAAAGTATTTTGTAGATGGCTGGGGTTTAGAAATGTTCTTGTCCTCCATAATTACTTCATTTTGATGCAGAAGCTGGAAAACCTTCTCATCTACGACCACTAAATCGCACATCTGCTGTGATAAAGTGGCATACATCATCACCGCCCCTCCACATATAGTCAAATCCCTGTCTGTCTCAGTTACGCTATTTGTTAAGGAAAAGTCATAAACCTGAGGTTTAGTCACTGAGGACCCCTGGCCTGAGCTCCACCAGACTTTGGAAATGTCAGTGGAAAGCACTGACGTGGCTATTATGTGCTCTTCAGAGGCCGATAGTCTATGGAGACTCATTATTTTGTGCATTTAGCGGTAGATTTCTTCATTAGCTTGAAGATATAAGACTAAAACAGGCCAACAATAATTTAAGCTAATACAGGCTAATCTAAGGTACTTTATTGGCCTGAATCATGTTGAGACTATACTGCAGACTCCTTACTTTAACAGGCTATGGAATTCAGACTTATTTGAGACTATTCGAACTTACATCACTTCATTGACATCATTGACATAATTGCAAACCACCTTCAGAGAAATCTGGGTCCCTGCTCTTGGGCAACAGTGGCTTAAAAAACTACTTAAAAGATTCAGAAGACAAAAAAAAATCCAATTTACACAATTCTCCACAGATGATGTTGATCTACCAAGTTCAAAATTTTCTTTAGTAGAATCAGAAAGCTTTATTGATCCTGGAGGAAATTGCTTATGTTATGTATTTGACTTATGCTTCTGTAAGTCAAAATAAATCCAATAAATAGTGCCAAAAATACTCTATGTGAAATACAGTATACTATGTACACAAATGCTGTGATATTAACACTAGAGATGAGTTCTGGAGGCTGGAGCTGCAAGACTACCATTGCTAACAAACACTAGAAGTCAGTGGTCACCCAGATCTTCATCTCCAAACGGACCCAAACCACATCCAGCTCTTCACTACAGTGGTGTAGATGTTTGGATGTAGTTTAGAACACAGTACGACTTACACTGAGCTGTGAAATGAACATAAATTCCCCAGACACTCTGGGCAGCTGTTTTGGAGAACCTTCCCCTCAGGGGTAGGAGTTTTTGAGACAATGATGATCGTAAATACAGAGAAATTTTCATGGCTTTCTGAATAGCAGCCCAGGTGAAGTTCTGTTCATATTTATAGGTTACAGTAAGTTCTAAACCACACTGACAAGCCTGTACCACCTTAATGAAGAGCTGGATGTGGTTTGAGCATGAACTTTTAAAATAAACTAAAGTGGCCCTTATAGTAATGCGTGAACACACCACACAGTGTGAAGGGTATTCTCTGTATTTAACCCGTTCACCAAGTAAAGCAGCTGGAAGCCAGTGATGCAGCATCTGAGAGCAGTCGGTTGGGATGATACCTTGATCAAGGGTACCTCTGTGGTGCCACTGGCAGTCCTGGGATTCAAACCCAGGTCTTCCAATCACAGGGGCAACTCCCTAACCACCAGGCCACCAGCTGCCCCATTTTATTTTTTACTTAGTAACTTAAGTGCTAAACTCTAGAGGCAAAATTTGGGCTGCAAACATATCTTGGCTAATCATCTCCATCTGGAGTAAATGGAAAATTTCCTTTATTAGTGTGAAGAAAGCACAGCTTAAAGCAGTGTTTCTCAATCCTGGTCCTGGAGATGTACTGTCCCACAGATTTTAGTGGTTTTTTTTTTTTTTTTTTGCCTTAACACACCTGCTTCAGTTCAGTAAGGGGTTGTTAGTGAGCCGATTGTTTGGGTTGGGTGTTTTGGGAGCTGTGAAAACACTCCAGGACAGTGAGCCTCCAGGACCAGGGTTGAGAAACTCTGGCTTAAAGCATCTGTTAAACATTTTTGCAAATAGTAATCTATAATTTGTCAACAACATAGATGCAGTTCTCTGTATCTCATTACATGCTTGGGTGCAACAGCTGTATTGACTAAAAAGCTAAACTGAATTACTAAGGCCGCATTATAATAAATGGAGAACATTTGTTGAAATGAACTCTGTGTAGCTGTCCTGACCTATTTCTGTTGTTTTAAATGGATATTATTAAAGTCCTAACATGTAAACAACAATCTTGGAGCACCCATTGCTGTATATTGCATGGACAAGAGCCCAGAGTGTATCAGATGATTCCAGCTGGGCTTCTTTAACAGCTGCTTCATGCTGATTTGAGCACCATTATATGCCAATTCGATGAAGACGCGAGATCCATTTTAAGGTCAGGTATTAGTCTGAATTGTGACATTTGGTTTAAACTGCTGACAGAAACTGTTTCTGGCTTTGGGAAAACAACAGGCCACCCGTTATTTAGAAGCCCACCACAGGCACTTTACTCTCCACTTCTGCATTGATCGGCATTAACTAAACAGCCGTCTGGAGAGCTGGGCTTTGGAGAGCCAAGGCATGAACATGTTTTCCATTTTTCAACCCCGATTGTTAGACGTTTTGTCTGAAAATAAACTCTAACTGTAGGCCGTCCCCGCCCTGTTTGGAGTGCAGCGGCCTGATTGTTCTGCTGGATACTCGCTGAAGTTTAGCTACATCCGCTTTGGCCACTGGTGTGTATCCAGTCCAGGGCTGAAGGAAATGAGATTGTGGAAATGGTCACCTGGGAAACACGGGGCTGTGTGTTGTTTGGGGAAAAGTTGTTCGTTGCAGGAGTGAGTGATGGGAAAGAAAAGAGCTTTTTTTTGTAAGAAGTATGTAGTCGATCCACTAACAAGAGTCATTTAAGGTGGGAACTGCATGAGAACTGGCATAAAACCATTTTTGAACATTCTGATGAACCCTGATACAATATGTCTCTGCTTTAAAAGGTTAGAAATGAACTGAAGCTCTACGTTTTCAGGACCATTTATGTGTAAAAGTGTAGCATTTCAACACTGTTGACATGTTAGAAGTGGTTGATGAATGAAATTGCTTGCCCACCACCACAAAAACCTCTTGAACCACAGAAAACACTGGAGTATCGGGTCAATGGCATCTGTAATTAGAAATAGACCCGTTAACGTGATTGTTTCGAATGGGTTTTCTGATCATGCTGCTTATTTGTAGTTCAGTCTCCCTGCAAAAAAACATATCAATACAGGAACAAAACCTCATGTCTTCGAAAAGTAGTGAAACAACGTGAGACCTTAATCAGTGTGACCAAATGTAATTTTGTCAGTCTGGCACAGTGTAAAGGGCAGCTGGGATTTTTAAATTATGGACTCTGGACTTGATGTTTCCAAATGGTTGTAATGGTTTGACCATTTGTAGAGGTTCAGTGGAGAATTTTATATGATCTTAAACCACACTGCCATTTACATCCACCACAGACATGAGAAAAGCTCCAAATCTGCAAGGTTGTTTGGTGAAATAATGATTAATTGGTTGTTTTCCCTGATCAGTCTACCTCTTTCATTTGAACTGCTTTAATGAAGAATTCCATTTTAAAACATTGATTTTATAATCTAGTGCTACTGTGTTCATTGTTAATCCTTCAGCTTTGATTTCAAAGAGCTCTTGCCAGAAGAGGGATAATGGATTGTATAATATTTTTTTCATCTTTTATCTTGCCAGGTTATCTGCAAGCTTGTAGCTTGTTCAGATCCTCACATTAAAGTTTTTGCAAAGGGGTGCCACTGCTGTCACCTTATATAAACCAAACTCATAAGTGCCAGGGAACATCAGATGCTGCCTTGATGTCAGTAGGGAGCTTTTGACTGCACTGCTTTTCTGAAACTGGTGCAACCTGTAAGGGCGTGAAGAAACATTTTCAGATTCCAGGTTTTTCAATTCTGTGTTTAAACTTTAATGTGAACTTGGAAGCAGAAGAATGCCAATTTTATTGCAACACAAAGACGGTGGAGTGATGTACCAAGCAGCTTATTATTGGAAAAATAGTTTCTAAATCTTTTAGACAGTGTAACTGTTTAATAGATTTAAGTAACTAAATCATGAAAAAATCCCAGATGCCTTATTTTGATCACTAGAAGTGGTTTCTACAAAAGATGGCACATGAGGGGTGTATTGGTGGTACAGTTAAATTTCCATATTTCATGAGCATATGTACTTTCCAATGTTTCCATATTCCAATGTAGTGTAGTACTGATCATTAGAATCGCAACACTTTATTGATCCCAGAGGAAATTCTTATGCTTTGACCTCAGAGACGCACAGAAACTCGAAAAGACGAACAATAACAAATATAAAACTCCCGAAAATACTCTTTGCTAAATACAGTATGCTAAATACACAAAATGCTGTGAGCAGAAAAATAGGTGGATATAAATACTATAGATAAATAGAGAAAATTGCTGCTTTAGTTGTTTACTCTTAATGCAAATAGTGGTTTGGAGTTGTTCTCTATACCAAATCTGTTGTTGCATGTAATAGTGACATAAGTATTGATATTGCACAGAATAAACTATTGCATATAAGTATAAAAGTTTAAAAGTTTATATGGAAATAGAAACCCATTTCCAAGTGAGCATGTATTTTTAAATGATCAGTACTACGTTGCAATTGTTATCATTTTAACCCAGTATGTTTAGTCCCTGCTCCTAGAAAAGTCTCCAGAGCTGGTAGTTCGTACTCCAGCAGGTCTGTGGACGTCTCTCTGAAGGGTAATATGAACTGTCACCAGTGGACCACTCCCAGGCAAACCACCTCCATGGTGATGGTTTTCCTGCTCCTAAATGTGCTCGGTGTTCATCCACGCTTCCTCTGTCCTGAAGCATTTCTGGGTGTAATTGTATGTGGCGTAAAATAGACGAGGTTACCCACAGCGTTAAACGACCGCGAGCTGAGCACGTAATCCACAATTCTAATCCACAGTGTGGAGCTGAGAATGGGCTGGGATTAGCCTTCTCTGTGCTTCCTACCACCATTTTAGTGCTGCTGATCACTGCAGAGGTGTAACAGCGCATAATGACACCACACAAAGACGCAATGCAACAATGTTAGTGTTGTAGGGCTGGGCAATATGACGATATTTATTGTAATCATGACACATTATGTTGCAATGTCACAGTGTGCTTTTCTCAGCAAAGTGTGGATAAGATCAGTGCTTTTAGAACATTGAACAGTAGCATTATGCAGTAGAAACAGGTCATAATTAGTCCCTTTAAAATGGATTTACTGTAGCAAATTTGTCAGCGTCTTGAAAAATGCTGTTTATTGTTCTTAAAGCACTGTCTATACCCATTCTATGCCCAGAAAATCATGTTGTGACAGATTTTACAGTGGTGTATGGCTGGGCACTGATGATATTTATTGTAATAATGCTAAATCATGTTATAGTGTCTCAGTATGCTTTTCCGAGCATAGTGTGAATGCAACAGTGACTTCATTACAAACAGATCTTAAATAAGTTTACAATGGATTTAGTGCAGCAAATTGTGTGTAAAATGCTGGAAAGATGTAATTGTACTTTGTATTTGTAATTTTTTTATGCTCTGTGATGGACTGGTGACCAATGTAGGGTGTTTCTCTGCCTTTTGCCCTTTGGCTGCTGGGATTAGGTTGGGATAAGCGGCTCAGATAATGAATGAATGGTGTTGTGTAGCAGACACTGGTTCTTATTTGCTGGTTTTACCTTAAGGGATGGCAGGAAAAAAACAAAGCAGATTAAATACAATATATTGTGAGTTTCTTCACAAAACATATTACATACATTCTCTAGATAGGTGACTTTGGCTTAGTGCATTAGTATACTGTATATACATCTGTCAAGGCTACGCCCATTGAGGAGTTTTTCCTGAATGAGGGCAGCCAATCAGAACAGAGCTTATTTACATGTCAGTTTTAACAACACAGCCACAGTAGTTTGTTTTATTGTAACTAATGAAGAGAAGCTGAAAAATGGTCATAAAAAGAGAACTGTCATTTGATTTTCATTAAGGTTTTTTTTTTCCAAACTCAAATCGTATCATGAGCTGCGTGTATCGTTGCAGCCTTTTAAGGAAGAGTCTCATCCTTTGCTGCATGATTCATGGCTCCCTGCTGTGTAAGGATGACCTCCAGAAACAGTATTAAGGGCTGGGCTCTCCTCCCTTCACATTCTTGATTCTCTCTTCACCACACACCTGCTTTCTGCTCACTCTTCAGTGCACATGTCGTCTTGGCTTTTTTCCTTTGGGCGGTGTGTGTGCTTTTGTTTCAGACTTACTGGTTTACAATTGTCTTTGCCTCACAGAGCAACAAGCAAGTTCAGAAGGAGGTCAGTTTTTCACTGTGTGTTTCATTAAGATGACGTTTATATACATGTGATGAGGCCAGTGGGAAGATTAGGACTGTTCTGTCTTTATTACATGTTACTTCATAGGTCATTCAGCCTCACAGGGTCAGACCCAGATCTTCAGACCGCATGAATCAGGGTCAAGTTCGAGCCACATGCAGCACATGACTGGATTTCAGAGGACAAGTCATGCACAGCTGGCAGTGTTGCATTACTAGAATCCATTCCTGTGGATGTGATGTGGCTAAAACCAGTAACTGATGCAAGGAGAAGACCAAAGGCTTTGTGATAGATGGTCATTGAGCTGGAGTAAGAATGAGCCTTGAGGCCAACAGACAGCACTTTACTGTCCATACACTGACAGTACCTGTGTAGTCCATCTCCTCCTTGGCACCTTTGAAATGGTACTGGGCAATATGACTATAAATTGATAATTAGTTTGCTTTTCTGAGTGTGCGCGCGCACACACACAATATATATACACATACGTGTGTGTGTGTGTGTGTGTGTGTGTGTGTGTGTGTGTGTGTGTGTGTGTGAATGCGTGCATTCTCAGCAGAGCGTATAAATGGATGTCAGCAGAGCGTATAAATGGATGTGTGTGGGGAAGGAGTCTATGTAGACACACCTGTGTGTTTATGTATGGATATATATGTGTGTGTGTGTGGGGATCTATGTAGACACGTGTGTGTTTATGTATGTATATATTTGTGTGTGGGGGGGGGGGGGATCTTTGTAAACATGTGTGTTTATGTATGTGTATATGTGTGTTCTGTTATTGTTGTCATGTGTGATCTGTCCTTTATAATGACAGATTACACAAGGCCCCCTTAAATTCTGCCTTCTGTTATCATCCAGACATACTTTTGGGCACTATAGAGTCTTTTTGCTGGGTCTTCGGAAGCTGTGAGGCTGGATGGATGCTGTGTTAAGTGGGAGGCCCGAGTGTGTGTCTGGCCTTGGCCTGTCAGCCTTCATTAGTCTCCTGGGAGGCTCTGATGGTCAGTCAGCCTGTGGACCTCAGCGCACGCCAGCCACCCCGGTCAGTGCGAAGGGACCAGGTGACCTCACAGGATCAGGCAACCACCAGAGCTCTTTTACCCGGTCCTATTTTTTTTGTCTCTGCTCATCAAAATCAGACCAGCACCTGCATGCTTTGTCACTCCAGTACTGAGTTCTAGAGGCATTAAAATGTCCAGGTTGTCTTGGTTCGTTGTCTATCAGCTGCTGTCTTAGTCCTCACAAATGGTGCGTGGGGTACACTGATCGTACTGTTGGTGTAAAGAAACATGACCCTTTCTCATCCAGGCCTTATGCTTCGGCTTCTGTGAGACACTTGCTCCATACGCGAGAACGTCTGCGTAGACTGCCAAGTGTTTGTAGTGTCTCACATTTTGGACCGCATCTTTTATTTTGGGCCTCTTTCTGCAATGCTCATTCAGTGGGCGGGTGTGGAATGCCTCCTCAGCATAAGTGCTCTGAAGGGTCCCGCTTGGTCTTTCCTCATTACTCAGTACACATTGCAGCGTAAAGGTCTCTAAATAAACGTTTTAGTAGTGCACCAATGCAGAATTTCTGGTCTATTTTTGTTGCTGCCAATACTGATCCCAACTACAAATCAAGTTAAACTGTTCTACATTTTAAATACTTCACATTATAATATAATAATACATTTAAAATAATAATGGTGCATATTGACAAGATGGATTAATTCACTTGGCTAAATCAGACATGAGTTATTGTAAACATATGCATTATCATATGTACATTTTTAGCAAACATTTAAGGATCTGTGCAGTAATAGGTGAACTGGGTGTTAGGAGTCTAGCCAAAGGACTTCTAGCAGATGATTATAAATGTTTCTTCTTGAACAAGGAATCAGTTCCTTGTCCACTGTGCTCCATTTCAGCTGTGAATAATGAAAAGGCCCAGCGCCAGTGACAAGTGTGTGGGTGTGTCTGAGTTGAAGATGTGGTACCAATTTTAGTTGCAGTTCCACTACTGGACTGACAATAAATGTATTGGCCATCAGCATTATTGTGTGCTTCTAAACCTTTTGTTTTGACGTACTGGCTGGAGACACCCATAACTTACAGTACTGTGCAAAACTTTTAGGCACCTGAGACAATTTAACATAAAAGCTGTTTACTACTGGACAATAGAGTTTAGTGTCGAAACACTAGTATTTCAAATAATACAAATAACATTAATGCAGTAAACAGTGGTTTCATGTGTGGCAAAACCATTTTTTGCTTTTCCAGACCTTTCTACATGGAACCATGGTGTTACTACGATTAAATACCTGGGCTTGCTCTTTTGACAGTAGATTCAATTAGATGTTGCTTATGGGATTTTATGAATCCACAAAATGACTGGAGACATCGAGCAGAAATCTGGAACCAAACCTGTGTTTGTCTAACCAACTAACAAAATATCAACTACCTTTTAGAAACAAAATTACACTTTTTACTGCTTTCTTGTTTTTTTGCATTTATTCTAATGTTCTGTTTGTGCTAGCAGAAAGAAACCCACTGATACAAATGGCTTCAACCAGTTTGTATAGGTGCATGGGACTTTTGCATAGTACTGTATTTCTTTATTTTATGTGAAGGAATTCCCTTATGTGTAGGGCCGGATTGCTCCCTTTATCTCCACGTTGTCCAGACCTTCAGTGTCAGGTGGATACCAGCTCTTCGGAAGTCCCTATTTAGCCCTGTACTCACGGCACTCATATCTCACAGAAGATATCGCTAAATGTAGCAGTTAAGAAGGTGGGGAGGAATAAAGCCCATGACTCTTTCTCACGATTAGAGAGACAAAGCAGGGTGGAAAGTCTGGGGGCTGGAACTCCGTGTGCGAGAGACACACAGACAGTGGCCCCTTTTCTTTGTTACTAAATGCTCTTCTCTTCCAGCTCCTGCAGCAGCGCTGGAGTGTGTTTATGTGCGGTGAGGTCCAGCTCATTAGGTTTCTGTGACCTCACTTGCTTTGTACCTTCGCATACATTCACCGGCTTTGTGTCGGCTCATTGTGCGTCTCCCACTGAGCGCTGATTTCATCCTTCACTGTTTGCTGGCTTTGTCGTTTTTTAGCGCAGTGTGTTGTAGGCTCTTAATTCTTTATTGTACAGTCCATTTGTTCTCCAGGACTTAAGAAATCTGCATCTTTCTGACGCTTTTACATCATAGCTCAGTGAATGGCCAATTGTACAGAGGAGTGACGACTGAAGTCTGTAATTAGTGCTGGTACTTGCTTCACTGGTCACTGGAAATGTTATTCCAGTTGTGAAAGGGTTTAATGCTGCTTTGGATATATATTATGTTCATATTAAGTATTACATTTAACTACTGTATATCATGGGTGGGTGTTATAAATTTGTTTTTTTTTTTAATTTTTGAACAAAACCTATCAGATTATTTTTAATGGTTAAAAACTGTTCTTTACATTTCATGACCCATGGGCCAATACAAACATTTAATATTCACCTTAATAGTTTATATTAACTTTAATGAAACATTTAAAAAGTAAAATTCCTTCTCTTATCAAGTGTTGTGCAGCAATTGTATGTACATATATGTTATATTCAGCATTATATTCCCACACACAATATTGCAGCACTTTCATAGGCAATCTTGCAAACATATATAATGTGCAGGCTCTGGACTGAAACACTTCTTATAACTTCATGAATGGACGGGGCTAAAGTGCTGTGGCATAGGTGGATGTATGCTGATGTGTTTGTTTTTGTGACATCGTGACAGAAGTAAATCCAAAACTATGTGTTTTTTTGTTCTATATCTACATTTGCATTAATCGACTGGAGAGTAAACATGTGCTATGGCTGAGAGTGGACATCCAGGCTGTAGTTTGTTTCGACCGTAGACTGGGGGAGGGGAAAGGGCAGCCTCTGCCCCACAGGGGAGCGGAGCAGAACGACCCCACCGGCCGCCCCCGTTTGTGCTGGACAGGGGAGATAAGCTTGGTCATTGTGTGTTTGGGGGGGATGCAGGATGAGGAGCTGTCAGACAGAAAGCAGGCCTTAAGATAACGGCAGAAAGTCTCTGGCCACACTGGAGAGGGCCTGAGAGTGAACACGGCTCTTCGGAATATGATAAAGTTCTGCTAAAACACTACAGGCTGGTTTGTCTTATCTAGGATCTAAGATGCCCTTAGAGTAGACTTCAACCTTATAATTTTTTTTTTTCATGTCAAACTTCGCCTTTGGCCGTTTTTTTCGGTTTTGGAAAAATCCTTTGGTTTTTTTTTTTTTTTTTTTTTTTTTTAATATTGTATTCAATTGAAACATGTAATTCATTAAAAGTGATTTAAACATTAAACTAATTAGACAGTCCGTTGTCTAGCAAGAAAAAAAAGTTCAAATAGTGCCAGTAGGCAGTGGCATAGAAATGCTAGGAAATCAGAACCACTAATGGAGCCTTCAGAGGTTGGATTCAAACATAAACATGCAAGTATTTCTCATCTGGAGATCAGTGACCGTAAGCAAAGGAGCTTGATCTATTTGATAGAGGCATGAGAATGAATCTGCCATTCCGGTGCATGGATAACTTCAACCTCCTCGTCTTTAGTGTTTATTTTTAAATTGCAGTCTGTTACCAAGGATACAGTTTAGTTATCTTGAGATACAGAAATGAAATGCTGTAATTGCTCACATTTCAGTAAATACCTCAGCAACTTTTTTTTTTTTTTTGGATGTTTTGAAATGTATAGTTCATATTTAAAGGGCCCATATCCTGCATTTTTCTTGCATTGTACTTTTCCCCTGAACTTTATATTTGGGTGGTTTTATTTACCATTCTTATTTATGCCCATTTTCAACCTCATTTTCTTCATCCCGGTTGTTTTTGTTATGTAGCTTTAAAACTTTGAAGCATTAAAAAGTGCCCGTCTGACTGGCTGTATTGTGTCTCGTTCAGAAAAAGCCGTCTGCACTGAACACTCCTTGCAAACATATGTAAAGAGCAGGCACTGGACTGAAACACTCATAACTTCATGAATGGGTGGAACTGAAGGGCTGTAGGCTGAGTGGGTGGGTGTTTTCAAATGCATCAGTTTTTGCAACATCATGACAGTATATCCAGAACATTAAATTTGAATTAATGTCCAGGGGAGTAAATGCTACAGTGTGAAATATTGTTTACACTCTTCATCAGCTTCTTTTATTAAAAAAAAAAAAAGTATATAGTATATCTTTTGGTTTCATGTATGTATCCTGAGAATATTTGTGAGTGTTCAGTAATGTCTGTAATGAGTGTTTAAATTTTGGTCTTGATTTATTATCAAAATTTGGTAATGAATAAAGCAAAATATATAGCTTTTCTCTTTTAGAAAGTGGTAAAAAAAAAAAAAGAAATCCTGACAGTCAAGTACACTAATATCCTACTCCAATAATCTGATATTCTGGTCTGCATTCTTGGTGTGGAATTCATTGCCTGGAACAAAGCGGTGCTGGAGGGAGCCTCGCCCTTGGAGACCAAATTCGGAACATATGCTGTTTCTCTTTTCTCTCCTCTGCCGTTCTCTTCTACTGCTTTTTATCCACATGCCTTCAGTGTTCAGGCCCGTTTCCCACCTGTTAGAGCCGAGGAGGAGGACGTCTTTCCATTTCCTGCTGTTTCTCTCACTTCAGGTTGTGTGATGTCTAGCAGAAAACTGGTAGTTTTTTTTTTTTTTTTACATGTAATGTAACTTAGACAAACTGTCCTCATTTTCCATAAGTTGCACAGCAAGCAGGTTCTAACTATTGCTGAGAGCTTTGTGGCTTGTAAGCTCTGGGAAGCTCCCCCCCACCACCACCACCACTGCCAGTGACGGGGGACATCACCAGCTGAGAGCAATAATATTGAAGGAGGGGAAAATGCGTGTCTGAGAGATGACCTCTGCAGGGGACAGCTTCCAAGTACAACACCGCCCCTCAGATGTTTGTTGAACTAAAGTGTGAATCCAGCCCCAGAGAATGTCTTCAGCATGAAAGTCTCCTCCGCCCTGCACAGATGGTTTGCCTTTCCTCATGTCCACCTCCTTTTTGCAAAATCAGCTTTAGCCGTGTTCAAGACCAGGGATGAGCATTCAGTATTCTACGCCGGTGGTAGTCCGTTATTCCAGAATGAAAAATGAGCGTTTGATATGTCTGGGTTCCTGTGGATTCTTAAAAGCACTAAAATCCTCAAATGGAGTTAAAGAGTGTGTGTATATATGTATGTATGTATAAAATAACACACACACATTTCTCTCTCACAGATGTGTGAGATGTGTGTATATATTTTTTCTTGGAGGTATTAATTGAACCTCTTTTCTGAAGACACTGTTGGAAAAATATCATTCTGTATGATTAAACAAAGTCAGAATTGTCTGACAGCCAAAATGTCCAACTGTCCATGAAACTATAGTCAGAAACTGAAAAATGAAAAGTTCAGAGGGTGACAGAATTGATAGTCAAACATAGTGGATGTACCTCACAATGTATGTCCAACTTTTCTCATAACACATGCTACAAGTTGTGTGAGTTTTTGGAAATGCTCTTATTGAGCTTTTAAAATGGTATTATAAAGCGTTTAATATGAGTGAAAAAATTGTGCAGCAGCCCTACATGTTCATGAAATTTATGTTTTGGTTTGTCCTTATTGGTTTTATTTGAACAGAAACATACTTGGCATCCTCTTCTTTTTCATTTTAAATGGCTATTAAAAATAAATAAATAAAAACTAAACAGTAAGCCCACATAAAGCAGTGGTTTCCTGCTCTGTACGGCAAGAAAACAATGGAGCAACACACAGCGACTGGATTGTAAGTTGTTTGTGAAACAAAACCAGAGAGCTTTGCTTAAAGCTGGCAGAGCATTTCCCAATGGCCACAAACCAGTTTACGGTTTGATTGGTTGATTACTTACTTGTGTCCATTGTTAAATTTCAAAAAGTGCCATCTCTTAGGCCCAGCTTGTTTGTTGCAGGGTATGAAGGCTGAGATTGGTTAGAAGCTCAAGCTGGTGCACAGTTGGGGACAGATCTGTGGTGGTTTTGTGTGTAGGGGCGGTGGTGGATTTGAGCCGTAGGCTGTAGGATGTGGTCTGCCTGAGCTGCGAGGGGCTCCTGTGTGCTGTCTGGCTCATGTGGGTGGCTCTCGGCTTGGCACGAGCCTGGGGGAAACCCTGCGCTAAACAAAAAAAAAAAAAACATGGTTTCCATATGTGACGAGCAGTCTGGCTCCTGTGTGCAGGCAAGGCGCTGGACCACTCGCTCTTGGCAGCACTCAGAAATTGCACAACGCTTTTACGTCACTGTCGGGTGATCAAACCACAGATCTCACTGTTCATTAAGGCTGAGGCCTACATTTATTGTGAGCATTGAGTGGAAATAGATTTGATTTGGGATCCTGATCCCTGTCTCCTGGCTTGAAGTTCTTCTTTTGGTACTTGGATTAACAAATCGGTGTGTAATTAACATACTCTGTTGCTAATGTTTCTGCTGAAGTTCCCGCATTTGTGAAGATCTAAGACCTAAAGATCTGTTTCATTTGACCTGGTGTTGGTATATTTGCAGTAACAGATGTTATCATCCCAACATTTCATGCGTTGTCTGAATTTCCTGGTGTAGTTTCCTCTCTGTTACCCTGAGCCATATGGAGCAGAGTAGGGCTACACGATATATCGTCTGTGAATGATTTCATAAAAGGCTGCAACATGCTAATAAGCCTCTAAACAATCATTGTGTTACTGACAGGGCGACCAGTCACAGCTCCAGGTGAGTTACTGGGTGTTTTGATGAGTCAAGGTCTCCATATAATCCAAGTGTAGGTGAATGGTTGCATACATGGGTAGTGCGAAATTATGTTGGTTTTGCGACATCACAAACTATGATTTAAAAACAGGCTTGTTTTTGTAGCTTTTTTTTCCATGTATGGACAATGTAGATAGTGAGTGTAAATGTAACATTTGAAACAATATTTACAGACTTTAAGGCTTTTTATATCCAGAAAAGTGATGATATGGGCCCTTTAATATCTTGAAAAGGTGCCTCATATAGTAGTAAAATCACAATACTGATATTTTGTCCATATCATGCAGCCCTAGAGTGGAGGAATGAGAGAGATCCTCACGCCAGTTTTGTTGTGGCTCTGTGCAACGTGCTGGTCATCGATAACTGGATGACTTTCATCAGCGCTTCTCCCTCCTGCGTCAAAGTCACCATGTATCTGATGGAGGGGAGATTGTGTTCTGTTGCATAACGTCATAATCTTGTCTAGGCAGCCTAAAATGTCAGGTGCCTAGAAAGTCTCACCTCTGTGTTTTCTGTAGAACTATAGAATACTTGAATACTTGTTCTCAGCAGTACCCTTTAAAATAGCAAATTTCATGTTTTTCAATCTTTGTCTTTCTTTCTTTTTTAAGAATCAAAATATTCCAGTTTAAGACCTTGATCACTGCACAAAAGTATTTCTGCAGTGGAGAGACAGATGTGCATTAGGTTATGTAAGATAAGAAGACGGATAACGATAACTTACGTTGTAGCTTATGATTCAATAGGCAGCATCATCGTACATCTGCTTCTACACACCTTCTTACGCACCATCATGCATCTACACGCCTTCACACACACCATCATACATCTACACATTTTCACACACACCATCATACATCTACACACCTTCACACACACCATTGTACATCTACACTCACATAGTACCCAAGTTTATTAGATCCATGTCTCACAGTGTGATCTGTAATGAAGATTGGAGAAATCGTAGTTGAAGGCTTTAGAGCAGAGGAAGTTTTTCACTATCATGCAGTTAAGAGACGCCGGCTTGTGCAGAAAGCTGCCTTTGTGCACCAGGCCCAGCTTATTTCTACAGTGCACTCAAAAGCTTGTTTGTCTGAGCCCACTGTCAGAGCTCTAGCTATTAGAGCAGGCTGAATGATGTCCTACGAGGAACAATCAGAGGCTTGTGTGAGGCTCGCATTCTCCCTTTGCTCCATTGAGACAGACTGCAACTTTTTTCTGGCACAGACTTCTCTGTAGTGATTTGAAAGGTGGAGGAGTAGGGCAAGCATATGTGTTTTATTGTCTCCAGCACTGTTGTTGCTCATGTGCTTGGATATAAGTGCAGCCTTTGGTGATAACATGCACCTCTGCCTTATGACGCATCTAGACGACCACCGCCTACCAGCATGAGCTCTGTAGGGACAACCACAAGCAAGGGCAGACCCAAACGGGATCCATTGGAGCTAACGGTTCTAGTTCTGGGTCATTTCCCACCTGTTTGAGACATCACAATCACTCTGAAGTGCTCCAGCCATGTCGAACAAGGCTTCAGGTTTTTCTCTTCTGTTGCGTCGGCTATGTCATCTTGCCTATTATAGCTTAGCACTAGCTGTGTTGGCAGGAAATAATATAGTGCGCTTTTCTGCTCGCGCAAATGTCTACCATTACATGTAGTCATGTGTAGAATCAAATAAAGCAAACAGGTCTGGTTTATTGGTGATGTAGTAGTGCTTGCAGATTTATCTTCTCCTGGAAGAGTAAAGAATTTGCTAAACTGATAGTAGCTTCAGCTTTGTGTTACCAAAGGCAGGAGAAACCATTTTGTCCTGTCGGCCCCAGTCTTGAACAAACTGGAACCTTTGGTTCTTGACGAGGGAAAAGATAAACAGTTTTCTGACGCTGAAGGCCCTTTTAAAAAATTCCTTTTTTGCACTCTTGATCTCATAAAAAGGCAAGACTTTAACATCCATCTGTCTATAACAGTTTAGCACCACCCACTTATGTTAAGGTTATAAGGAGAGTTTCATCCCAATCCGAACACATCATTTAAATATACCAGCTTTAATTCTAATGGATGAGGAGAGGTTGATAATGGTTCTCTATACATGAATTATAACTGTTTTGGTACATAAAACTGTATAAATATCATAATGTGAGAAGATGTTGAAAATGGGCCAGTGAAGAGGCCTGTGCTGTTTTGCTGTGGATCCTGTAAACAGGAGGATACTGTGTACTGATCGTCTTAACTAAAGGAATTACAGCAGGATTTATTTCTTGATCAAATCAATTGCACTACTCAGAGTATCTTGATTTCCAGTTATACCGTTGAACAGCCAGGCTTTAATGACTTAGTGCTCCTCTGCAAATGGAGGAGGCACCTAAATCTTAGACCCCTTAACCGGCAGGTTCTGTTTAACTGCTGGACTCGGCTGTTCCTGTGATTTACTGATGCAAAGGGCCACTTGGCCTTGAGATTTGAGCTCCAGAGAATATTGGTCTTTCTGAGGACACAGCACTATCAGTGTAACAGCATCACCTAGCCTTGGTCCTCCTATTTATCAACACCCCCCTTGTGTCACCTCAGTTAAATGTTTGCTGTGGTTTAAATGGATCAGATGATAAATAATTCACTTCCAGCTCTTACCAGCGGATTCTCCTGTTCTGTGTGAAAGGAGGAAACCGTTTAGTCAATAGTTACAGCGTAGATGAGCAGGATTGAGTATGAGGTCTCTCACATCTCCAGTTAGTATCTGTTAATGAGCAAGCTGTGAGTGTGGTTTAATATGTTATTCATTATAGCCCTTGGTTGAAGGGTTATTAATAGGTTAGGTGGGTGGTGTTTTGGTTTCTATTGTGTTTAAAGCGGCGTAAGATCATACCATGTTTACTGGGAATACTTTGACATAATTTTCCCCTCTTTGCCTCTATATTCACTGTAAATCACCCTCTGCAAATATTTACACAGAAAGTAGACCCTCTCCCTTCCCGGTGCTACTCCCACGGTGCAGTCACGCCTTAAAAAGCCTTTAATAATGCACGGCTGAAGAATGACATTAGTCTGTGGGAGATGACGACATACATCTGGAATCCATTAACAGTCGTGATGAGGAACTGCACTTAATCAGATCAGTTGTCATCAACCACAAAAGAGAAAGAAAGGAGTTCAGTACATAATGCACCTGAGCTTTTCATGCTAAGCGGTAAATCTAATGATTGTCATTAACTCAAGCCCGTATTGAGTTTACCTTGTCAAACGTTTAGGTAGAGGTGGTTGATATGGCAAAAATATTATGATACTTCCACAAAGTTTCACCATTTACAATATGTCAGTGGTTATTTTTATGATATCTGATATGTTGATGAACTTATTATTATACGTTATACGTTATTATTCAGTATTCGATACCAGTTAAACATAGAGTTGCACAATCGGACTTGAGCGAGGTTAGAATCATCTGATATTTTGCTCCAGGTATTTGAATTTCAGTATAATGTGCCTCCATTAATACCGTAGGCTTATCGAAGAACGTTTGGAATGAATGCCTTCCTAAATCCACCACCAGACAGTTATCTGTGATGTGCATTGATAATGGTGTCCCAAATAGTTTAGAGCTAAGCAAGTCTTCTGGCAGTGGTCAGGATCTGGTAGTACTGAATGAATTCATCCAAGCCCGAGAGAGTAAGACTTTCTGTCTGAATACACAATGTGCTGATCAAAGTCCTCTTTGTGCTTTTGAAGTTTCATTTTCAAAACACACTGCAGAACCAAAGGCAGTGGCAGGGATTCTACTTTACAATTGTTAATACTGTGATTATGGAGACTAACACTGAACTGCTGCCAGCTTTCGTGTCTGTGCTGGAGCCCTCAGATGCCTGGTTTGTAGCTTAGGCTGGTGTAGTTGTCTCTAAAATACACAATATATATTTTCATTCCACCTCATGCACATCAGCATTCCTTTCTCTCTTGCTCACTGTAAGGATTTGGGTTTCGAGTAGCCTAATCTGGCCGTGTCGGAGGAGGTTTAATACTGATCTAGCTGGCCTGCCATAGCCGAGTGTTCTGGCAGGCACCTGTTCCATTTTGCACTTTTGCCAGACCTCATTGGAAGCCACGGTCTAGCACAGCTGTGAGTTTGTCCTTTTATCACCCACAATAGGTCGTCTCCTTATTTAACCAGGCCCTGCGACCTAATGCCATTTCAAGCCACTTTTTGGTAACGGACCTCGTGCTAATGGGCTGCCTGCCCCACCTCAGGATGCGTGTCGAGAGGTTGAAGGTTAAGGAGTGGTCCTCTGTACCAAAACAAGGCTGTGTGGAGTCTCTCTGCTTGGCTTGCTTGCGTCAATTGGGTCTTTATAAACTACCACTTTGGTTTTCCATGTGCAGACCACACCAGCTGCCTGAGATGGTCGGTATCCGTGTCTGTCTCGACACATAGAGCAGCACTTGGCCTTTCCATAATGAAAAGCATGTGTTTTGTCTGGAGATCTGTTGATCCAGTCTTGTTTCCAAGCTGCTTGAAAAGGACCAAGAGTGTCACAGATTAATATGTTCTCTATTAGGCAATGAAGCTGATGTCACTCTTTTGGCTTGACTTCGAAGGGATCTGTTTCTTGTATGTCGCAGGCTGTCTCAGTGTCTGATAGCAACTTTTGAGAGCAAACCACTCTGAGGAGTCTTTGGATGTCATGCTTATCTCCCATAGATAAGTGGAGTTCACTTGGTTGAAAGATACAGAAGTGCCTCCTCTGCCTAGTTGTTTTAAAGGATGGTTTAAAAACAAATACCAAAAACCTCATAAATATCAGGCAATTGTTTTTATGGTGCGGCAGGTTTGTTGTGACAGTAGCTGTTGCTGCTTTACGCGTGTTACCCATAACTCTTATAATGAGCATAATCACCTCATTTAAAACATTTACAGGCACTTAATTCAGCATAAAGTAGATTTTAAGACATGCATGTGTGTTGTGGGATTGGTTGAATTGCTCGCTCTCCATGTGGGAGACCAGGATTACATCCTACGTGTAGTATATTAGCATACTGCATAGTCAATATTTATAAACACATGCTATAGTATAGTCACAACCAAATGCAGCCTCTAACCAATTACATTATATTTGACAGGGCTACCAGTCACAGCTCCAGGTGAGTTACTGGGTGTTCTGATGAGTCAAGGTCTTAATCTAAGAAGTCTAATTTTTAACCATAAAAGGTGTTGGCGAACTGGTGCATGAATGGGCGGAGCTAAACTGACGTAGGCAGAATAAGGATATGTTGGTTTTGTGACATCACAAAACTGATATGAAAACGGCTATTTTTGTAGCTTATTTTCTATAAATGGACTGGATAGATGGGGGAGTGTTTGAAACAATATTTAAGCCTTTTTTAATTCCAGAAAAGTGATGAAATGGGCCCTTTAATATCTTGAAAGGCACCGCAAGCACAATATGTAGCAGTAAAATCTCAATGCTGGTGTGTTGCCTGTATCATGCAGGTTCTCTCTCTCTCTCTCTCAGGTTCTATCCTCCGGTAACCCCGCTGTCTGAAACCGTACTGCTAGGCAATGTCTCATTCAGCAGGAGCCGTGAGAGTGTGAGATGTCAGCCACTGAAATGCTACGTCTCAGCAAAAGGCTACTGAGAAAGCAGTCACTCCTCGACACATCTCTCTGGCGAATAGCTTTTCTCTTTGTTGCTGTTTTTGTTGTTTTGCTGAGCTCTTGAGTGTGGTGAGTGAGTCATTCCTTTGCTGGAGTGAGTGATCTGATGGGCACATTCCTCTGGTTCCCTGTTTCCGCCGAGGCCTCGTTGAGGTAAATAAGAGCTCAAAGGCTGTGGCTACACCTGGTCCACTGTGGAGCCAAGACACAGCTTCATCAAGTGGTGCAATTGCAATTCCTGGTGGAAGCCTCTCTCTGGATCCGCCTTTCTATTTTTGAAGAAATCTTTACTTCTTGAGAAGGAAGAGCACGCATTTAAGGCTTTGGGGTTTGAGTAGCCTAAGTATGGAAGAGCTTTCTGTTAGTTTTACATTGCGTCACCCCTGGATGTGATACTTTTCTCCCAGACTGCGATGAGAGCCCAACCAAAATCCCCTTATTTGTGGCCGAAGGCAGACATGTAAAAGCGAAAGCCTGTCTTTTTTGTCTCGGATGATTATTGCTCTAGGAGAAGACTAATTAATGCTCTCATCGTGTGGTGACAAGCAGTGGGAGTCTCTGGATTTCTCTATTGCAGGGTCTGATTTGTGTGCTTGTCTCTCTGCCTCCCTAATTCATGCTAATACAGCACAGTCTGTGTGGATCCTCCTGAAATGAGATTGTATTCTTTATAGAGGCTTCCGTAAAGGTGATGTCAGGGAAACGTGGAAGAATCGCACACTGCAGCCAGACATAAACTAGCCTGGCTTAGCAGATGATGGAGTGATGAACTCAAGCTCACCCGTTCTCCATCGAGAGAGATGAGCGCAGTGACGCACACCCCTAAACCTCCTGTTAATCACATGCTGACAGCTTCTGAAGTCATTTATGTTTTTAACTGGGACATAGAAAGCAAATTGAAAAATTAATGTCATTGCAAGTCTTCCCTCACGGCAGTGAGTACTCCGTAGAGCAGGGCTCATTATTTTCATATTAAATATTCTGCGTGTAATCTTGTGTAAAAAGCCATATTTTACTTTAACACAACATGAAAAGCAAGATTAACATAACTTTCTTCAATAGACTTCTACTGCTACTACAATAATAACAATAATAATAATAAATGTTTTCCTAAGCAGAAGAATAAAAAAGTATGAAGATTTTTCTCCCATACTGGTGTTTATTTATTCTTCTTAGTAAAATTAATATGTATTAAATTATGATTAGTAGTAGTACTGTTGAACAGTAGAAGTTTTGCTTTTTAATAAAACTTAATAGAAATACTAGATAATGAAGGTGGAGATAAGTTTTGGGGGTTTTTTTTGTCTCGGTAGTGCAGTTCTGTTTATTATTTTCTGACTGGACGCTGCCCTTCAGAGGGCTGCTGGAGTTATCAGTCTGTAAAAGCTGCAGGACTCCTTCTGCGCAGGAAAACTGTTTATTTCTGTCTGTGTCACATGACGTGTCCCTGAATACCTTTAGCCGTCCAGTCCAGTGTGTTTTGCTCTACCTGCGAAAGTCTTCCGCAATTCATGGAACCGTGTTCGTGACAAATGTTTTCAACTCGCCAGGTTAAAGTTCAACTATAAGCTGCCTCTCCCAGGCCGTGGTGTAAACACGTTCCTCCCTCGAGTTAATCTTCAAACACTAACTCGTCTCGTTTCTGCTGTAACCAAACCGACTGGCCAGCGCCTGACTGTCCGGCGGGGCCGTGCATGCTGGGAAAACATGAGCCGGCTGGGAGTTAATGGGTGCTGATTGATTTCACACCAGCGTTAACTTCAGAGTGTCTTTATCGCACTCCTGTTGATACAATCTGTGTGTAAATGTTGACACCTCCCAGCATGAACCACTGTGTCCTTGGATACAGCAACACATTGCCTTCCAGATCTCGATCAGTGCGGCAGGAGTTCAGCATGCAGGTGCTTGTGGGTTGCATTTGGCACCAGGTTTTATTAGAAATGTTCAGGCATGTTCCATCAACACTTGATCTGCTTTTTCTCATTTGGAGCCAGAGGTACTGTAAAGAAACTTGGTGGAAGTTTGGTATGGTCAAGTTTGCATCAATTGTGACCTCCAAAGAAGAAACAAACCGAAAGAAATCCAAGTTTCAAGCCAAAGTTATACATTCAGCCCAGAACGCTTTACACGCATTACTCTGGTGTGCTTGTGTCTGGCTCCCCTTCTTAACTGCCTGTCACTGGCTCGCTTTGAACAGTCAGCGTAATGAAGTGTAAGACCCTCAACTGCTGGGAGCAGAATGAAGGCGAAGTCAAATTCCTTTTAACTAATGAACCAAGCTAACGGTCTGCTCCATGTTGGCTAAAAAGCAACTGGTTCTTTTTGTTATAGTGTATAGTTGCAGGAGTGCCCAGCTGCACGCACTGCTGGTTTATTACCAACCCAAATCTAATATATCTGATCCAGTCAAGCCAAGCCTTCAGTAACGTGTGAACATTTAATAAAGGGTTGTCAATATTACTTGATTCAATTATAGTAAAGGTTTATGGAATATGAAATGATCTAAGGAGTGAAATATATGATCTGACTTTGTGTTTTAATACTGTCAAAAGCACATACTAGTAGCTCATTTATGAATCATATTCAGACAGTAGAGCAAGCCTTTAGATGACCTGCAGATACCATGTCATTACTCAGTTTCAAACCATTAAGCAAATTCATCAATTTACATTATACATTATACACACACACACACACACACACACACACACACACACAGAGATGAGCAATAGAAATTATGGTGGAGTCTTGGAATAGATCTTAAACAACAAAAAAAAAGCAGTGGGTCACTTGATTAGCCCACATTTAAACCAAGTGTGCTAGAACTAAACTCTCCAGCACTGGAGTTGGAGTGTGTGTCACCCTTGTTTCTGCTCTGCAGTCTCCTCAGCACAGCTGCGCTCATCCTCAGTTCTCCACCTCTCGCCTCCCTGCTGCCGGAGGCTCAGTTGTGAACGTGTTGCCAGTAGAGGGGGTGGGCAGTCGTGCCAGTCTTGGCTCCTTGGTCTCCGGAGGCTGACATTAAAGCCATTTAAGGCTCAAAGGATGTTCACGCTGACAAGGAAAGTTAGAATCACTGCGAGCCCCCAGCTGCCCGTGCTGCATGGAGGTATTAATGTCAGCTTGTAAACACAACACACACACAAGTGATGGGAGAGGATTATTCATCACATTTATTTATTTTTTATCCCTAGCAAGAATTTGGAAGTTCATATCCGGGCCTTTTAAATCCAGCGGGAGGGGGTGCTTTTACTTTGGATTAATTTTTGGAAGTACAGCGGAAAAGGAACGTGGTTTTACGTGAACTGCGGTGATTTTAGTTTAATGTTTCTGAACTTCTGAGTGAAAGACATGAATGTAGTAGAAAAACATTGATCTGTTTTCTGCAAGGTTAAGTTTGTGGTTTTGTTTTCAAGGCCCATTCTCTACCTGGACCACTTTGCTGTGCCCAGGAGTCTTGTTTTTCTCCTTTACATGTAATACACTCTTAAAACCACCTTTCATGCAGTGAGAAGAGTCTGGCACCTTTTTAGTCACGGGCATCATGATGGCTCTTTTAGTTCCTGGGCTGACCCATTCTGTCACGGGCGATAATTCTTTTTTGCTCAAAGGGAGTTGTCCTTTCATGGAAACATTTTTTTTATTTTCCCCCTCAGTCTACAGCTCAGATCAGAGGTCATTTTTTAACCTAAAGATCCTGTGTCTTTTTCCAAGCCATGGAAATGTTTGACCTCTTTACCCTCAAAAGGAAAGGTCTTATGAATTAGCTGTTATTAATTCGACGACATGCCAAATTTGATAAGAACAATTGTATCTCAAGTTCTCTAATGGTGTGCAAAAGTCTTCACCCCCCTTTTCTTTATATTTTACTTTGATGCCTCTCGATCTTTCTTATCATTGCAATTTTTACCACGACAGGCTGCAAAGTGCCTGTGAAGTTCCAGCCACTCAGCATTCAGCACCACCAGTATACTGATCACCGCCTGAACATCTGGAATCATCTGCTCCTGTTTCTTCTTCTTAAGTTAGATGTGCTTTGTTCTGCTTGAATGATTCATTCATAGATCTCTCATTTTATTAGTCCAGCAAACAAAGAACATTCTTCAAACAAAAAAACCTTCCTCTGAAACTGGTCAAGTTCAGGGACTGGACTGAAAATGAGTCTTTGAAAGTCTCTCAGGAACTGTTCCTTAAGACCAAACACTGGCACTCTGGAAACAAAACATAAAGAAATTAGGCTTTTGGACAGTACTGTACATGCAGAGATGTTTTCATGCTTATTTGAGTTTTCATATATCTCTTACAATCTCACAGATTTGAGAAAAGGCTGTTATTGTTTATAACAGAGGATAAAGAGAGTGTGGCCCCACTGTGAAGTCTTGATGTGTAGAGCCTGTTTTTTTTGTAAACCCCCCCTTGAGTGGTGTCAGATCACTCAAGAACACACTCTCACAAAAGAGCGAAACCAGAGAGTTGCCGCCCACAACCACACAGTCACACCCAGAGAGGGAGAGGGAGACGAGGCGAGGTCATGTGTGGTAATTATTTCCACTCTATCAAAACCCCAGCCATTGTAGGCCCCCACACCCTCCCTGAGATTCCATAAGGCTTGTTTTTTGGCAGCTCCTCTGGGTCGTTTCTTCTGAACTTTACTCTTCTTCAACCATCTGAAGATGTTGGTCTTGCTGTCCTCCCCTGCTCTCACTCAGCATGTGGTCTTCGCTGGGAAAGCAATTACACCATTTGGGTTTCGTCAGATCCAGCTTGCCACATTCCTCCACCGCTCCCCTCGCCGCCTGGTACGAGGGCAGGATTATGACTGGCTCCCCCGCTGCACACCCTCGTTCTGAGGAGATGCAGAGATTGCTTTCATGAGGAATTTTGCAGGGTTCAAGATCCCAGTGAGCTGAACAGTGCCTTTTGCTTCTGTGTGTGGACTCATTCCAGCCCATTTGCCCCACGTTTTGTCATCTGAGCCAGTTCTGAGAGCTGATGGTCTTTTAATCCCTATATTTATCAAGGGACAAATTAGGCACCCAATAATCTCAATCCACATCAACAATGGCTAATCCTGCTAAATGTTACTGCCAATGAAAATGATGGGTTGCCAGTTTCTAAAACTAGTTCTCGACTGCATTCCACAGCCGCACACAAACACTAGAAGGGCTTTTTCTCCACTTAAGAACACAATGTGTTAATGTAGGTTATCAGTTATTTCATCTCCAGTTTCAAGACTACAGTTTAGGGTGATACTTGTTTTCCTTCACTTCCGTGCTGTTGTGATTGAAATGGCATTTGCATTTTTTAACCTAAAGATCCGGTGTCTTTTTTACAAACCTTGGAAGCGTTTGATCCCTTTACCCTCAACATTAAAGACCTTCTGAATTACCTGTTATTAGTTTAACCACATGCCAACTTTGAAATGGGAAGTTAACTTATTGTTATTAACTTATTGTTTCCTCCTTGGAATGATCACATGAGTTTTAAATTGGTCTTATGTTTATACTTGGATGAACAGATTTGAGAAAATGCTTTTATGTATACTGATAGTGCTCTTTCTAATTGTTATTGTAGTTATTAGTAGTATTACAGACAATGAAAAGGTGTGGCCCAGCTGTGAAGACTTTAAACATAGAGCCTCTTTTGTGTAACTCACCCACCTCAAGTGGAATGAAGAATTAAATGAACAAATTCAGTAGAAAATTGGCAAGGCTTTTTGCCACCAGTGTTGGAGTCAGTGACATATCGCAATTTGAGGTTAAAGAGACCAAGCTTTTGCTTCGTTCCTAATTTCTGGTGATTGCAGAGATACTGTGACGGAACAGTTATAATGTTTGTTAGAAGCGTTTGATGTCTGAGCACAGCTGGTGTTGGTCTGTGCGCCTCGTGCTCCTCGTGCTGCCCCAGAGGAGGCCGATTGTCAGCACAGCTGAGTCTGACCACGGCTTTCTGTCCTCCAGGCCCTCTAAGATTAGCAGCCCTGCAGGCCTGAGCCTGAGCCTTATTGATGCTGCTGCAGCTGGGCCTGCTCTCTTTTTGTCTGTCCCTTTCTTTTTTTGTTTCTCTCTCTGTCTGCCTGTGTCTCTTTCTCTCTGTCTGTGTCTCTCTCTTCTGTCATTCTCCGTTTCTTTCTGTCTCTCTCTGCCTTTGCCTTTTTCTCTCTGTCTGTATTTTGCTCTCTGTCTCTCTCTGTCTGTCTTAAAGGCAGTTGTTCTTCCTGCTCCTGTGTGCTTACACGGCAGAGCTCCTTCCCTGCGTCTGCACGAGTGAACATGAAAGGCCGACCTGCTTTAATCACATCAGGCTGATTTATTTCCTGATTCATTATTTTGATTGAGGGGAACAAATGATTTTCTGCTGCGATGGCCGCGATTAGTGCTGAGCTGAAACGAGTGGAGTCATGCGCTCACTTCCCCAGCAGGGATGGAGGGCCATCTCTCACGGTCTCCTACAGTCTCCCGTGGTCTCCCACTGACTCCCACAGTGTCCCACAGCCTTGCACTGTCTCACACCCAGAGGATAGAACAGACTTCTGCAACCATCTTAATTACACAGCATTTAATTATTTGGCTTTCCAAATAATCCCCAGGTTTAGAGAAGGGGGATACAGAAAGATAGAGACAGAAAGAGGAGAGAATCAGACTTGGGCGTACAAAAAGAGAAGGAGTGATGGACAGAGAGAGGAGTGAAAGAGGCAAACCAAGAAAACAGCTACTTTACAGGTTCCTCGTGGTTTTAAACGAAGTGCTCCCAGGTGCCAGGCTAAACTTCCGTTTCCATCTGAGCCTGCTGACAGCAACGAGGACCGACGTGAATGTGTTCAGGCAAAACGAGGTTCTGTACTATTGATTTGTCTGCTGTGTGGGTTAGGCAGTGCTGAAAGCTTTAACCTCTCTTTGTGTCTGTGCTCGGCTAATTGATTATCAGATTTGTTTGCAGGAAATATGACGTGATGATTCACTTTAGATGTTAACAAGAGTGTTGGGATCTGAAAGCAGGTTCCAAAATAGAAGCGATAAGAAAATACCCAGTGCCGGGTACCCAGTTTTTTGGGTGTTTTAGGGAAAAACGTCAGCATTAATATATCACTATTAATTTACGTATTCGTAAGCATTTTACTCCCAGTGCTGCTGATACAATGTTCAGAGTAAAGATTTTTTTGTTATCTAAACATTTGCCTTCCTTTATGGAATCAAAGTGGGGATTCAGTAAAAACTGTAATCAATAAGCAGAACTGAAACTGATCAAAGTCGGACCATACGCTAGATAACAAGCTGCTGTTTGTTTCATAAGGAAACAAAGAGAGCCTGAGAAAATGAATGGTTTCTCTCTCCTTTCATCTTCTTACTCGATGCTGTACGGACTTATTTCAGTCAGTAGAACATCAGTGGCGGTGGAAGGCACTGGTGTTCTGCTGACTCACTTTGAAACCTTCATCTCTTTCTTCTCTCGACTGACAACCAGCCATGACACAGACTCTGCAAAGCAATGGCTGTGTTGACTTTAGAAAGCCGACGTTTTTGATTTGCCAGAAAGTTAAGGCATCATCCGATAGAGTCTACAAAGAATGTGTCAGCACGGTTGAGAGCTCTGCAAGTCTGTGAATTATTCAGTGGCTTGGTTGCCACGTTGTGCTCATCAGGTAACAGACACCAGACCAACAGGTAATTGTATTATTTAAAGGAGAATGGAACCTACAGTACTATTTAAAGCCTGACAAACTGTCTTATCGTTGGCATATTGAGCAGATTAACTGTAAGAAATTGAACAAATGTTTTACTACAACAGGCTGCACTCAGCATTCAGCACCACCTGATCATCTGGAATCATCTGCTCCTGGTTCTTCACTGGTTCAGGACTTCAGTTAGATGTGCTTTGTTCTTCTTTAGTGATTCATACATAGGTCACTGTAAGGTTTAACAAAGAAAGAATATTCCCCCGAAACTGGTCACATTCAGGAGCAGAATGTGGGTTAACTTGGAAAGCCCTTTAGGAAGCCTGGAGCACTGTTCCTCAATACTACATCAAAATTCCAAGAAAGTGTACACTAAAATTCCAAGAGCCTTTGGAAGCAAATTATGATGAAATGAGCGGTGGCTTGAGACTTTTGCACAGTACTTTGTTACAACTTGTTCAAGCAGATGAGTTTTTGGCACAGACTTTGTGGAATGATACTTCAAGGCATTTTATAGAAGAGTGAGATGACACTAGATGTCTTATGATTGAGTAGGCACTAAATGTTGGTATCGCTCCTGTGTGGACAAACTGGCTTGACTTGTGGGGTTGGTGTCCACAGGGCGCTAGGCCAATTTCCGTATTCTTGCCCCTGCTGTTGCACGACAGGCTGAGCATGTATTGATTTCTTCTGCCCTCTCTTGCTGAGTCCTGTCGATGTTTCACACTTAATAATCTTGAATCTCTTACCTTTTGAAAGACCTTGTTGGGCATTGATGGTATAAAACGGCTCTCATTCCTTGAGAAGAAGCACAGAAGAAGCCAGATGTACAGTACAAACAGTATATTTACGGACTCATGCTGTGCCAGCATAAATGGATGTGGCTTCTCTTTTTCTGATAGCCCCAGCTAGCCTAAACACATACTTGGAAACTCTGGCCAAGAAACCGCAAAGTCAGATGAGTACCAGTAAACCTGCATGACCACACCTGATTCCAGTCAGTCATCCCTGACCCCCACTGATGACTTTGAACAGGTAAACAAAAAACAGCCTGAACACCAGGCTGGTCGGGATTCCTCTGTCTGACTTGCATTCTGAGTCTTCTCTCCTGTGAAGGGTTTAAACAAAGCCTGGCCTTGTTTCAGCAAAAAATGATACAGCAAGACTCCACAGGTGCCAAAGCCGTGGAGAACTGAAGGGTATGGAAAAAAAAAGACCAGAGGAAAATCCTGCTAAAAGAAACCGAATACTGTATGTTGAGGAGCATTCATGTTCTTTTTTTGGGGTTCTGGTTTCAGTACAGTGTTGTTTACTCTCTGCTCCCAGTCGTGGCTGGTAGTCAGGTGGTGTTGTTCTGTGATACTTGGATGGCAAGTATATTGAGAAGATGATAATGGAATCCAGTATTTGTATTAGAAGATCATTCAAAAAGTTAGATCCAAATTGTAATTCAAACTGGTTTTTGATCCCCTGTTTGTTGTATTCCAGTAGAGCAGAAATTTAGGGGACATGGGTCTACTATGCTAAAATGTCTATTTTATCTTTTTACTGCACTTATTTGCTTTATGCAAATAAACGCTAGATATAGTCTACATTTTAAGATGTGCATACTGAACTGTACTTTGTTCCTAGATGGAAACATGTCTTCAGGCTTGATAATCACACATATAGGACTCACACATTCATATCAAGTCAAGTTATTGTCATTTCTGCCATATACACAGTGCACAGTAACAATGGAAGGAGGAAGGAGGAACGCAATAACTAAAACGGAAACACCACAAGACTACATAAGAGCAGATAGGACAAAATACACAGCGAGCAAAGAAAATGAGACAGAGCAAGAAAAACATGAGGAACAAAACAACAGAACAAGACAACATTTACTGCAGTTTGAATGGATACAATGTTGTGACAGATATGTTACTGTAGATTCTAGCAGCAGATTCTAGAGTTGTTAGGTGTGCAAAAGTGCAGAATAGAGGTAGACAGCTATACATGATTGCTGAAATAAAAGAAGCCACAAGGACAGAGAATGTGTGATATATAATAAATAACAAGTGTTTACAGTGGCTGTTGGGTGTGTAAGTTGTATGAGGCAGAGCACTACAGTGTATTTATGAATCACACATGATCTAATATAAAATGCTTGCAGTGTTCTCATACCTTTACTGAATGAAAAGTGTGGTTTATCAGTCCCTTGCTGAAACTGGATCTTGATAAATGCATTCTTGTTTTCTGATTCTTTTTGAGTTTGTCACTGCATTGAATGGTGTAATTCAAGCAGTGTTCAGGAGCTTCCGTCCCATTTTTGTTGGTTCATGCCTAGTCCTGTGCCTTTTCTCCTTATTGGTTGATGTAGAGCAGGGTTTCCGCTGGTAACGTTTCTGCATGATGGCCTGCCAAACCAAAAAAGTGAAGGTTTTTCAATTTAAGATGCTGGTTACAGAAAGTGGGGGGCCTGTTCGCCCACAACCATGTATAGGATGCCCATAATGTGCTGTCCTTTGTAATTACTGCCCTGCTGTCTGCTGTCAGTGCTGGTTGTAAACAAGGTTTGCCCCGTTGCTGGTTTACGCTGTCAGTTTCCTGTCCATGCAGATGAGAGCTGACATAAGTTAAGCAGGGGTTTAGCCACGCCTGGCTTGAGATGGATGGAGGGGCTGATGGTAGATTGCAGTGGAATGGCCACCCTTGCGTATCAGGGAGTGTCAGGAATACTTCTGGTCTGGCTCTCTTAACAGCTGTGCTCCACAGAGACCCAACGCACAATGTTCCCCCCTGTTCCTGCAGTAACCAGAAACACCGTTCACTATCCACCACCACCCCAGGTACTGTTACACAGCTATTCGCGTGGTGCACATTTCAGTATGATGAACGACCTGATAAACACATGTGCACACACTTGTGCACATTGTTATTGCTGGCCTTTTTAGACGAAATACGATGAAGGCGTTCCACACCGGGGCGGTAGACTTCGCATTGCAAAAGGCACACACATTTGTCTTGGAAATGCCTCTCTGTGCAGCTCGTTGCGGATCCGTGTGTGGATATTAGCTTAGCTTCATTACACTCCCAATGTCATGGCATTTGAGATGCAGCACAGGATGTTGCCGCACAAACCCGGAGGCTATAGGTGGGGAGATGCTGATTCAGGTTTATGTTTGCACAGGAGGAGAGCAGGTCCCGAGTCTCAAATGAGGCAGGTCTCAGGCTAGGAGAGGTGAAAGCGCACCCTCTCTGGTCCCCACACACCAAACCTCCTGTGTTCTTAATGAAACACAAAGGAAATTGAGGTTTCCTCTGGGTGGTCAAAAGGTTAAGAGCAGTTTCCTCTGTCTACTCCATAAGAACACCTGTACATTTTGCTGCCTGCATTCCAGCACACTGATGGAGGCCAAATGGAATTCTGCGGCTTCCTGTGCAGGCCTCGGATTACTTGCAACTTAAAATCCTTTGACCTATAAGTATACAATTCATTTCTGGGAATTTGTATTAAGTCTTGGGCCTTATTAGTCTCTGAAGCATGCTGATTAGATGTAAGAATGTTGTGGTTATGCATGAGGCACAGCAGGTCTGCTCTCTCTCTTACAGCAGACCAAGGACACTATGATCCTGATCTTATTGTAATTCATCTTCGGTCTGTACTTTTGTTGGATAGACATGTGAGGGAAGGCCTGAGGGACTGAGCGCTAGGCCTGACCGCTGAGGTTCTCCACCCATCTCCCCTCGCTGGAGGGGTGGGAGGGAGACCTGCTGTGCCCCTCTCAGCCTCGTCTCTGATGAATGGAGATTGCACCTTCATGCTGTTTCTGACAAACAGCCCTACATGACCTTCAAACGTGTGCCTGGGAAGACCGCTTAACCCTCAGCACCTGAATTACACACCGGCGTGTCAGAAGCACCATGCTGCTAAAACATCTTTGCATACAAAAGCTTGTCCTTATTTGGAGCTTCAGTTTGTTTGGGTTGACAGTTTAAAATCAGAGACCTCAAACGGGACATAAATGACTTTTGGACTTTTAAAAAATGTCGTTTTTTTAAGGCCACTTGTTGATTTTCATTTTGTCCAATGCAACAACCTCTCTCTTTTTCTCTCTCTCACTCTCTCACTCTCTTTCTCTCTTTCTTTCTCTTTTTCTCTCTTTCTTTCTTTGCCACCCCCTCCTCAGAGTAATGACTCTGTGCCAGTGAGATCAATCCCAGCCTTCTGTTTTTCTAATTTCTGTCATGGTGCTGCATTTGGCTTTAATGAGTCTGTGAGAGAAACAGGGCCATTTGTTTGGTCTGGCTAAACATTTGCAAACATTTGAGCTGAAATACAGATGTTTAGCTTAGCAGGATGTTTAAGCTTTTTTAATCCTGTTCTCGTACTCTGCACTTGTCCCCAAAAAGTGAGAAGCACACTAAGCTCATAGGGCTTTAACTAGTTTACACTGATATGGAGATTCTGTGCTGATGCTGATATCCGATACTGATGCTGTCGGAGTCACATATGAATAAAACCTACAAACTGGGACTGATAGGGATTAACACTGCAGAGAAATGTGGCAGTTATGGCTTATTACTGTCTGTCTGAACTGCTGAAATCAGGGAGACGCTTCAGGAGTGTTACGGCCTGAACAGAAAGACTTAGGAGGAGCTTCTATTCTCAGACTACAAGACATACCATCACCTCATCCACATTAAACCATTCATTGTAACACCTCTAATGTTTATTTGAATATATTTTTAACGTTTTTATTACTTATTTATTGACACTATTTCAGACATTTCAGGGTTTCAGTTCACTAAATGTTGCACAAATGGTCATTAATCTTAAAATGGAGCAGTTTTAGACTAAGGCAGATTAAGGGAGAGCAACAAAAGACAGTATGTAAAGAATAGATGGAAATAAGGACTAAAGTGTGTGTGTGTGTGTGTGTGTGTGTGTGTGTGTGTGTGTGTGTGTGTGTGTGTGTGTGTG
>JBBIGA010000153.1:2618036-2632229 GCA_037576975.1 Alestes dentex
TCTGTTTCTCTCTCTCTCTCTGTTTCTCTCTCTCTCTCTCTGTTTCTCTCTCTCTCTCTGTTTCTCTCTCTCTCTCTCTCTCTCTCTCTCTCTCTGTTTCTCTCTCTCTCTCTCTCTGTTTCTCTCACACTCTCTCACTCTCTCTCTCTCTCTCACTCTCTCTCACACTCTTTCTCTCTCTTTCACTCTGTCTCTCCCTCTCTCTTTCACTCTGTCTCTCCCTCTCTCTCTCACTCTCTCTCACTCTTTCTCTCTGTTTTTCTCTCTCTCTCACTCTCACTCGCTCTCTATTTCTCTCACTCTCTGTCTTTCTCTCTCTCTCTAACTCTCACTCTCTGTCTCTCTCACTCTCAGTCTTGTCTTTCTCTCTCACACTCATTGTCTTTCTCTGCCTCTTGCTCTCTCTGTCTGTCTCTCTCTCTCTCTCTCTGTCTCTTGCTCTCTCTCTGTCTCTCTCTGTCTCTTGCTCTGTCTGTCTCTCTGTCTGTCTCTTGCTCTGTCTGTCTGTCTGTCTCTCTCTCTGTCTCTCTTTCTCTTTGTGTGTGTGTCCAGTTTTGTCTGTGTGTTTCCCCTACCCTCTGTTTTACCTGATGTGTGCATCAAGTTAGCATTGAGGAGCCTGTGATCGTGTGCCAGAAGAATGAAACACACACTGTAGGTTTATTTGCTCCACTGGTTTGGCTGGCGCTCAGCTGCCGGTGCGGTGGGTGGCCCATCCAGCTGCGCTCGCCTGCAGGAAGCGTAACCGACGAACAGAAAGAATGAAATGAGTACAGTGAGATTTAACAAATCTCCTCTTTAATCAGTAGATGGTGCCTTACCTCTTGTTTTTAATGCCCTGTGACCGACTTCTTCACTTACACATAAGCTCCTGACCCTCATAGCCTGTCATAAAACTGGCTCTGTATGATGAATGTATATACACACGCAGCAGATACATACTTGTGGCATCAGTGAAGTTCTGTATATGCTAAGCTCACTCTGTGTCTGTGTGGCCAAAATCAGGATTACAGTTTTCAAATCCTTTTAAAAGTGGATTTTCATCTCCTATAATTTTTTTTTTTCCACCAAATCTTAAGCTTCACGTTGGAGCTTTAATCCGTGACCCTAAGCAGATGAAGAGTGGTCAGTGGCTCAATACAGAGACAGCAAAAAAACTGCAGTCTTTTCACTCACTGTTATTATGCCAACATTGTATTTCAGTACTGAAAAACTGAAGGGTTCCACTATTTTTTTTTTTTAATCTGCATGATTAATTCAGTCATAATGTAAACAGGTCATTCATTGTTATGATGTGAATTCTGGTATTCCAGAGGGACATTTGAGTCACAGTTGTTCAGAGCGGTGGTCATATGGTGTCTAAAGCATTTAATATGTCTAAAAGCTCTTGTAGAAATGTATTACATGAATTGGTTTGTATCAGACATTGCATAATGTCTTATACAATATTCTAAAATACAGTCTTAATAATAAGGTTTTGCCCTAAGCCCTATGTTTTTAAAATGTGCAGAATTTAGTGTTACATGCAGATTATTTAGCACTACCAACATATTCAGACAGAAAACACATGGTTCTCTTGTGTGGTTAATAATATGTTTATTGTAGATGTTGAAACAAAACCTTGCATCTCCAAAAGAGAGAAAGAAAAGCATTCTTAACCTTATCATTCATCTTATTTTCATACAAAAAGAAGGCCAGATATAAGGGAACCAGTGTAAAGTAATTTGTCTATATTACATAAAGTATGATGCAGTAAGATGCAGTTTTTTTTTTATTATATTGGAATCCTCATCTCATTGTAGAAGCTTTAAGAGCAGACATTTAAGAGCAGACATTTTTGCGATGGATTGATATAGGCCAAAGTTCTTTTCCCGTCATTGTTGTTGTTATTCCATGCAGCATCGACTCTTAAGTCTTTTTAATACCCAAAACTCAGTACATGACGGGCATCTGGCATTGTGTTGTTCACACATGCAGCCCTTAAACCATATATTATGAGAACTGGTGTTCATACCTGGCATGAAAATGCAGGTAAATAGGATGTGACACGATCTTCAATGTTCGACAGCTCTTTCGTTTCTGAATTTTGTGCAAAAATACACTCAAGCATTTTTTCTCCACTCACAAAAACGGAAAACTGTCAAAACATGTCACAAATGTTTTGCTTTGTTGGCCATGCTGCGTCAATATTGAGCCACACACTCTAAACTTAGATTGTTACTGTTTCTCTCTAGAATGATGTACAGAATACACTCCCATAGTCTTCACTCGCTAAACTCAGATATCACAAACATTCAGCTTCACCAGCTGTGACCAAGACCTCTCTGTACTTCCCAGTCGTGCATTGACTTTTTCACACATGAGCCCCCCGGTGATGTCTGGGTGTTGTACTAGGTCTCATGAGGGTAAATTACAATGTCAGCTTTGTTGTCGTGTTTCAGTCATTCTCTTACCATCTAACTGTCAGTAGAAGCCCACACAAAAGGCAGTCAAAGAGGCAAAACTGGCTTAAAATCTCATGAATATAATCAGAATCAGAAAATTTAATTGAAGCAGGAGGAAAATTGTGCACACACAGGCACGTAGAAAAGAACAATATAAAGTCTGATAAATCCAGTTAGAGCTCAACACTATGATATATACACAAATGATGGGGTTTGATACAATATAGTTACAGTTCAGTGAATTACTAGTGACACACACAGTGGTTAGGAGTATTTTACTGTGCACAAAAGAGCAATATCAACATAAGTAGTGAGTATAAACTTGTATGCTAACATTGACCAACATGCACAGCCCACATTTTGATGTGGGTCAGTCCAGAGAAGAGGACGTTGGTCTGATGTAGGGTCAGCCTTGGGATGAAGTTCAGCATGCCTTTGGGATGGGGGTGTGTGAGTGTACACGTCATCAAGTGAAGTGTGTGTGTGTGTGTGTGTGTGTGTGTGTGTGTGTGTGTGTGAGAGAGAGAGAGAGAGAGAAGGTGTGTGTTTACATGCTTGTGAAATCTGTCCATGCCATAGCTGTTGTTGACAGTCTCTCTCTCTGTCCTGTCGGATGTCTGTCCCCCCCTCTTCCCACTCCTCTATCTCTGCAGGAGATTGCTGAAGGTGACCAGGTAGGAGATTGTACTGCCAGGGAGAGTTCTCTCTTTCTCTATCTCTCTCTCTCTCTCTCTCCCTCTCCATCTCTTTACCTCTCTCCCTCTCCCTCCTCAGTCAGCTTGGCTCAGTCTTCCATGCCTTATTTTCTCCCCATAACAGAAACCAAACAACCCAAACCAAACCCTCCAAATAATCCCTCCTCCAGCAGCTGGACTCGCTAAAAATGAAACATAACCCTCATTCAGCTCCAACCTGGACCATGTGATACTAAAACTATAATTAAAGATCTCTGACTCTGGCAACATTTTTAATTCTGGCATCTCCATGTTACCTTTGCTTCCTGCACTTCAGTATGGATGAGAGACAACCCTGTGTTCTTTTTGCTTATTTATTTATTTTTTGTTTTTGTTTCATTTCTTTTAATTAATGAATTAATTTGTTTTTTTTTCGTCTGTGGTTAACGTCATTGTTCTTCTGGATGCGTTCTATGGCCGAAACCACAGGGTTTGGGATGGGGGGGACCATCGTCGTCAAGGGTGGGATAGACGCGTGCGGTATACACACGGTTCCAGTTCAGAAAGTGTGTGTGTCTGGGCTGTGTGTATCCCTCTCTGTGTCCCGGGGACATTTTTTTAAACTCCACAACAACCAGACACTATGCTGCCTATCAGCCTGTCCTCTCAGTCTCGATCTCTCGATCTCTGAAAGGTTTCGGGGGTTGTTAACTTGTTTGGTTGGAATCTGACTTCTAAAGGCTTCTACTCTTTGTTCATGACTGATGGAGCACAGTAGGCTGTGCTGACCAGACCGCTGCTGCTCTGCAGCAGAGCTTCAGCCAGAAATCCGACTTACACAAAACATAAGACAAATGTGGTCGATCAACCAAGACATGTTTGTTGTGATGTTTGTTTCTCTAGTTTTTTTTTTTGCCTGATGTAGTGAACAAGTGGGCCTAGGGCAGGCTTGTACCACTGGTTAGCACTGTGCAAACCGTGTGCCTAAGTGATCACACCCTTGCCTGAAACTGTGCATTTGCTAAATCTCATAGTCTTGCTTACTTGACTATTTACAGTCGTACATACTGCTCTCTGTAAACATGAATAAAATGTTTGACAAATATACTGCTATTTAGTTAACTGTTTTTAGTTATATGATGTACTTTTAGTTATATATGTACTTTTGCCTATGTTTGTAGATAATATACTTGTCCAAAAGCGCATAAGTGTATGATGATTCTGTGGAGGACAAAAGGCAATGTGCAGTATGCTATTTTTGGGGTTGGGTGGGGGTCACAGGAGTTTTTTGTGGTCTGAGGTGGCTTTTTCTTATTGTTTTCAATAGGAGAGAAGTGTTTGTGCTCTGTACTTGTTACCTTTTATGCTCCCTGTGCAGTTGGGACTGTTTGTTTGTTTTGTTTTGTTTTGTTTTGTTTTTTTTTAGTATTTTAGCTTTCAGTGTTTTTTGGGGGTTTTTTTTAAGCATTGTAGTCCTTAATGGACTTTTTACTAATTTTAGCTAGTTAGTCAGCTAAAAAAATACAATGTGAACCCCACTGTTACAGCTTTTGTTCGAGTTAAAACCTCTCTTAGATATGTGGTTTAAACCCTGTTATTTGATCCTTGCATCTGCGGTTTGAAACATGTCTTGGCTGAGTGGCCGCGTTTGGATTAAGGTGTAAATTGTGTGAATTGTGATTTAAGCCAGAACCACTGCTGTAAATTAGCAGGTGAAAATGGTGTTGAGCAGCCTGTCTTGCACGGAGTTGTGCTTCTTCTGTCCAGTTTGAGGCATCTGTGTCTGGTTGTCGGGAGAAGGGTGGGTTGTACAGGGGCACGAGTCTATCCTGGGACTGCTGCTGCTGCTTCTTTGTGGCTGTAAGAAACCCTTCTCCTCATCCACGTTCTCCTCGGCCCTCCCTAACACTGTTCTCTCTTACAGAAGCAGAAGAACATCGCTGGGGCTCTGGCCTTCTGGATGGCCAACGCCTCTGAGCTGCTCAACTTCATCAAACAGGACAAAGACCTGAGCCGCATCACACTGGATGCACAGGACGTCCTTGCACACCTGGTCCAGATGGCCTTCAAGTGAGCATTGAGTAGTGAAGCAGATACGTCAGTGACTAAAAGATCAGTCTGTTGAATGGAGTCCAAAAAATACAACTGCTGAGGCCCTCTACTCTTCACTGAGCAACTACATGTTCATATCACAAAACCCACGCAACTTCAAAAAAAAATGTATTTTCTGGTAGAATCTTAGTCTTCTAGCAGCTCCTAATTAGGGTGATTGTGTCTGCAATCACACTACTGCTCTTAAGTTTTTTAAATATTCTAATAGCTGGCTCTAATTTTAATAGCTGGATATTTACGCCTCCTCTCCTACGGTTTTGCAGTATTGTCGCTCAGAATGTCTGTTGATATCCAGTGTAGTGCGCATTTTTAAGAAAATATCATTGTTTTGTGGTTGACTTGCCTCTGTAAATGCGGAGAGAGAGCTGATAGTCGAGTCACCTTTAAAATGTGTGTCGGAGAGAGAGTCTGTGACATCACAGCTAAGGCAGCTGGTAAGAGACAAAACGCAGAGAAACAACACACAGCAGGCTTATAAACACACTTCAAGACACGACACTAAAGTTATTTAAAACAAAAAAAGATGTGTGTCACTGTTTGTTGTGGTTTAATTAAAAATAACCAGCCTGTGAACGTGGCTATCCGTTCAGCTGTCCTTAACCATAAATGGCTTTGTAAGAGCCAGCGAGTTCACACCCCCTTGATGGTTCATAAGATTGTGGGTTCAAATCCACAGTGGGAATATTTCTGTTTTTTTTGGGGGGTTTTTTTTTTTTAGCACAAAGGTTTTTTGCCCGTAAAACAAATGTTTGGGTGTCTCCCCAATAGCCATGCAATCACACTTCGCATTTTCTCACGGAAAAGCATCAAGTTTTAAGTCTAGGCTTGCTAGTCTGAAGGGCATGTTTTCTAGTGAACTATAAAGCACAGAGGTATGTTGCTCTGGATAAGAGCGCCTGCCAAAAGCTGTAAACGGACCAAGTTTGGTTTGGCCACATATACATACACACAGATACAGGTCTTACCGAGATGAAGCCTTGCCATTATTTCAGTCTCCTTGACCTTGAGTGAGTGTGAAGGAATGGTAGTTTGGCTAATACAACCCATATGCATTTTAAGTGATCTGACAGCGCAGAACGGATGTGAGATGATTTAGAAAATGATTTGTAAAATTGCTCTCTGAAATACGAGCTCAGCTTGGCCTTCCTCTGAATACACAAAAGCAGACACGGCATTGTTTCTTACTATTTTAATTCTAGTATTCAGTTGTGCCAGCCCTTTCCCAAATGTACCAACATGTGACACCACGAGTGTTTGAGTCATTTGAGGAATGTTGCATAACTTAATTGCTTTGTTTTTTTTTTTGTTTGTTTTTGTTTGTTTTTTTATGGTCATAAAGCACGACAGTAAAACTCCCTTTGCCTTTCACCAGCATATGAGTGTGAGCTGTGTGTGTGCAGTAGGAATGTTCTAGGCCTGGCTTATATTGGCTTGGCTTTAGGCTGAGGAGGGCCTGTCTGCTCTCTTTAATACCTCTACGATGGCCAGCTGAAATAACTGGCCTTTATGTGGTTTGGAAGATGGTTGGAATCTGTGTTTACTGAGTGATTCCAAAGGAAGTCCTCCCTCATCACTATCATTGGTTTTGTGGGTGTGTATATGGGCCTGTTTGGTTATTGTTGGTCCATATGTTCACATATCTGTATATATTGTGTTTCTCTTCAGGTACTTGGTACACTGTTTGCAGTCAGATCTGAATAACTACATGCCAGCGTTCCTGGATGACCCTGAGGAGCAGAACCCACAGAGGCCTAAGATAGGTGAGGAGTGGTCAGAAGTTGACATAATAAACATTATTTTCCACAGACTGTCTGATAAGAATAGAGCGGTGTGAACATCCCTTGAAAAGATGTACAAGCTGTTGTTTCATTCAGTGCGACTTCAGTACAAGCCCCCTTGTGGAGGAATTGAGCCACAGCAGCACTTAGAATTTGGTGATGGAAGGTGATTGGTAGGACCTGTAAACAAACAAAAACACAAAAGAATGACCATAAAACCAAAAGATGCATAGAATATTGTAAAATGACTGACAGGCTGTGTAACACTGAGAGTGAAGTTATAATGACATGAATATCTAAAGTTCATCATATTTCACAAGTGGAGATCAAATCTCAAGGCACATAACTTGATAAAACAAAATGAATGTAAACTGGTAGTTGCAGTATATTAATCGTTTTATTTGCTACACAAGAGCTCATGAAAAATGAAAGCATTTTTGGAGGACAGTTTTTATTTGAATTCAATATTTCTTGTACAAGTTTTTCTTTTTCCAAAAAAACCAAAAAACGATATGTTCAACAATTCCACTCATCGTCCTTGTTCTCTCCCCTCAGAGGATGTGCTGCACACCCTGACCGGCGCCATGTCGTTGCTGCGCCGTTGTCGTGTAAACGCAGCCCTCACGATCCAGCTGTTCTCTCAGCTTTTCCACTTCATTAACATGTGGCTCTTCAACAAGCTGGTGACGGAGTCAGACTCAGGCCTGTGCTCACACTACTGGGGGGCTATTTTGCGCCAGCAGCTCAGCCACATCGAGGCCTGGGCCGAGAAACAAGGCCTGGAACTGGCCGCCGACTGCCACCTCAGTCGCATCGTACAGGTACGCACCCCGCATCCACCAACACAGTCCCTGCGCTTCTCCAGTCACTTATCTGTAGACCATCAGACCCGTTCTGACATGGACCGTTACCTTTTCTTCTTGCGTGAGCTGTTTCCTTAGCGCCTCTTATCATTATCTTGCCCTCTAGGCTACAACTCTCCTCACCATGGACAAATACTCGATTCAAGATGTGCAGAACATCAACAACACGTGCTTCAAGCTCAACTCTCTGCAGCTCAACGCCCTCATGAGCAACTACCACTGTGCCCCAGATGAGCCCTACATCCCTCCTGTGAGTGATTTTCCCTCCCTCCTCTCTCATGAGACGTGGGGAAAATAGTCAGAAATAGCCCTGTTCACATGGTTCTAAACTAAAATGGGCGTGTAATATCATTATGCTATTAAAAACTAACCTCCTGACCTCACTAGTTCCGTGCAGACTATTTACAATCACAGTAGCCAGTTTGAACAAAATTTGCCTCACCTATCAGGATCACTGATCCATGCATTTCCAAGAAAGTCTGATCCTGTATGAACTGAATGAAAAGGATAGGGGAGTTTTGTATAAGAAAGGTAAAAGACATGACTGTCATCCTCTTCAAACTTCAAACCTTAGCTCTAGCCACTGCCTGTTTAGGTCATAGTGTTGCAATCTGCTGTAAATAAACCGGAACCAGCACTTCTTTACCTCTGCTCTCATTCACGCTTCACACTAAAGCAGTAGTAAAATTAGATTCTTCACTTATTACAAATACATTCCATAAACCAAGTGAGCCTGTAACAATCAAATACTTTTGTTTTCAAATATAACACCAGCACATATCACATCTGAGTAAGAAGAAATTTATTCTTATTGTAGTTTTTTTATTATTATTATTACAAATATAGTAAGTTAGTATGGAATCAAATAATTGTTATCTAGCATTGTTAAATTCATTTATTTTGCTTTTTACTAAACCTTTATTAAAATATACAAGGAAACGAATAATCATTGCTAATACTTATTTTCATAGCACGTTTAACATTCAAATCCCACTCAATCTGGCAACTTTGAAAATGTTGCTGCTGAGGCGACAGCATCTTTTTAAATGTCCCTGTTTTTGGTCTATTCTTGCCCGTGAGCAGGGTGTGTAAACTACTTCCAAGTGTGCGCACTCTAAACTGAGCCACGACAGCTTTATCACCCTGCGCAGTCTGAATCATTTTCCCACATCTGGGGTCGTTTTCCTGCACAGGGATGAAGACTAGCCCTTCATTACAAAACTTTCTGAATGGTGATTCTTTAAAAAAAAAAAAAAGAGAGAGAAAGAAAAAAAAGAAACTGTAGTTCAGGAATCAGCCGGAAAACTGTCCCTTGGGAGCTTTGTTCCTTTACATCTCTAGAAGCTTTTAGAGAGACTAATGTAGCTAACAAGTAAAGGAAGGTTATACTGAACCAGTTTCTTCCCTCAAATTTTGTCAAGTTCCTTATGTGTTCCTTAGGTCATAACATGACCCTGTATGACATTTATAAAAAAAAAACAAATTGCAAAACTGCCTCACATTGAAACTGGTAGCAGCCATTTGAAGCATGTAGTTTTTATTGCGGTGCTAAAAGTTTGTGACTTTATTGTGGTCGTCTGTAGGAGTTAATTGACCACGTGGTGGCCGTGGCAGAGAACACGGCGGATGAACTGGCACGGAGCGACGGGCGGGAGGTCCAGCTGGAGGAGGATCCTGACCTGCAGCTGCCCTTCCTGCTGCCCGAGGACGGTTACTCCTGCGACGTCGTCCGCAACATTCCCAACGGCTTCCAGGAGTTTCTGGAGCCGCTCTGTCAGAGAGGTAGGGTCGGAGAGGACACATGGTGTTCAAATATTCCGCTTCTGGCACGTTCCTGTCATGCTTTGGTAAAAAGCCAGCTGTTTTCAGGAGAGGGGATCAGGTTTATCTTGTTTATTTAACACTGATGTGTAGCCAGTGGAATGCAGTTTGTTAAGGTCTCACAGAAAGAACAGTTCTGTTCGCTCGCGCTCTCTTATCTCTGTTTGTTTTTCGCCCGAGACACAGTGAGAGAGTGAGTGTGTGTGAATATCCGTAAAAGTGGGAGAGAGAGAGGGAAGTTTTCGCTCTCGTGTCTGAAGGTGTGTACGTGTGCTGACCTGCTCTACCTCCTTTTCCTCCAGCCTTCTGCCGTCTGACCCCTCACCCTCGCTCTCCTGGCACCTGGACCGTCTACTTTGAAGGAGCGGAGTGTGATAGCCACTTCTCCGCTGAGAACTCAGACCTGGTAGGTCACATCAACAATGAAGGTCACACAAGGCAAGAGAGCAGACACTCAGATAGCATGCAAAGGCTTAATCAAGCTGCTTAGCTCACGGCACATAGTGTATTTCATTAAAAAACAAACAGTAAGTGGAAGGCCTTTCCTCTGAGCACATTGTACTTTGTTCCAGAACATACCTTGCCTACGCTTTGTCATCAAAGCTTGTTTGTGATGTTTCCGCTGTCATATGAAAACCTTATGTTTAAATGTTAGTTTTTTAAACAAGCGTCTTTTACATTGTGTGAGCAAATCATCATAAACAGATGGAAAGAAATGGTCGAAAAAGACTTGACAGAGTCTTACATACTTAATAGAATCTTCTTCATTTTAAATTGTGCGTGATTCACAGTAAATAGATTGAAAGAAATGGTCCAAAATGGCTTAATAAAGTCCTACATACTAAAAATAATCTTATTTTTCACTGTAAATTGTGTGAGCAATTTACAGTAAACGGATCAAAAGAAGTGGCTTAGTGAGGTCTTACATACATTAAAAAAAATGTTTTTTTTTTCGACAGAGCTTTTGTTACAACGCCCTGACTTTCAGAAATGAGACCACAAACTTACCACGATTTTGTCGGTAATGCCGAAAGACACAGGAAAACGTCTGAAGCCAGTGTTGTTGAGGACCTACCTCAGTGTTAGATTTCAGTCAACACCGGTTCCACTGCAGGAGCTAATTAGTGACCCAGAGCGCTTTGGAGACTGGCTGTAAATGATAGCCTTCACCTCACCCTAATCACACAAAGCCCCCAAATTGTACTGCTTTCCCTGTAATTGCCCTGTTTTTCCTGACTCGGTTTTCATGCGTCGTGCCCAAACGGCCCCAGACTGAGCTGGAGCGGGAGCCAGCGCTGAGTGTTGGAGCGCCACGCAGCTTTTGATGAATGCAGCCTGGCTTTGTGCCAAGCAGACCCACCCCTGCACCTCCGGCTCTCCTCCCTCATCTTCTCCATCATCTCAGCCTTGCTGTGGCGGGGCAGCGCTGCTCTCTGGCTCTATCAGAGGCCTGACATACTGCTGTACAAACTGCAGCAACTCCGTGCCGATCAAGGGTTGCATGTGGCTTTCCCTGAAACCGCACACTCTCAGTTCTGTAACGACGAGTTAATATGGAGCGAAGTGAGCGAAATGTGCAAGTAATTGAAAAGATTTTCCATGTAATTCTTTTTCCCTCTCATAACTAAGCGGCTCAAACCTGCCAGAGCCAATGCTCTGGCCTTAAAAAGTGTGTAAAATGTGCCTGTTATTGAATGTTTTGCTTCTAAGTCCTTATATAATTTCCCCTAACCTCCTGGAACGACCATGTTGGTCATTGAGAAATGCACAAATGAGTGCTCTAAATGTCTTTTTTGCGTGGTGTTTTACTTAAGCTGCCTAACTGAGCATCTTAAACACAGTCGAGCCCACATTATGGTTTTGTCACCCCATCCTCCCTGCACAGTACCAGTTTTAAAGGTGTTACGAGGCTGCTTAACCGTTTCCTGCACCTTTTCACCAGAATTTCACCAACCAGTGTGACCAGGATGCTGTGGCTCTGGAGGCCACTTTACTGCAGTGCTGAATACGACACTGTGCTTTTCTGAGTTGTGCATAACTGAATTCAGTGCTAAGTTTGTAGTCTGTTTTAGTGCTTTTATCCCTGGTTCTGGAGTACAGTGTGTGGCCAGGTTGCAAAACAATGGCTCAGTTTGCGCTGTAGCAGCAGAACACAGTGCCAGACATGGCTGTATTGCTGAATTCAGTACTTTTCTGAATGCAGTGCTGGATGTACCTCTTTTGATTGCATTGTTCTGAATGCATTGCTGCAGTTGTAAATGCAGCATTTGCTCCAGTGTAATTTCCAGCCCTCGTCCTGGACCACACCTCATCCAACTAATCATGCTAAGTGATGGGAAACATTATCTCTGGGAACATTCTTGGGAAGCCCATCTCTGGCGCAGTGGAACTGTTGGAGGGAGGGTCTATGGCACATTGTCTCTCTGTGGGAAGCTGGCCTTTCTCCCTCTCTCTCTCCCAGGCCATCCCGTGTGGAAAGGAGCCCGTCTAGGCCTCGGCGTGCTCTCTGGAGCCGACGCATGTGGCTTTCATTCTTGACTCATATCCAGCACCCGCTGTTTCTCCCTGTGGTCGGGCCCCGCTCTGAGAAGCAGCGAAAAACCACCACTCTACGTCTTCCCCTGCTCCCTCCTCTGCTCAGCCAGTCTGCTGCAGGGACACAGAGCACACACAGCTCAGAGACCAGCGCTAGAACCCAAACCCCTCGCTTTCCACTCCTGTCCCCGCATCCTTTCCACCACCTCTAACTCGCCTGTCTGTTCTCTCCACAGCCAATGAGGAAGGAACCAGAAGTTGTGACGGTGACGTTGAAGAAGCACAATGGCATGGGCCTCAGCATTGTGGCAGCCAAGGTAGGAGAACCTTTTTTTTATTTAGCCACGGTTAGGAGACATGGACAGATCATTGGTGGTCTGGTGCTGGGAAAGATAATTGGAAAGTGTTGATTTGAAGCAAATAGAAGTGTTTGCCAACTGGTTTCCCTCCCTGTTTCTTAAACGCGGATTAATTTTGCTTGAAAGAGTTTGGTTTGTTTTGAGCACACTCTGTAGGTGTGGCACTTGACACTGACACTTTGATCAGTGCTTGCTGGCACAGGCGTGTTTTGGTCTCCCCCTTTTTTCATCCGCAAGCTCACATCTTCCAAATATCACAATATGTTTGGAGCAGGATGGGCTTTGTTTACACTCGTCACTAGCGCCTCTGTCTAGACGGCAAACGTTCAAATTGGAATTCAAAACTGGACTGTAAACAAATCCTGCTTCCCTGGTGGCCTGTTTCCTTGTCAGTGGGACGTGGGGGAGAACGGTACTCTTGTATAGTGTAGGAAAGAAGTTGCTCAGAAGTTTATTTATGTAAAGACTTTATGGGAGAAGGGCGAACTGTTGTTAACACTTGAGTCCCTTTGAATCATCACTGGGTTGTGACCATGAGGGCCAGATGTACACAAAAGCACAGGTGGGGTGCAATATATGTTTTGATGCAACCGCAATATGCACTATAATGCACATGAATTTAACATTTAGTTTTGTAAGGCTGTAAACAGTGAGTTTAGCAGCCTATCATGCACACTGCACTGAGCCCCACCCACTAACTACTCACTCGTGAGCTACAGGGTTTAATAGGTACAGAGTAATATGGGAATTTATCAGCAAACTTGAAACAAAGCAGAAAATAAAACGGAGAAGTAACACAGTCTGCTTGTGTTTATAGTGGCCACATCACGGCATGTTCTGCCCCTCACACATGTGCATCTGGTCCTAAAAGAGATTAAACAGTGTTGTTCTGACGATAGACCTTCTTGAAGTATGTGATTGAGGCTCTCATGACTTTTCTAACTGCCGTATCTGCTGCCATTGTCTTTTGAGACCCTAATGCAAATTTAGATTTTTTAAAAAGGCAGAAGTAAACCAGTGCAGAAAGCAGATGCTGCGAATTGCTCAAGCTTTAATAAACTGAGAGGAATATGTAAACAGACACACTGTTTTCTGTTGCCCTGTCTGAAATGCATTTGCATTAGGAAAAGAAGCACGTTTTATGTTTTAACATACATGCCAATCCATGAACCACACATTTAGTCTTGCAGGCAAAATGCATTTGAAAGGCTTAGCACATCGGGCCCAAAGTGTTTTCAAAAATAATAACAATAAAAACAGTTTCAGTGTTCTCTTGTAACCTCAACATTTTATGATTGATGTGTTAACAGATAACTGTTGGTCAGATTGGGGTTCTACATTACCTTGTCTGCCTTGCTTAAGCGTAGAGACACATACACGCATTCTTCCTCATGCACAGCTATTGTTTGCAGCTGGCTGGGCTCCGCTGGGGCTGTTTGCTGTAGTGTTTAAGTTGTGAATGTGCTGGAGTGCCTCTCCTTCCCCGGATGGGACGGTCTGCCTGGGGGAGAGCAGTGAGTCTCCTGCTTGTTCTCCAAGAAAAAATAATTTTCAGAATTGGTTGTCTGTTTGTGTGTGTGTGTGTGTGTGTATTATTTATTTATTTA
>JBBIGA010000153.1:2632329-2653969 GCA_037576975.1 Alestes dentex
GTGTGTGTGTGTGTGTGTGTGTGTGTGTGTGTGTGTGTGTGTGTGTGTGTGTGTGTGTGTGTGTGTGTGCGTGCACGCACATGTATAACAAGAAGTTGGCAGCAAGAGGGCGTGGGGTGGAAGAGGGAGTGAGCGAAGGGAAGAAGGGAGGGGAGGAAAGAAGGGGGGGCAAAGGCAGCAGGAGTGAGCGAGCGAGGGAGGGAGGGAGGGAGTGGAATGGAGTGGATTGGTGAGGAGAGGAGAGCAATGATAGGTTTTTTGGCCCGGTGTGTGTGTGGCAAACACAGCTGGGAGAAGCTCTAAAAGTTCACTCAAACTGTGGCTGAGCCACAAGAGCTGCTTGCATCTGGAGGCGTTACGCAACAGTCTGGATATGGCATTTCCTACACTGGGTGCTGCTCTTTACCAGTTGGTGCTTTAGAATGTAGCACCTTGCTGAACTTTCATTCGTCTTCACCTAGGAACTTGTCTTCTGCTCTGGGACCAGCTTATCCAGCACCACGGTCCTTGCAACATCTCTTGTTCTTCCATAAAAGCGGCACCATGTGGTTCTCTGTGGTCGGGAGGAAAGACCAGTCGGTGAGGCACTGCTTGGGTTGGCGCTCGTGTGTGTGTGTGTGTGTGTGTGTGTGTGTGTGTGTGTGTGTGTGTGTGTGTGTGTGTGTGTGTGTCAGAGAGAGAGAGAGAGAGAGAATGTATAAGGAAACTCTGGCAGATGTTTGGGTGCTGCTGGACTGAGGGAGAAATGGGAGCACAGACGCCTATTCATTCCATGTGTCTGGCATGAGTTTGCTTCACAATTAGAACCGTGGGCTACTTTTCCTCTCCAGGTGGCTGCTGCATTAGAGCTCAAGGTTTCTGCTCAGCTGGATTCCTCTAAAGAATCAGACTCTTTTGTTTTAAAGCAGTTAATTTTCAGATTTCATGTGAGATTTTTTTGTGTCCTTGTTCAGATTAAACACGCACATTTGTATGTTTATCCTATGGTCGGGGACACAGGGTTAATGATTAAGAGGGTGTTTTTGTAGCAGTGGGCATGTGCATAGTCATGCAAAAGTTTGGTCGCCCGTGGTCAAATGATTTGTTCTGTAAGTACACATCCTCTACAGTTAACACACCTACAGAAATTGCAGACTTTTAATGTACAATTTTAGAATTTTTGGGACTTTTTGATGCACTAAAAAAAGACAAAATGTTGTAAATGTTCTTTATATAGAAGTTATGCCGCATATGTATGACGGATAGATAGGTGGATAGATAGGTAGGTCGGTAGATACATTGATAGATAGATCGATAGATAAACAGAAATTGTAAAAATTAGCAGCAAAATGCTAGAGGGTTCACATTGCTCTAGTACAGTGATCTGCAATTTCCTCCGAGATTTAAAGTCTCTGTCTGGCTTTACTCTCAAAAATAAATGTTCTGTAAAAGGTTCGCCGAAAAGATACAGAGTTTGGCTTGTCTGAAGAACGCCCTTCATGAATAGCTCTTCAAAACAACTCGAATGTAGCTAAAGATAGCAAAAATCTGTTTTAGCACCATTATTATTAGGAGCACAGCCATGAAGCTAGATATTTATCTGTATGCATGTCCGGCAATGTGCCTAACTATTGGAACTATTTCATGACATGTATTAAAAGAAACAACACATCCTGAGGCTCAGGCTGTGGAGCTGCAGGTGTGAGGTGGGGTGTGTGTGTGAGATCATAGCTCCAATGGGAAAATGTTGAGGAATGGTCACAAAAGCAGAGGGATATCCTGAGACCTCACACTGCTGTCAGGTGTTTGGGGAACTGTGTGTGGCCCAATCCCACGTTTCAGCCGATCTTTTTCCTCCCGTCTTATCACTTTATCCATCCAGCTGCCTCTCCCAAGCCATTGCAACTTTTGGTTTTGCTTGTTTGTTTGTCCAGTGTGGAGCACAATGGCATCGTGACTTCCCTCTCTGTAGGCCTGTCCTGTCTTGTGTACTAGACTAACAATGGGAGGATATGGCTTCATTACAAACGCCTGGACTTCCTGAACACTGTGAGAAGGAGGAGAGAGTCCAGAGAAGGACCTGAGCTGACTTTAATTGAGTCTCCTGACTTTACGGGCCTGTTGACAGGAGCATTGCTGGACTGTAATGACCAGCCTCCACATGCTTAATGTACATAGTTTCATGGTATTGCACCAATACGCGTCATGCATTACCTCGCATGGTGCCGCAACAAAACAAACACGCATGTAGTCATTTGCACTGGAGCTATAAGCTCATGTATTAAAACAGTAGTAGGAGTCTTCAGTTATATTAGCCTTGTAGCTCAAGTTTAACATTAAAGGAGAAAACTTTGCTAGAAGATAGTAGTCACTCAGGTATTTTCTGTAAATAGAACGCCAAAACTTCGGCTGACCCATATCCAGTTCCTAATTGTGCATGTGGTTTAGGACATAGCATGACATACTGTAAGCTATGAGGATGAAAGAAACTTTACCCCTACAGGAAGCCATTTCAGAAAACATTAGGGCAGGAGAGGACTGATCTTGGATCAGATTCCTCTGTATTTATGGTGTTTTCCTGCAAAAGGATTGTAGATCTGTACTCCCACTCATGAGGTGGTATATGAAGGACCGTTGTTTAACGTTTAACTATCTGTTGATGTTTTGTTAATATTTTTTCACTCATAGTAAAGCCATAAACTGCACAGCACCTATCCAACACATGGCAAACTCACGCTTTTATGTTTTTTGGCTGTTAACTCAGTATCAAGGGAGTGATAGAGGACCATTTAAGGGATTAATGGGTTCAACTGTAATTACACAACCACAAAAGCCACACATAACTACACATGGGGATGCTAAAGATGTTTGTGCTTCTTTTGAAATTAAGTTGCTTAATGTATTATATTAAACATCGGGCAGTCATAACATTACAAGCACCTGCCAAATATTGTGTATTGCCTCCCTCATGCTGCCAAAACAGCTCTGACTCATCAAGACATGGACTCTCCAAGACCTCTGTGATATCCACACCAAGACATTAAGTCCTGTAAGTTGCGAGAGGAGGCCTCCACAGATCGAACTACTTTTTTAATGACCTACGTTTTATATATATTCTCAACTGAGTTAAGATCTCATAAGTTTGGAGGCCAAGACAACAACTTCAACTCTGTCAGGTTCCTCATATTCCGCAAACCAATCCTGAACGGCTTGTTCTTGCCTTGTGTTATAAATTGTGTTGACATTTTGGAGTGCAGTGCCATACCAGACCATGTTTGCATAGCTCATAGTGTTGTTTTTCATATATTTGCATGAAGCATGTTTCCTGCCTGAGTACTTTGTAATAAACCACTCTGACAAGTCTGTACCACCTTAATGTTGAGCTGGCTACAGTTTAAGAGGGAAATTTAGAGAATGTAATTACAGGAACAATTTGAGTATTGACTTCTGGTTGGCTATATTACCCTTGCATCTCCAGTTCTGAATTAGATTTTTGACCAAACCATTCCTGCGGCCCATATTCACGTCCCTGTCCACCGATTTGGACGCTGGGCACTTTTTCCCCATTTTGCAGTTTTTGCTGTTGGCTGAAGATGGGATCTTTTGACAGCTTTGAGAGCAGCACCTCAGAAGAGCCAGTTCACTTCGGTCCTAAAGCAAAATCAGAGCCGACAGCCCTTTCAGTTGTCCAAATACAGTAGTTTCAAACTGTCAGCTTGCATTTGTCAGGACAGTCACATGGTTGACATTGTGTTTGTTCCATATTTGACTCTGTATGCCAAAAAGGGCTGCAGGGAATTGTAATAAGAGTTGTAGAGCATGAAAAAATGCTGAACTGTTTTGAATTACATAGTGCTTTGCTCTTTTAGTCATTGTACTTATCAGTACTTATTGTACTGATTTTGTACTCAGTTGATAAGTAATCTCCAAAAGACGTGTAGTTTATGTACAGTGCAGTTTGATGTACTGCTGTGTTTTTGTTAGTTAAGTTAGTTTATGACCTGAACATTAGATGTTCTCCTCAGTGCTCAGTGAAGAGGTGAGTCTTCAGTCTCTGAAGACACTGAGGGTCTCAGCAGTTCTGACGGTCAGGTGAACTTTGAATAAGTTTTAATGCATGTCTTTGTCTCTAAAAATGGACAACAGGACACAAGACTCTGTGTCTTGGTGTTACTGCTATTTTTGTGATGGACTTTTGTCCATTTTTTGTCCAGAAAATGCTGCATAGCTTGAGAGCAAGCCTAAAGAAGCAGTTTTGCTGAGCTGCTCTTGTAAAACTGTGTGAAAGCGAGGTATGGATGATCACACATCTCTGTGGTTGGAGTTCTCCCTATATGGATACAGGAGCAGAGAATAAGACTTGCTTGTTTAGACGTAGTTTAACGGAAGGCCTCATGCTCAGCTGTCCCCACCCTGCAGTCAGTGGCGTATGAAGTTGAGCAGACACTGTTTGGTCTCTGTTAACTCAAGCCAGCAGCCCACAGCCTCTTGCTCATTTAAGCCCCTTAGATGTGATGAATGCCCCCGGCTGCAAGGAGCTCATTACTGAAAGCCTCTTGTTCTGGCGATGACATTTTGCACCCGGCTTCAGTCGAAGAAAGAAACAACCCCGGCAGCCTGTCTGTCCTCACCTCATGATCTAGCTGGAGCTCCAGCTCTCCTTCAACAGATACTGAGGTCGACCATTAGGGCTACTGGCACCGTGTCTGAAAACTATATCAAAAGGATTCTTCTTTTTTCCTTTGGCCAGTCAAAAGTTTTTTCACACACTAAGATTTTCTTCAATTGCGTTTTACTCAATATTTACTAAAAGTACACTTTACTAACAAACACATTTACAGTATGTTCGCCATTTTAGTACGTCATTTATTCATCACAACTGATCTACAAAAGTCGTGTCTATAATTACAACGTAGAGCACCAGACAAGTGTAGGATATTTAATGGTGGCACAGTACAATCCACGTCACTATTTGATGTATCAAGATATTGTGGTTGGGTCTAGATGGTTGATGCTCAAATCTCCACATGGCACATTTCTACCAGTTATACACTGCAACAAACATCAAGCTGGGTATAGAAACTGTAGATGAAGCTGCATGAGATCTGCTGGCATTTTATGGTTAATGTCACTGACATTAAGTGGGGATTTTGTCTACATTCACTGGGATGCACACAGTTGTATGCAAAAGTGTGTGCGCACAGGTCAGATAACATTTCCCATGTCACCAAGTTCACCTGATGACATACAGTATCCTCGACAAACTACACACTTCTGAACACTCTAGTGTACAGCTACTGTTCATTTGCTGAATTTAACATATTGGAAAATACATTTTTTTTTAAATCTGGCCTATGCAAAGTTTTGATACAAGGTTAAACTTAGCAAATGAATATAAATTGCGAGATGACGTTTATTTATTTTCACCAACAAAAATCAGTATGTCATACATCACATATACACAAATAAACAGTGATGTATGATACAATAGACTGAAAGTAAGGGTAAAACTTCATCTTTTTATTTTGTTTTAGGTTTGGTTGTGTTTATTCCCAGTTATGACAGTTGTGTGGTGTTTCCAAGTGTGTCAAATCTGAAGTCAGTCTTAGAGAACATACAGTATGTTTTGTTGATTTAATATACAACCAGTCCTGTAACAATTCACTCTGTTGTGTTTTTCCTGCTACTTGCACCCTGTACTTTATTTTAATATGACTTCACCCCAAACTCAGTCAGTGAGTGGCACATAATCCGATAAAATCTCTGAGAAGTGATAATTGCCTTTGTTGAGGACACACATTGGATTTTTTTAACAGCTTGCCTTAATCACAGTTGTGGCAGTGAAATTTATTATCCTGACTTTGTAGCAAGAAGTTATGATAATTACTTTGGTATATTGCCCAACCAGAGAAAAAGAACTGGCTGTATTCTGTGAATACTCACAGGGGCACTGTTACACTCCAGGTCATACGCACTGCTACAACCGTCGGAGGCTGTTAACAAAGTGCAGGCATGGCCAGTTTAACTGCCTCAGCTGAACGGTATGGGTCCCTAAGGAGCCCACGCTTAGTTTACCATTCTAAACGCCACTATAAATTCCTGAAAGGAAGTTTGAGGTATGGAGTATGACGACTGAAGGGAATAGAGTCTCAGTGAGGATGGAGCTGCAGAAGCACATGCCATAAGGACAGCAGCAGCCAGCGTCAGCTTCCAGTTCCAATTTCCTGTATTTGCGAAGGCAGGTTGCAGGCCTCTTCCGAGACGGGAAGCGTCAGGGTGGGGTCCTGATGGCTCTGTTTGGTCGCTGGATGGAGTGTTAAGACTGGGCTATTTGGGGTGGGTCTGGGTGTGTGCGCGCATGTTTGAAAGCTTAGAGCATTTTTTCCAGGTGTCTAGTCTGCCTTGCACGGCGCTCTGGCCCTCTTTATTGCCGTGTCAGGCCGCAGCAGGTAGGCGTGATATGTGCTCTGACCATGAGATGTTTGTGCTGCTGATGACTAATGAGCAGATGCTTCACCGAGCCCTGTGGATGTGTCCGGTTTCAGTAGCTGAGGGTTGGTTGGACTCAACCATATGGTTATGTGGCCAGTCTTTAATTAAAACACTGGATCTGACCAGGCTTCTGACTTACTGAAACATTTCCATACTTGCTTAAGGAGGAGCAATGAAGGTCATATTCGCTCTCAAGGGCAGACAGTAATGCTTGTGAATTCTTTTGGTTCTTAAAAGCTCCATTCAACATGCTATTTAGGCAACAAGTTCCACTGTTTAAAAGACCACATTTATACATTGTTAAGTGCTTCTATTTACACACACGCGTGCACGCGCAAACTTGCCGCAGCATGCATTAGCTTTGTGCACTCTGTAATTGTCTCCATTGTGCTGCACGTTTGCAGCTCCTGGCAGTCTGTCAGTAATCATGGGTGTGAAATTCCTCATACACAGGCACACGCAAATAAAAAATACTGTGAACTCTGTTAGGTGCAGTTTTGCTTCATCTCCTGCAATACCTGCTGTTCACACGATGTGCTGATAATCAGTGAAAATAAACTTTTTTTTCACAGCATCTGCTCTCACTTCCCCATACTTTTCCAGCTGCTTGAGACACCCATGTTTTTGTTAAAAGTAGGGATGGGAGAAAACAATATACAACGTAGGATTGAGAAATTTAAAGTGAAAACATCTCGTTGACCTTAAGATTTTACACATACTTCTGTTTAGAATGTAATTTGAAGTTAAACAGTATTACATTTCTGTGGATAGAATGACTTATCTTGACAAATCACAGGCCTGCAACTGTCTTGAAATTTATCTGATGATTAGTTGTCATATAATTAATTGTGATTGTGATTAACAAATGAATAGTCCTTTTTTTGTTCATTTTATGCATCCGAAGCACAAGCCTGCGTTAGCCTGATTAGATATCTTGCTTCCTTCCTGTGGATATTTGGTATGCTGATGTTATGTTGTGTTAAGACGAAATGACTTTACCGAACACACACACAATTACTAAGGAATCATGTGTAGTCAATCAAGTTTACACATTCTCTTGAAAGTGTGAAAATTTGAGCAGAAACAGGCGTAGAACATTAACAGTGCTTACAAGCAGTTAAAGCATGCGTCCCATTGAATGTTTTCCATGCATTTTTCATACAGTCATATGCAAATATTTAGTCGACCCTTGTTAAATGACGTTAGTTCATTTTCGAAGTTAGAATGAGCATAATCTTCCAGAGAGAATGCATCGCTGTACATTTTATTTACTAAATGTAACAGGTAAAATTAACCTAAAATTGTGGCCTGTACAAAAGACATTTCATTTTGTGTATATTTTCTAAAATAGTAAACCTAGCAAAATAATTTATGAACTTAAATGTGCAAAGAAAAATTCATTTAAATTTGTTCCCTGTAACTGTTAAATTATTTTCACGTAGTTGATGACTGTCTGTCATTTGAATTGGTGCGTAAAGTTTTGCATACAACTCTGTCTTCAACCAACTGAGAAAAAAATGCACTCAGTTCACACCCTGCTTGTTTTTACACTATTGCATAATCTAATGCCTGATAAATGGTCATGGTCAGCCTAGATGTTTACAATCATTTTGATGAGGTGATTGACAGGCCTAATCACAATAGAATCATGTTGTGACTCAGGTATCACAATACAGGGGTCTCTAGTGGTTCCCACCCATATAAGGGGTAAAAGAGGAATGCAGTAAGACACATGGTTTGGTTTACCTAAGTGAAGCTGTGCATTAACGCAGTCACAGGAAATTGACTGATAGGCTGCTGAACATAATCAGTAGTTCTGTGGAAGCAGGGTGGTGCTTAGATACAACGGCACCTGCCAAAAATCAGGTGGGACTGGTTTGAGTCAAGTGTTTGTTAAGCAGCAGTGAACCTCCTGTTTTTTTGTGACCCTCACCTCAGAAGCACTTTTCTTGTTATCGTGCATCTGACTTTGTTTTACAACTTTAATAGTCTCCCTCCTCTTTTGTGGGCTGAGGTTTTGCTGTGCTCCTCAGTGGAGATGTTCTGTGGGCCTGGAGGAGGCAGCAGGATGCGTGCTCAACCATCGCATTCCCAGCTGCCAGACTGCCTCGAGCAGAGAGCTACTTTGCGTTTCTCACGCTGTGACTTTTCTCTTTAATGTGAAGAAATATGTTCTTGCGGTGTACCTGCCAGCGTGTGCATATCTCAGCTGGAGAGCAGGTGTCTACCAGCCAGCAAGTTAAAAGGAGAAATGGATGAAAAAACGGTGCCTTATCCCAGCTGTAGTTAGGAAGCCAAGTTATGTTTGGTGTATTTATATACTCATTGTACCAGTGCTGTAAGGCTAAAGTACCTAATGGTGAATAGTTTATACCTCACCAATTAGCACTGTGCAGATTGTCATCACACACTTGCCCCAATTATGTCAAGTTAAGTAATCTCAAATAGACTTGAGTATGTGGTTTAAATGGACACACATATGACGAGTACCCACTGGCACAAGGAACTGACATACCAGAAATGAGTGTTTTTCCATCACGAATAAAGCGAACCATACCCAAGCCTTACCCCAGCCGCTCGCCGGCAGGGCGGCAGCCAAGCGGACTGCATCTCTACTTTTTTTACTGGTCAAAATGTTGCCTTTGCAACAGATGGACTGGGAATAGGGCCATTGTTCTTTACTGACCATGCCAAAATAAAAACAAAAAAAAAACTGGGAAGTCAACAAAGTACAAGCACTAGTGGCTGTTTGTGCTGAAGATAAATTCCAGTGGGAGTTTTCTAACACTGTGAGAAATGTGAACGTGTACCAGGACATCACTAACAACTTAGCTAGGTTAGGTACTCGTGGCACTGCTAAACAAACCTAAGGAAAATTTATTTTAAAAAACTCACTCTTTAAAAAAAAAAAAAAAAAGACCACAATAACTAAAGTGGCTCTGACAGAAAAACTTACTGCTGGTTTTGTGACAACGACCGACCATAAACTTTGGGAAGAGAATCGACCTGCTAATGTGTCAGAAACACCATTACTGGGCTGAGACACATTGGAAAATCAAAATGTGCTACAATTTCCGTCCCATCACAGTACAGTTTAGGTACAGCACGGTTCCTGTAGACTAATGGAAAAGTGCCTATACTGTTAAAACGGACAAAAGTACATTGCATTCTTAGTTCTTAGTCTATTGCCATCATGTCTCGTTGTTGGAATGGGGTGTTTCTGTCTCCTAGTGTGTCTGCTGAACTAAGGCTCAGATTCCTTTCTGTTGTTTGGCTTGTAGGCCATAGTGTTTTCCGAACAACAGGATGCAGGGGGTTTTCTGGCTATCCCAGCTAAATGCTGGAACTTGTGTTAGGCTCATTGTGTCCAAGCTCCTCAGGGTGTGCTGACTGCTCCGCTGGGACTTCTGCAGTCCCCACCTCCAACTCTTCTTGTCTCAAACACGTTGCCTTATGAGAAGTCGTCAGTTATGACACTGTTGTAGAAGAAATACAGCCATAGGTTTCCTGTATTTCCAGCCATTAAGCAACATTTTGATTTTGCATCAACATGGAGAACAGTTCAGTGGTAGGATTTGTTACTTTAACGACTTTTCTAACTTGTGATGCTTTGTTGTTGTATGATTTTTGGTTTCCTCTCAGACACGCAGAGGAACTTATTCCTTTGAAAACAGGGATATAAACCAATCACTAACAACATGGTTTTGTTCATTGTGGTATTTCCACTGATTGTTATAGTGGAGGTTACATGTTGCAGGCCAAAAGGGATTCAAGTTATTGGGTTCATTTTTGTTTGTGTGTGGCTGTTCCACTCATGATGTAATTCTAGACCAACATGGTGCACTGAAACTTCTCAGGCTGTTAAATGGATTGTAGTAAATTTCCTGCTGCCTTACTTGCCCATAGCTACCATAGGCATCATGTGTGCCTGTGTGTGTTTGTCCGTGTGTGTGTGTGTGAGGCAGTGGCATGTGTCCCAGGCTGGACCTTAGGCCGTATATTCATACATTACTTTTTATATTTGTGGTTAGTTCATGGATGGTTAAACCTGTAAAATGTGTGTGGTGTTTGTGTGAAGTCTGTAAATGAAGTGTGCTGTGGTGGTGAGGGTATATTCCAGTAATATTGAGTGCTGTGGGTGGGCCATTATGTAGGTGTTATTACTGAGATGTTATATGCATTTCCCAGGCATATTCTATTACGATTTATTCCACATTGTGCAGCTCTTCACCAGCAGTGCTGCTTCACAACCCGTCTTCTTCCACAAATAACACTAACAATTCTACAAGTCTCCACCATTGGCCATCCAAGGGCATTTGGCTTTGCAGCGAGTTGTTCTTTCTAACACTAAACTGACATTTCTCACAGATGTACTCTCTAAAAGCAGCTCCAGCTCCAAGGCCCCCAGGCGGTAGCTTCTTGTCTAGCCAGTCGGACTGAACTTTGCTTTTTGGAGTATCTCCAGATGCAAACTATGTCCTCAGTTTACCTGAAGTCTTTCGTGAGAGATACTCAGGGTGTATCTGCACCTCCACTGGCGCTGGCAGGTGTTGTGTGTGGGACGTTGATGCCGGTGCTCACTCCCAGAGCTTTCATTAGAAGGTACAGGGTTCTAAGAGCATAGGGGTCTGCACCAATGTGGCTAGTACTGAAGGAGCGTGGGGCTGCATGGCATGTTGATATGGCATCAAAATATATTTCCCTTTGTCATTCATAACTGTCCATACTTATTAAATGTGTTTTCTAAGGCAGAATTTGGCTACACTTTTTTTTTGTTTTGTGACACTTTCTTCAAACTTGTAGGCCTTAATATTCTTCTATTGGGTGGGGTTATATTTTAAATAATGAGAATATCGGTATTTATCAGTAATAGCTTGACTTGATTTGACCTTAGTAAATTGGGACAACATTAGTCATTTTCCAAACCACTTATTGTCCAAACCCTTCTCTTCAGTGCTAAATTATGTGTAGGTGGCTTAAAAACATCTCCTGTCTTGCAAGTAAGTGTACATGACCACCAGTGACCTCAGGAAAAACTGTTCATGATTAGAATGGCAGAATAATTTAATAAAATACCTCAAATGGTTAATTGAAATGAAAGTCGACTGATTGTTTGGTGTTTTTTGCTCAGGCCCACATTCAGGGCCAAGACCTCCACAGCATGATCACAGCCTGATTGTATTACCATGCCATACCATACCGCTTTATTTATAAAGCACTTTAAAACAACAAGGCCGACCAAAGTGCTGTACAATAAAACCAAACACAAAACACAAAAGACACACAAGCCAGTGAATAAAAGAAACAGGTATTGTCTATTATAGTATTGGGTTTGGTGAAGAAAGGTGTTGTAAGACATTCAGAAACACAACAGCGGGTAGTTTGGACGACAGGTGTGTACTGTAGATCATTCAGACTGCTGTTCTGATGTTACTGGCTGGTGGTAGTGGGGTTTTCCAGCTCTCCTCTGACCACTGATCTCTGTCCAGTCATGCTCCCAGAGGAGCTGGTGATAACACACTACCTGTGGTGGGGTAACGAAGCCCACATTGTTCAGTAGACCAGGTAAGATGTGTGTCTGTGCCTCAGTAGATGGTGTGTTGCTTTGACCATGTGCTGGGAATTACAGTAAACATAATCTAGATGGTGATGATCTGCAGAGTCTCCTGGCCTTGAGGTTGAAACCAAACCCCAAACTAAATATGTTTCATCCCTTTATAAGGCATGAGTGCAAAATAAGAAATATTTCCCATGAGTGCAGAGTCTTTCATGGCTGCTGTTCTGGGGCTGTGTTTGTTCAGGTGTGAACATTCTGCTGTTGGACAACCTGCTGTTATTCAGCCTGGATTTGCGGTTGAGGTCCTAAGCAGGTTTTACCTGAGTAGATCTGAGAGATCAGGACATGAAGCTTCTCCACACATGATTCTCTCAGGGGTGGGAGGCCAGCTTGGACAATATTGTAAATTTAGTTGATCTATTATCGTCTGCAGGGCTATCACAGTTTGGGCACTTCAGGGCCTTAACGTTCGCTTGCCTTTTGCTAGATGTAATGTAATTGTCATTGTCATTTTTTATTTTAAATCTGAATTTTTTATAATCACATTGGTGATAACCGTAGGTAAGAATAATTTCACAAAGGTAATGGTTAAATAAAGGCAAGGTAATACCAAAAAAAACATTGAACATGAAAGATAAAGATGACCAATTGCTCAATTATCGGCCCAAGACTAGTGGGAGGTGTATTAGTATAAAAGTGAAAACTGCTGTGACGACATCTTTCAAGATGGATGTTAGTAGGAATGCATGATCAGGCAGCATGAGCAGTAAATTAATTTGGCTTTGGCAAGTAGAACGTACTGTTATTAATGTATTCATTTCATATATTCACACAGTGATTACATATCTCTAGAAAAATGTCCAGACAAATTTTCTCTGAAGAATCAGCCATATAAGTTTGTGTCATTGCTTCATTAGATTTTAGTTTATTGAGGATGCCACGCCATGGTGAATAGCATACAAGTGGGGACACCCCTGAAGGTAAATTAAGCCTAAATAATTTGTAAAATTCTTATACTCTCACACAAAAGTGTAAAAAAAAAAAAAAAAAAATAAGCAAACATTCACCCAGGTCATCTGAATTAGCACAGATTCTTACTTGGTGAAGGGAAAAATAGTCTGTCTTTTCCATTCTTCTGCTGTGCACATTATGTACTAGTTCAGAGAGGCAAACGTACTTGTTGTTGTTATAATAATTATAATAATATGAATTGGATTATCATGAAATCATAAATAAATTTGAGTTCAAATCACCCACCCCTAGATCCTCTTTAAACATAAGTCCTGGCATCAGGCGGGGGATTTCTGGTGCCCTCTCGCTGCCCGTTGAAATCTATCCTTGTAGAAAAACACATGCAACAAAAGATTTGAGACCACACTCTAAAAGCAATCCCCTCTAGAGCGCAACGTTCCGGGACAAGATGTTACTGGCATTTGGACAAGACAAAGCTCAGAACAATGTATTTGAAGTAGTAGGTCGTCTCCTCTTTTGGACATGTGGTGCTGCTGGATGTTGGACGGCTCCGTCTCTTTTGCCCTGCTGTGCCAGTCTCTCCCTGGGTTAACAGGGCCCACAGCAGGAAGTGTGCTAATCTCAGCACATGGAGCTTCTCAAAGGCCACTTTGTTATGAAGATATGAAGATGGATGTGATGGGAGAATGGAAAATCCCTTGTTGAAAGAGGGTTGAATCTTTTTGTCAAGCTGTCTAATGCTGTGATGTCTGAATGATTAACCAGTGGAGAAACAGAGGAGCCTCAGCTGGCCAGTGATCTCTGAACTGCGCTGTAGGTTGAATGATTGCAGTCTTCACTGTGATGCTGTTCCTTAAGGGAGAGCGATTCATTTTAGCACAAAGCTTGGATTCATCTGGTGTCATGAATTGATTTGATTCACATCTATCTTTATTTCAGATGATTTCCCTGCCAGACTCTTCATGAATGGTCCCCTTTGCTTTAGGCTTTAGACCAAAATGTTATCTTTTATAAAAGAGGACTTCTGTGTGTCCTATCAGTTGGTTTTGAATATGATTGTGATAAAATCCTACATTTGCATGATCCTAATCAGCATTTTCTCATTGTGTTATATCAGGGTGCCGGCCAGGAAAAGCTTGGAATTTACATCAAGTCCGTTGTGAAGGGAGGAGCAGCAGACGTGGTGAGTGTCATTTGGGTAAAAGTATTTTTTTAGGACATGAAAACAAGGCATGACCTCATCTGCAGTGAGTAAGAGCTAGAACTGGTCTAAAGCAGAGTTAATAGTGGGTTTATGTCATACCAAAAAGTACCAGTTTGACTGAGCTGCTGGAGTATGTATGTACGTATGTGTGTGTGTTTTATTTCTTCAGGATGGACGGCTGGCTGCTGGGGACCAGTTGCTCAGTGTGGACGGAAGAAGTCTGGTTGGACTCTCTCAGGAAAGGTAATTTAGTAACCATGAGAGTCTCACTAAATGGCTTTCAAGTTGAACTTCTGATGTGTTTTTAAGTGGATTTAAAGCCTAAGCATGTAATATCCTGCTGCTCAGAGGGGGAACAAAAATGTAGCAAACAATGAACCTTTCCTGTCTGAAATCTTAATATGATCAGAGAGGCTACACAAGAACAAAAGGATAATACAGTGTAACAGTAATACAGTGCCTTCTGTGACCTTTCCGTGGTTTGTTATAACCATCAGACAATCTTTTTCCTGGATTAAACCCTCTCTTGTCCTCGTGTCAAAAATGCGTAACCCTTGGACCATGCTGTAATGCTTTTTGCACAAAGACCAGAGTGTTTTGACAGGCCGAACAATGTAGTTTGTTATATGCTTGTTTATGTCTGTAAAACTCTAGTTGTATTCCATCGCTGGTGTAATTAGCAGAAGTGAATGAGCTGATTAAGGCCTTAAATTGAGTCCTTGCATTGGATTAAAAGCATATGGGCTTTGCGCTTTTATAACCGTTTGAACTGAAATTGCGCAGGATTTGACATTAGAAGGCATTCCGAACGTGGTTTTGTTGGTCGCTTTGAGACATTTCTTAGATATGGCCAATGGTAAACCACGCGTTCGTCATTGCCAAACATACAGATCACCACTATTGTGTAGTGAGGTTTTTTAAATGACTCTCTTTTGGGATTGCGAAGGCAATCTCAAAAGCAGTTTTGTTTACTCCCATCTATTTTTTTTTTTTTTTTTTTGTTAAATACTATTTTTATTGAAAACTTTGACTCAAAGTTGTTGTGCCAATGCTAAGATCTTTCCATTGGTGCTGCAGGGCCGCAGAGTTGATGACTCGAACAGGCTCTGTGGTGACACTAGAGGTGGCTAAGCAAGGGGCTATTTACCACGGCCTGGCCACGCTGCTCAACCAGCCCTCTCCCATGATGCCCCGCGGTAAGACAGCATAGAAGGCTAACATTATTAGTTATATTGTGGATTGTATTATACTTTTTTCCTGCAGTTTTTACCAGACTTTTTTTTTTTTTTTTAGACTAATTTATTGTATATTTTATATTGTTCTTGTCTGTGTGTCAGCGCAGTCGTAGCATAAGCATTTTCCACCGGGATCAATAAAGTTTTCTAAATCTGATTTTTTTGTTAAAAATGTCATTCTAATCGAAATGTATTTTAAAGTCTAACTACGTTCCCACTTTACTGCATAAATCCACTCTGTTAAAACTCTGTTACAGACTGTTCTTTTGTCATTTGATGTCTTGATTAATTTTATCTGGGGAGGCTGTGCAGTTAAAGTGAATTTCAGCAGAATTGCTTGTTTTGACCCTGTACGTAACTGTCTTGACGGTGCCGCCTGTCATGTAATGCTGTGGAGTATACTTGCGCTATGACTAATCTGAGCTGTCTGTTGTAAATTGTAGGAAATACCTTAGATAAACAGTGTTTAAACTGCCTAGTCCGATCCCTTACTAATTATAGCATTACCGCCTCTTCTTGAAATCAACTCAAAGCATCTGACTAAAATGAATTAGTGCAGTTTTTCACATGCCTGCCTCTCTGCTCACCGCAGCGTCAGACCGGGGTCGAGGGGACAAGGGTAAGACCAGACCGAAGAGCGAGGGCTTCGAGCTCTACAACAACTCTGTTCAGAACGGATCTCCAGAGAGCCCCCAGGGGGCCTGGGACACTTACCCTGAGCCAAAGAGGGAGGACAGGCTGCTGAAGAACCGGGCAGACCACCGCTCCAGCCCCAACGTGGCCAGTGAGTGTTTTTATCAATACAAACTCCCACAAAGTAAAGTCTTCAATATGTTGTGAAAGTAGAATTGGGCAAAATGGCAACATGATATAAGTATAATCAGATTTTAATATTTTTTGTCATATTGCCCATCTCTATGGAAAAAAACTACTAGCACTGATAATGTCAGACATATGACTGTTTTTTATTGCTTTCCCACAGATCAAGCTCAGAGTCCAGGGGGGAAACCTGTGTATCCTGGAGCACCAGGAAAGATCACATCTGTCTCCACTGGCAACCTCTGCCCCGATGTGAGTAAATTACTTATGATACTAGTCAAAAGTTTTGGCACACAATGACATTTTTTACATTTGTAGTTTGCTCACTTAATATTTACAAAAAATACATTCTGAAGTTTTTGCTAGCAAATACATTTACAGTATGTTCATCATTTTAGTGATGTATATCTAAATTATCTAAATTTAATGTTAGATATTTAATGAGCAGCAATGTTTAATAAGAATAAAAATCTGCAGTTTATGAAATAAATGGATAAGTGATAAAAACCTGTGCTGTGCAAAAAACCTTTGACTGGTAGTTTACACATCTCTGAAAGAACTGCCAGTCTTGGGCTTAGAGTTTCTAGAGTTCTTTTTGTGCTCTTGTGTTCTCACCATGTAAGGGTGTAGCAAAAGGAGACGAATGTTGAAACAGTGTTGTTACAGATGTTCGGCTTGTAATGTTTTCAAGTCTTGTGTCTGTGCTGTCTTCTGTTTTTAATCAAGGCATCAGAGAGCTGAAAATCCTAACGTTTACAAACTCGTTTGTGCCTCTGAAGGCACATTATTCTTGGTTGAAAGCAAAGTAATTGAAACCTGCGTTATCTGCTTACTGTTTTAACTCTGCAATGAATTCTGATCATGTTCCTAACCACCATCTCTGATTAGCTAATCAGCTCCAGTCCTGAGTTCCATACACACAAATACACACTCTGTCAACAAAAGCACTGGTTTGTGTGACCACAGATTCAGTCTGACTCATGCAGCCATTAGTAACATTCTGACTGAAACATTGTGGGCAGCCCATCGGAGCATTTCATCTTCATTTCGCTAACGTTTCGTTTGTGGCTCACTAACTGGGCTCTGAAGTTTGAAAATGCAGCATCAAACATCAGCTTGTTATCAGCTGTTCATTTTCTGCTTTGCTTAATAGGAGGAGCCGTCCCCACCCCGTCCAGAAGCTTACCCCATCCCCACCCAGACCTACCCTAGGGAATACTTCACCTTTCCTGCATCTAAATCTCAGGACAGGATGGGCCCTGGACCCGTTCAGCCTTGGCAGAGCAACGAACCGGAGCAGCTTCCTCCTATGGATGACCATCACCACAACAGCATGGCTATGCAGGTCAGTATCTCTACATGGTCAAACGCTTTCATGTCTCCTGGCCTGTCAGTGAAGCAGTTGTGATAAATAGCTGTTATAAATAAGCCAGTCTGTGTTTATTCTCTAAACACACTTCATGCAGTGCTTTAATGATAGTATTAATGACACGGCCCAATGGTTGTATTTAATGGGTCTTGTGGAACTGGGTAATAGCACATTGGAACTGCGTGTTGACAAGTAACCCAGGAAGGACTCTAAATGTCTAATACAGTTGATTGTAAGTTAGTTTTATACGAGTGGGTATTTTCTACTTTTTATATACTACCCAGCTCTTCCCAAGAAGTTTTTTTTTTTTTTCGCTTTTACTTTTTGCCTGTCTGTTAGATCTTGTATTGTTATTGTGAGATGTTATTATTGTATCAAACATGTGGGTGTGTCTGTATGTTCCATGGTAGCGGGGAACGCGGTCTCAAGAGGAGTTATGTGACGCTCCGGTTGGTTACCCAGCCGACCGCCTGCCTGACCGTCTGCGGCAAGAAGACCTGCGGCTCCTGCAGCAGCAGCGTGAGGCTGAGTATCAGCGGGATCGTGCAGCTGGAGACCACTGGAACCACCAAGTTTCTTCCTCAGTGGAGTCCAGCACCTCCAGCCAGGAGCACCTCAACTACTCTTCATCCTCCTCCCTCGCCAAGCCCCAGAACAACCACAAGAGCGGTGCGGGTCGCTGGAAGACTCCTATTGGGCCCCAGTCTGGCCCTGTGGGGGTGTCCCAGCCGTCCCGCACAGATCTGCCCCCTCCCCCTCCCCCTCCGCCCCCAGCACATTACGACTACGAGCCGCAGACTGACCTGCCCCTGCCACCCCCACCAGCCATGTCCCAGCAGCAGCAGCAGGCGGCCATGGCTGACCGCAAGAAGCGAGAGGAGCAACAGCGCTGGTATGAGAAGGAGAAGGCACGGCTGGAGGAAGAGAGAGAAAGGAAGAGGAGGGAACAGGAGAGGAAATTGGGGCAGATTCGCAACCCAATGATCCCGCCCAATGTCCTCCATAACAACCAGCATGGCCCCACCATGCCACCAGGACCCCAGCACCAGCCAATGCCTCCTCCCCAGCCTCCAGTGTCCATGCAGTTACCCCAGCCCTACCTGCCCCAGCCCCAACAACCACCCCAGACTCAGCCACCCAGGCCAGAGAAGCTGTCCACCCTGCCCCGTGCTCCTCCTCCACCCTTGCCGTCCCAGGACACCGTGATCCGAGATCTGCAGCCCCAACAGCAGCCACGCACCATTGAACGGCGTGACCTACAGTACATTACCATCAGCAAAGAGGAGCTGTCAGCTGGAGACAGCCTCTCACCTGATCCCTGGAAGAGGGATGCCCGCGAGAAGCTGGAGAAACAACAGCAGATGCACATTGTTGACCTTCTGGACAAGGAGATCCAGGAGCTGCAGGCCAAGCCCGAGCGCACGGCGGAGGAAAGCGACCGCCTGCGCAAGCTCATGCTGGAGTGGCAGTTCCAGAAGAGGCTGCAGGAGTCGAAGATGAGTGAGGAGGACGAGGAGGAGGAAGACGATGAGGATGTCGACACCATGCTGATCATGCAGAGACTAGAGGCAGAGAAGAGAGCACGGGTGAGCCACAGTAGTGTAGAGACAAACACGACACAAACCCAAAGAGCAGAGGCCTACTAGAATGTTAAGTATCGCTGAGTGAGGGATCCTGTGAAATGTAGTCAGGACAAGGCTGTAGCTTTTACTTACTGCATATGTTAACAATTGCTGAATTGATATCAAAAGATGAGATGTCGTGCAATAATGATACATAGTGGGTAATTAGTTAATAACTACGTAGTTAGTTCATAACTAGGTTTGTTTTCTTGATAAGGCTGATCCAGTCTGAAATGTAAATGTTGTATGGTAAAACCAGCAAGTTGAGCTTGCATGTTTTTATGCTTACATGATTTTTTCCTTTTATGTCCATCTAACATAGCACCTAATTCGCTCCAGGCCAGTGCAAGCAGCAGGGAACAATGGAAGTCAGGTTATATCCACCTCAGCTAGGAAATGAGTCCCAGATTTCTTCTAGTGGAGCTTTGCATTCAACTGATAGAATGAATGTTTCGCAATGTGCACCTGCAACATGCTTATGTCATTGCTTTGCCATGCTGAGCTGCTGATACCTGCTGCACTAGTGACGGGGGGGCAGGGGCTTTAGGATGCCAAGCACCGACCCCGGGGCCAGTGCTTGATCCATCTCAACCTACCACGTCCAAGTCGGCACATCTCATGAAGTGTTCAGTCTGATGTTAAAGCTGATTCTAATGGGATCATTTATACCTGAAGGACCAAATTCGCATCACTGGAACCGTACAGAGCCCAAACTATAACAGCCAGGCCATTACAAGTCAAACTGCTTTGTCAGTGTTCTATGCTACCAAGCATAATCTTTCACCCTTGTCTTGTTAAATCAATTAAATGTCTCTAATTATTAAGGATCTATCAGTTAAAAAAGTGCCGATACCAGTAAATCCTCTGAACCGTAAAACGTACTGATTTCGAATGGTTTAACACTCATGGCCTACTAATTATTGCAGTTGTTCTCCTGATTAGAGTAAAATATGCATTAAGAATTCTGCTCTCCAGAACAATTGAAGTCAGAAGTGTGATTTCCTGACAGCTGGTGTGCTTTTCAGGAATGGCTGAAAACTTTGCAAAGTTTCAGTTACATAAATTATTGCATTAATCGAAAACACCAATTCGTCTCTAACCCTCCATGCTAACACACCCTTACTGTAGCTGCCCACATGCAAGAAAGCTCTCTAGAGTAGAGGAATGACTCTTACCAAGAGGCTACTGTAGCCAGCAGCAGCAACTTACCTTTTACCTTTTATAGTGTTGAAAAGCTGGCAGGCCGCGTGCTGGGAGTGGAGGGTCAGCTCCCGTGCTTGTTTGAAGGGAGAGTATTGCCTGAGCTGAGCAGGGGGTGGTGGAATGATGGGGAAATTCCTCGCCGGCTCTCTTGCGAGCCAGCCTTTCTCCAGTTCCATGCATGTGTTTGCGGAGGGGAAGTGGGCCGCTGGCGCTAATCAGTCCCATACTGCCCAGGAATGCTGCTGGCAGAGCAACGCTGCGTCCCAGCCCACTGCGCCAGCGTTTTATCTCCCCCCCCCCCCCCCAATCCCCGTTCTTTTACTTTATTTCTTACTATTTTCTACTTTTTTTGGGTCTCTCCCCCCTCCCCAACTTCTTTTCTTCCACTGTTCTTGATGGTTTCTTTTTTCCCCCCTCGCAGCAGACTGCTGTCCCAGCAATCTCTGTTCTAGACTTGGTACGTTCTTTATGCTGTTTATGCTCTCTTCCTGTTTTCGACTACGCCTGTGTCTCCTCTCACTCATTCTTCCCCCCTCATCTGGTCTTGGGGAATCCATCCGGGGATGTTCGTTGTTGTCGTTCCTTTACTTCACTTGAAAACTGCGGCTTTGGAACAACAGCAGAATGACCAAGGTTAATAGTGGCCAAGACAGTCGCCTAGAATATGAGGGAGCATATAATTAACCTAACCAGTCATACGCTCACTTTTCATATGCTTAGGTGTTTTAGGTACATACCTACCTTGTACCTACAGTCAATGGCCATTTTATCAGAAACACTGACCATATAGGTTTACAGTTACAGACTGTAGTCTGTCTGTCTCTGCAGAATTTATCAGCTGCCCTCTATCCTGTCCATCAGTGTAAAAGGACCAATAGAGGGTCATTGTTGACAAAAAAGTGTATAATCACCTCGAGGTTCAAACCCGAAGTTCAGTGCTTGGAGCTAAATTGGAGAGATGCTCCTGTACGTGATGAACCGAAGCTGTCGTTTCAGTGTTGTGAAGGTGAGAAGGGACGGCTGGTTGGTGCATGTTCTTCTGGCCTTCTCTCTCCTGCTGCAAGGGCCTGACCGCATGTTCAGCTGCTCTCTCACTGCTTGTCATCTTCAGGCTGCGTGTGTGTGTGTGTGTGTGTGTGTGTGTGTGTGTGTGTGTGTGTGTGTGTGTGTGTGTGTGTGTGTGTGTGT
>JBBIGA010000153.1:2671837-2743824 GCA_037576975.1 Alestes dentex
TGGTGTGTGTGTGTGTGGGTGTGTGTGTGTGTGTGTGTGTGTGTGTGTGTGTGTGTGCGCGCGCGCACGCGTGTGTGTGACGTTTCCTGAAAAGGACGGAAACCGCCATAGAAGGGTGTTTGCCAAACTCAGCAGGAAGCCTTTTTTTCCCTTGTAGCCCAGCTGACATATTTGCACACCAGCACGACCTGCTGTGCCATTTATTGTTAAAGAGATGACACAGTACCGTTTTCTCATTTCCGAGACCTGAAATTGGCTGACACCGTTACAAGAGATTTTTGCCCTGTAAAACCACATAGTTTTTAAATGAGTTTTATTTGAAGCTTCACTTCAGATTTTCCAATGGTATCATGATCAAACTCTATAGTAAAGCTTTTTATTCAGTTCAGTCTCATTCACAAAACATAGAATTGCGGTACAGTTATTTTAAATGACTGAAATTCTAGAGCAGTGCTCGGCTTTCTGCTCATTCTTGGGCTCGTGCCAGGCTACATGTGGCCAGTGTTGTTATCACATGACTACTTTTATCTTTCAGTAGTTCTGAGATATTTCAGGATGGATCCCCCCCCCCTCCAATATCCTAATCAGCATTTTCTGTTGATATACTGTTACTCGGTGCTCTGTATACTACCAGTAAACAGTTTTGCACACCACAGGTTTTTACTGCTTTTTCATTTATTTCGTAAACTGCAGATTTTTACTCATGTTAAACACTGGAAAGTTGTTGAGTGAACGACTATTATTAATGAAAATATGTGAATAAAACAAGTTTCCTTTATTAGATGAAAGAATCTGTAACAGTGCAGGTCTGACTCTTATTAACTGGGTTTGTGGTGATGCAGAGTCAAATTCTAGACTGTCCTTTAACTTTAAATGCACTCGTTCACTGTTTCATCACATTGACTGTCACTTAATAGCTCATTAAATATCTAAAACATGTCTGGTGATCCACATTATAATTCTAATTATATGAGATGTCTTTTTTGTAGGTCAGCAGTGCTGAAAAAAAGACATTTTCCAGCTAATAAAGACTCAAACTGTAAATCTATTTGTTAGTGAAGAATACTAAGTGTATTTTTAGTAAATGTTATGTGAATAAGATGTCGAAATGTAGAAAATCTCAGTGTGTGCAAAAAAATTCAGCTGGTAGCATATGTTGGCCTGTGTGTTCACACTGGATGTGTGAATGGTGCATCTACTGTATATCATAAAGATCATGTGCATTGTCATTAACATGATCTTGAACTATTGCCCAATTGTCTGTGTGTGTTTGTATGTGTGTATGTGTTTTGTTTGGCATTGTAACTAAGGAGACCCAGTTTTATTTTTAAACTTGTTTCACAGCTTGATTAGTTAAGCTAAAAGAAACAAATGAAATAAATTAATGAATGAACAAATAAGAATCATGAGCAGGTTTTTAAACGTTTAGAACACAGTTCAATGCATGGTATAATACATACAGATGCTTTTTTGTAGAGAAAAACTGAGAAATATGCGAAAATGTTTAGGCTATGTATGTAGAATATCCATGTCCTGCCTGGCAGAGTATTTATTTTGCTTCAGGCAAGATAATAATTAAAGCTTCATGATGAGGATATGTTGCCACACGTTAGAACACTAACGTGCATGCCTGAATTGAATAGCAGCAACCTCTTATCTGATATTCTTTTCTCTCACCATTGATCTTGTCTTTCATTTTCAACTAATAGGAAGTTTAAAGTGGCAGAACCTGTAACTCGTTCTGTAAGATTCTCTCTGGAAGAACTCTTACAAAAGTCCTCCTGTTCAGCCTACAGCAGTTTGACCCCTCCAATTCAATTTATAGTTATAAGGAATGTTTCAGCCCAGACTGCTTTTTTGAAGAAGAATTCAGGGCACACCGTCAAAACAGAGATCATTTTCATACAAGGATGCAGGAAGACATTTCGAGATTTCAGGCAGCATATACATGATGTACATCCTGACATCATAGATAATTATGTCTATTTTTTTATTTAGTGTGAGAGTGTGGCATAATTTGAGATACAAGTGGTTGGGGCTCCAGAGAGCAGCTGTCGAGAGAGCAGCAAACAGCAAGAGTGTAGGATAACAAATACCGGTTCTAGACAGTTTCACACGGTTTATATTTACTGAGATCAGATTTTGCTGATACACTCTGAGTGTTAAGGGTTAAAGCATTGATACTGCTTGTGTTTGTGGGTGTTTTTAAGTTTGATCTTGTAGTGAAGGTTGAGGGGTCTTTTTGGTGAAGACGAGCAGATGCAGACTGCTAGACAGCCCAGCCTCAGTGTAAACACACCCGCTGTTTGTGCTCTACGCTAGCTGTGGAAGCGTTGCTTCTGCTCACTATCTCTCACAGCTACACATACACACACACACACACACACACACACACACATCCTTCACCGCACATCTCTGTGTGCCAAACCATGACTGCATGTGTGCACTTCTCTACAAAAACATTCTGCTTTCGGCTGTTTTGTTGTGGCTTTCTTTCACAGACTGCCTCTGTGGACGGAGATGTGAATTTTAAATTATCTTAATGGTAGCATTCCAGCACGTCATACATGTTTAGCGTAAATGCTCCAACACTCAGCACTCAGGGTTTGTTTTAAAGCGTACTATGTAGATTAGGCCCCAACTGGTATGAATTTTGTGACAAATGATTTTGAGGAGCTAAAAATTCCAGTAGCTGATATCAGTCACCAGAATTATCACATGGTATAACATAATCCAGACACTTTTAGCTATATGGTTATTTTTTTACGGTTAGGGAGTGAATAATTGTAATGTCATTATGTAGTATTGTAGCACTGGGGGTGGAGTTTCTAAGCATTTTTAGTGGTTAATTTCTGTTAATAGTTTTTTTTTATTTTTTTAGTTTCCCTCAGTTCTCTTCAAATAAAGGTTCTTGTATTTTTGCATGTTATCCTCATTTAGAGAATAATTGTGATGCATTTCTCATCAGAGGAAGAAATGAATTCTGTTGCCATTGACCTAAAATATGCTGGTATTGACAGTCACTGTGATATTAAAAATATTTACTCTCCAGCATAGTAGGTAGCAATATTGCTTCTAACACTGAAGAGAGTCAGATCTTTAGTGAGTGAGGGTTTTTTTGGATTTTATATAAAGATGGGATCTGAAAGACCCCCAGTTCACAGGAAGTACCGATAAACAGTAAAGAGCAAAAGGGGATAATACCACCAAGCTGTCGACCCATCTTCACCTCCATGGTCCTCCAGTAGAGAGAGTGAGCCACGAGAGGTCTGCCAGCCCTGAAACAGTAAATGTTAAGCTCTTAGTTGTGTTGTTATATTAATTATCCTGGCCTTGGATTCAATCGTATTTTCTCCATCCTCGTTTTTTGTTCGGCAACGTGAAAGAAGCAAGATTCAGGGGTTCAGGTCAAACAGTGTTTGACTAAAAGAGCAGACATGGCTGGTGCACGTCAGGATGAAGCCATAACTCGGTAATTAATTTACCATAAAAAGAGACAAATCACACCATAAACAAATGTATTGATAAATTGGACTGATAACCTTTTTAATATTTAGTTGAATAATGCTATCACTTGGATTTATCTAAAAAACAAATGCGTTTGCTGATAAATTTGACAAATAGCCTTGTCATTTTGTTCAGATTTTCTACAGATATTGTGAGAATATCATCTTTGTGAATTGTTTTCGCCGTGATAATCGTATATTGAAAATCTGATCTTTTAACAGGCCTGACTCGGTGTGTTCTTCACCGGCTTCTGTTATAAGCGTGTACAGTAAAGGGAAATGTGTTGAAATTATTTGTTGTAGTGGATCATAAGCTGCAGACGAATCAAGTATTACATTAATCAAATGTGTTGAAATTCTTATTTGTTGTAGTGGATCACAAGCTGCAGATGAATCAGACATTACGTTGATCAAATGTGTTCCGTTTAATATTGTTTGCTTTGATCAGAAGAGCTAGAGGTCAGTCGGACCCTTTGTGTAAATGTTATTGTTTGTCTCTCCACAGCTCAATAAGCCCCAGCCTGTCACGGCGGGAGGAAATGTGCCCACAATTGACCTGTCCTTCTTTGACAGCCATGCCCCAGCCAGCAACACACAAAGTCAGGTGAGCCGTCACACACCTCTTCCTTCCCTCTTCCCTGTGCTCTTTAAAAACAGCCGCCTGTGTCCCAGCTCTGCTCCCACGGCGGCCCAGAGCAGAAGATGAAACTAGAACAGTCTTCATTAGGGCCGCGGCACATCAGACTGTGGTCATCTGCAGGAAGTGTGTCAGCAGAAGAGGAAGGGAGACTCCAAATCCAACTTTGACACTCCTTACACGCCAAAATGTGGATGCAAGTAAAAGAGGTGTATTAAACTGAAACAGCCCAAATCAAAGATCTCAAGACACCTTCAGAATTAGATTCATTTTCATTATGTTACACATCCAAGGAATTGTTTTCTTTGGGCGTGTTCACAAGACATGTGACATACTAAACAGAGCAAAACCGTTAACTTTTAAAGAAAAACGAAGACATGAATAATAGTAAACGACAAAAATTAAGCTTTATTATACACAATAATAAAATATAATAAAACAGAAAAAAACATTTTAAAAAAATTGATAAAATAAGGTCTGAGGAAAGAATAGTATACTCATTTGCATTGTCACTTCTCACAGGAAATGAATCTGGACTCTAATTATAGTTGATGTGCGGGAAGTGCTCTGCCTATATGATGTTAAGAGAAAGCGTTTTTTCGGTAGACTGCCTGGTTCACTGTAAACAAGGAACGTGATTTGACTTGCAAACTTTGCGAGGGGAAGCACTGAAGACGTGTGACGAGCCATTTGTCAGCATGTCATCTTTTTGAACAGTGCCCTCATTCTCTGTTGCAAACTCTTCTTACGATGTTCTGAGAGATTCCTAAACTGGATTGGAACACTGATCTTTCAGTGCAAATCTGTAAACATTAAACCAGCATATCTACTGATTCCAGAAGAGTGAGGATCCCAATAAGACCTTTTACATGTTAAGTCATTTCCATATTAATTTTGAATGCGGGTTTAGTTTTAGATTGATTTATTTAAAATTCATACTGGTCTACCTGACTAGTATATATTCATCATCTACACATGAATTAGGAACCAAAATGTAATTCTAATTTCCTTTTTAACAGAAGAAATAGAAGAATGTAATGCAAAAGGAATGTAACATGACTTTGTAAACAGTTTAAAATAGGGATGCACAGATCGATCGCCCGGGGATCGGAATCGGACGATTTTTGGCCTGAGCGGCCTGATCGGTGATCGAACGATCACTCACACGTATTGCCAATTTCAAACCAATCTTGCGCATGCGCATTACTTGCAGCACAGCCACGTGCTCATTCAGGCTGCGTTCACGTGTACGCTCAACAGAGGCGTTTCTCATTTTGGGTGCATGAGCGCCCGCCATTCAAATCTGCTCAACAGCGATTGGTTGCCGCTGCTGCGCTCCCAGTGTGGAAGACACGCCCACTGTCAAGCGTCAACAAGACGCGTCTTGTAAATGCAGCCTCACAGACGTGCTGAAATGTCCGTCATTTGGAATTTCTTTGTTTTGAACAAAGAGGATGAAAAATTTGCTGTCTGTAGCAAGTACCTCTCTGAGATGCCAAGCAGCAGAAGTAAAAATGCATTGATTTGCTGGAAAATCAACAAAGATCGTTTCCCTGCACATGCTTCACTTGCCCGAGCCCACCTCTCTGCCCCATGCACAAGCGTTGAGAGTGAGCGCTTGTTTAGCTTGGCTGGAAATGTGGTAGATGAAAAAAGAAACAGAATTTCTGGTGACAAGGCAGAAATGCTTTTGTTTACCAAAATAAACTTGCCATTAATGTTCAAATAGTGGCATTTTGTCAATATATGTTGCTAAGACAAAAAGGTGCCTCGTTGTTTTTTGTTCACTCACTGCACCTATTATTATTTGAAATTTGCATTATATTGAGCTTTATTTGGGGGGATAATAATTTGTTTATTTATTACATTTTATTTATTTACATTTGTAAAGGAAAATTTGCTATGACAATAAAGCTTTATATTAAAGAAAATTAGATTTTTGTTTGTATTTGCCGTAGAGCTGCCACTATCATGTGTCACTATTATAAAAGTAACTAGTAAATAGGGAAAGTAACTACCATGTTACATTAAAAAAGTTGAAACCCATTTTTTTGTGTCAATGTCGTTGACTACTCGCAGCAGCTCTAATTTTCTGTTATCTGGAGAAAAAAATTGTTATTGGAATAATCGGTAATCGGAATCGGCCAAGAAAATTGCAATCGGTGCGTCCCTAGTTTAAAGTGTTCCTTCTTTTATTAAATGTAATTAGCTGTCTAAACCTGAACTTTGCATCTGTGAAGGGGCAATTCATGTATAATAGCGGAAGCTGCTGACCATACGTTCTCAGAAGTTCTCAGAAGTTCTCTATCTGATACAGAAGTGAAAGCAGCTGCAGTGTGACATTTAAATAGAAGAGATTTGGAGATTTTTCACAGATGATCTGAGATTATGGTTGTCATTCAACCATGCCAGTCAATTTGGACAACTAAGGAAAACATTTATGCAAATTTATTTAGGAAATGAATGTCTTTGATTGTATAAACACTTTGTAACATTAGAGTAAATGCATCCACAATCTCACAAAATAGCCTGCATAAACCAGCATTGTGTAATATGGTACTTAAGCAGTTTTGGCAGTTGTAGGTTGCAGTTTTAGTAGTTGGTGTTACTGTATAATGTGAAACTTTCATACGAACTGTCATACTGTCTAGTGAAGTCACTTAAAATATGCAGGAATGTTAACTTACCTGTAACATAGATGAAGCAATATTTGTGTTTATTGCTTAACGATGGTTTCAGTGACGTTCAGGCAATTGGCAGAGAGTCTAGCGGGTTTGTACCTCAGTGTGGCAATAAACCACCTACTGTGATAGGACTGGGTCATTTGATATGCAGAATATCATTCACAGATTATTTGTACAGTGGGTAGAAGCAGGTGGTTTCCAAAACTGTGCTACACCAAAAACAGCCCCATGTGAAACAAAGCAATAGGCGTCAGCAGACCTCATTTACTTGCCACTATACACAACATTAGGATAGCCAAAAAATTGACAGACTTTTGATAGTTGCAACCACTTTTGCGTAGAATAAGCCTTTAATATGAAGGACAGTCTTTGCACTTCTGAGTTTCTGAGTTTGTGTACTGTTCTACTGTTTTGTTTGCACCATGTGGTGCAATGGGGGTGTAGATTTTATTTTTTGTTGTTTGTATGTTTTAAAATATCATGAAATTTTGCTGAATAGAAAATAAGGCACAAGCTCACAACCCCCTTCTCTAGTTGGCTGCTGCAGGGTTTACCCCTTCCTCGCAGGGCACTTATGATGATGTGAACGCTCTCATTTAAGGTGGATGTATTTCAGGTGGAAAGTCCCGACACCCCCCTCACCCCTGTCTCCCCGACTTCCCCTGATGAGGTAACCACGGTGCCATGTGGGCTGGGCCTCTGGGTCATGCATGGAGGCCCCCCTTCCTATCCCGCCATTGCTCTTCCCCAGTCCCCTCTCTCCCTCTTTTCCTTCATATCCACTACCTGCACTCACAGACACAGGAGCTGACAGCCCTGTGATTCAATGAAGCGTGCACACACACCACCTGCAATCAAACTGATCAGCACCAGTTTTGTAATATGATCTCATCACTGGTCACACCAATCGCTCAGTGTCATCATGTCTTTTAAACAACAGTAAAATAAGACAAATTATTATCATTAATCTTTTCACATCAGAAAAGATCATGTGCTGATGCAGTTTAGATTTTTTGCAATGTGAATTTTTTTTTTTGTTGTTACTTTTTTTTTATTTGGTTTATTACTGCATTGTTGAACAGGAACGTCTGGTCTGAACTGCCCAGAAACAAACACACACACACACACACACACACACAGATCAGTCATAACATTAAAACCACCTAATATTGTGTAGGTCCCCGGAAAACAGCTCTGATATGTCGAGACATTGACCAAAGTGTTTATGGTGGTGCGCCATCACATGCCAGAGGATTTGGATTTTGATTTGCAATTGGGAGAATTTGGAGGTCCAGTCAACACCTATTACCGCGATCAGCTCTTTGTCAGGTTCCTCAAATCATTCCTGAACATTTTTTCCTTGTGGCGGTGTATATTGTCCTGCTGAAAGAGGCTGCTCCCATTTGGGGATATGATTAATGTGAAGGAGTGAGCTTGGTCTGCAACAGTGTTTAGGTAGGTGTTCAAAGTTACATGAATGCCTGGACCCAAGGTTTTCCAGCAGAACATTGCCCAAAAAACGTTAATTTGTAATACCACCTTCTCCCATTGCTCCATGGTCAAGTTCTAATACTCATGTGCCCATTGTAGATGCTTCCGGTAGTGGACAAGAGTCAGCATGGGCACCCTGACCGGTCTGTGGCTACACATACCCATATGTAGCAAGCTGTGATGCACTGTGTATTCTGACACCTTTCTGTCATAGCCAGCATGTTTTCAGCAATTTGTTTTATAGCTCTTACGTGGGATCAGTCCAGTCAGGCTAGTCTTCACTCTCCATCCACATCAGTGAGCTTTGGGCACCCATGACCCTGTTGCTGGTTGTCCTTTTTTGGAAAAGTTTTGGTCGGTACTGACCACTGCAGACCGGGAACCCCTTACAAGACCTGCTGTTTTGGAGATGCTCTGTTTTAGTCATCTAGACATCAGCATTTGGCCACTTGGATCCCATTTTCCTGCTTCCAACACATCAACATCAAGAACCTTGTGTTCACTTGCAGCCTTATACACATCCCACCTCTTCTCACATGTAATTTAACTAGATAACCAGGGTTATTCACTTCACCTCTGTGTGGTTTTAATGTTTTGACTGATCAGTCTACATAATCAAGATGTTTCTATCCTTTAAACAAGAATTTCACACTGTAAAGACTATTGAAGCACCACTATACTATAAAAAGAGGCATGTTTACAGCAGGTTTAGAGATTGTTCATTTTTCTCACAGCACTATTCTCACAGTGCATTCAAGTTGGGCCTCCAGCATGGCAGATTAAAAAACCATTTTAATGTAATAATGATAGAGAGAAAATCAAAAGCAGGGGATTTGTGGGGTTGAAATACATATTTGGGAAATAGGCACACACACACACATCTATCATACACCTTTCCTAGCATGGTCAAGCTCCATTTCCAGTGCATGGCATGTGGTTTTCTCTTGGATGTTTGACAAACAGAGAAAGAAAAAAGCTGTTCCTGTATTTCTGCATGCTCTTCGCATTTACATTCAACTTGCATTGTATAGAAGTTGGCCTTTTCCTTTTGTACCATCAAGGCCAGAGTCTGTTGATGTTGCCTGCCTCTAAATGTGTGTTAACCCTTTCACACACACATGGACAAGTGAAAGCATATGTCCATTCACAATCTAGCACGAGGGGGAATTAAGTTTGCTTTCTTTGTGGGGTCATTAAAGGATTTTCTCTTTATATTTGCGAGGCTATTGAATTTGCCATTATCTGAAAATAGATGTTAAGGGTTTTAATGTAAGTAGGATGTCTTTTGAATGCCTCAAAGGAAGAAAATCATTTATTGAGCAGAGAGCGATGTCGTCGCAGACGTCAATGCTTTCCATTTAGAGAATTGCACTTTAGCTCTTTTTTTTTTTTTGTTGACCTCCCTTCTGTGTTTTGGTGAAAGGCCGTAGCTGATTCCTACCCTCAGTTGCACACTTGATGATGCTTGGCAATACTAAAAGAGCACACAAGGACAGATGTTTCAGAGTATTAGAGAATTGAAACTGCTGGGGTCTTTTGGGTTCATCCATAGATTTAACGATTTTATTTGGTTTGGAATGGAAGGGCAGGCTGCTCAGATACAGTGTGATAATATTACTTTTAGAACTTGAAAGTGAAATTTACACCCCCACAGCTTCCACCCACTCTAAATATAGTTGACCAAGACATGGTCCCTAAAGCGAGACTAGCAACTTGAGAGCATTGACACAGCCCTCAAGCCACACATGCCTTTTCCCACACTCACTTTTGATCTGCATTTCTTCAAAACAATAACCGATCACTGAGCCCCCCCACCTATCCCACCAGTCACAAAATTCTAGTCTCACACCAAGCTGAGCTCAAAATTTGGCAGCTCTGGTCTGAAATCTTTAGTTTTATACAGAAGCTAAAAGGCCACTACCACTTTTCATATTTAGAGAGACCACTACTACTTTTCATATTAATCATTTTTGTGATTTTATATGAGATGCAATATTTGAAAGGTAATGCATTATGCAACTTCATGCAGTCAGTTTAGAATAATCTGAAGCTCTGTATATCATTTTGGACATGTCGAGAATGCTTTATATTAATGTCAATTTGCATTCATTTATTTATTTACTTACTTATTTGACAGCTTCCTACTAATAATTTGTAATAATTAGTTTTAACTTGTACAGGTTAGTATTTTAGAACAGTGTTGTATATTGATCTGCCATCCTACTGCATTTGCAGTATTCCAGATTCCAAATATCTGAGCAGTATTGTACCATGGAATATTCACATATCATGAAATTGCATGTCCTGCACTATTGTAGAGGAAACCATGTAAACATGTGAGCATGGAGCGTGTGTTAGATGATATAGGCTTGCAGTTTGGTGCTTTTAGTTGTTAGCTACATTAGCCACTTAAGTGAAGTCTTGGCTGGTCAACTGAGATGATGAGAAAACTGTAAATTAAAGGTTTGCCTGAAACATTGCTATAATGCTGATTGACACAAATCCAGCTGTGTTTCTGATTGGTGCTTTCCCATTCAGCTGTTATGTGTGGGGAAGCGCACTTTGTGACATTTGTCTCTCTTTCTGACAGAGTAACGGTAATGACCCTTGGGCAGTGTTTGACACCAATGCCTCTGGAGGCTTCTCTAACAACTGGGCGGCCCAACCAGAGGGCACGGAAACGGGCAAGAACACCAACAACGCCTGGGGCTCCACTTCGTACGGCCACCCTCAGGCCTACCAGGGCCCAGGTAACTATACACACCTTTCCTCCTCCTGTCATGTGTGACTTCTGCAGAAAGAGGTCAACAGTGAACGAGGATTAAAGTGATAACTGTGTAAAAAAAATAAAAAATATGTAAATGTTGTTGATCAGAAAAGACAGTCGTCTACAATCTTCTGAATCTACTATATTTGGGGCAACGGCTGTTGTTCTAAAAGGACAGAATATTAACAACTGAAACAACCACACAAACAGTACTGTGCAAAAGTCTTGAGCCAAAGCTCATTTCTTTATATTTTGCTTTGAATCACCTTGTTGGTACAAAAATACTATTTGATGCATGTCAAACTGTCTTATCTTTGGCATATTGAGTAGATTAAATGAAAGAAATGGGCACAAATGTTTTACTGGGATGGGCAGCAAAGTGCCTAAAGATACAAGGAGCCTAGATAAAGGAGTTCCAACCACTCAGCATTCAGCACCACCAGTACAGTAAACCTCAGCTTATCACGAGGGTTATGTTCCAGTAGCACTTGCGTATAGTGAAAAACCGCGTTGTGTTGTGGTAAAAAAAAAAAAAAAAAAAGCCTATATTTTTATAGTATAAACCCTAAATATGCCCCCAAATATGCTCCCAAAACAATTTAATTTCATTTTAAACTGAATACATTACCCTTAAAGAAAATGTAAAGGTAAACCCGTATTCTTACTGTACAGTTTACTCTGAACTCCTGCAGTGCTAGAATGTAAATACCGATGTTACCCCTGTATAGACTGTACTGTAATTCATACACAGGCATTTTCTTTGGTATGCGCTGTCGTTTTCTTTGGTATAAGCAGGTAAATACTGTAATAAATTCATTTAATTTACAGTAATAAAAATATAGGGCTTTGAGAAGAACAAAACGAAAAACACGAGAACACTCGAGACGCTCCACGGGGGAAATTCTGGACTGCAGCGTCACAGGGCAGCAGCCAATCAGCAGCAAGGAGAAATAAATAGCCTTCTCAGATTGGCTACTTTCAAACCTCCTGCCTCTGAGCACAGCGGTATTTCAGCTTCCCAAGATGCGCTTTCTTTGTGTTCGCTCGAAAGTACCAAAAAAATTTTTTATTTTTTATATGTTGCAAAATTAGTCAATTCTTAATAATTTAGCACTTACATGCATGAAAATTATATATTGCCACGAAAAAAGCTGTGATGTCCGGGCCTTGTCCGCCACGCCCCCTTGTCTTTGTGCAGGGTTTATTGGGTGCGGTGCTTAGCAATCCAGCACGAGGACAAGGTGGCGTGGCGGATGAGGCACGGACGTCACAAAAGCAAAAAAAATGCGAAGGATATCTGCAGTTTCCGCGTTAGTGCGGGGGTTTCAGTGAACAATTATTATTTCGGTTCTCAGAAAAAAACGAGATGGACTGAAACCGCAGCTGATGATCCATGTTAAAGTGGGGGGTTACCGTATATTGATCACCGCCTGATCATCTGGAATCACCTGTACCTGTTTCTTCACTGGTTCAGGACTTAAGGTAGATGGTCTTTGTTCTGCTTGTGTGATTCATACGTAGGTCACTGTGCGGTTTAACAAACCAAAAAAAAAGTTCCTCTGGAAACCTGGAGACCTGTTCATCAAGACCACATATTTGATTTCTGGAGTCTGGCTCTTTGAAATCAAATATGAAAAAATGAGGATGGCTCAAGACTTTTGCACAGTACTTTGTGTGTGATAGTCTGTTTACTCGGCAGCTACTTTCTCAGTGCGCCAGTTACTTCCACACAAGACCAGACTTTAAATGGCGAGAGATCTATCAACTCCAGACTAAAAGCAGCAATAAAGTTTCAAAAACATATTTGAAATCACTGGTAAAATCTGATACATTTTTCATGTTTCATTGTACTGCATAATGCACAAAACATGTTTTCTTCAACAAGGATGAGCTTTTTCCCCCCTGCCTGCAGCTTTACCAGCAAGTGGCTCTCTTGACTCAGGCCTGTCTTCATGAACAGACAGCATGCCGAGCATTATGAGCTTCTCATTAATTTTTCAACATTTATATAACTCCTTTTTCTGTTGACTCTTAATGTCATTGTCCATAAACTTGATGTCATATTAAATGTTGCAGATTCTGACCTGATTAAAGTCCTGCATTCCACTAGTCTAATTCTGCAGTGTGTGACAGAATGACATGAGACTTTGGACCTTTGTTGGTTTACTCCTTGTGTGCAGCCTTAGCTAAAGCCAGGCATTGTTATAAGAAAAATATTGTATACTGTCTTCCATGTGTACTCATTTGTGGGATTTCTTTTTTGTTAAATAATAATCAGTTTTTCTCCTCTCTTCCCAAAGACATTTATCCATATCCGTACTTAATCGATTACACAGGTATACGATTTAACCCTGGGGTGTTCATAACAGCTCTGATGCATGAACTGAACCCTCCTATGAACTTACAAGCATGTGATTTGTTAAAGATTTACAATGTTCACAAAGAACTTGTAAAAAGATCTTGTGTTATGACCATTTTGAGTTATGCAGAATTTTGTATTTAAATGATCTGGTATGTGTACATCAGCATTGACTGAAGAGCCAGTAAAATCATAATGCACCACTAAGCATGCAAGCCCTTACTTTAGACTCAAAACTACCTGGTTTAGGCTTCTAAAGACCTACAGCTGTGTATTTCTGGGCTTTTGTTGTAATCTATAAGACCTTGTTTGGTAAAAACATGTTTGTTTGTGATTTGACTGCCTTGTTCAGTGTTTTTCACTAACACAGGCCCTGATTATTATTATTATTATTTTTATTATTTAACTGTGAGTCGATGCGTGTGGATATGTATATATGCATGTGTTAGTAAGGTCTCATTAAGGTCTCATAATTGATAACCTGCATGTAATGTATTATAAGGTGCTGAGGATGATGAGTGGGATGACGAGTGGGATGACAGGAAGTCATCAGGCGGCTACGCTGAAGGAGAAACGGGAGAAGGACTGGCCATCAATAGAGGGGGAGCGCATGGGTCCTCCATGAAAATTGCCCTCAACAAGTAGGAAGCCATTACAACCTGTGATTCCTGTTTTTACCATTGAGATTGATTGTGAGAAATGATCATGGTCTTCCTCTCTAACCTTTGCGTCTGTTTACGTGCAGATTTCCTGGCTTCTCTAAATCAGGCCCGGAGCTGTACCTCCTCTCCAAACAGGGTCCCAAAGGAAACAAATTATCTATCTATGTAAGATAATACATTACAAAAGTATTTGTTACAATTGCTTGCCATAACCTGGTTGCTTGGTTTAAAGAATTGATCAGAACATGTCTTGGGCTCCCAAGTGGTGCAACTAAGCAGTGGCCCTTTCACCAGGCGATCATTGGTTTGATCAGGAAAAAAAGTTATTCATGCTGATGATGAAAAGAGTAAATTCCTCTGGTGTTACAGTAAGAAATAAAGGCTGATAAACACACCCATGATATCCCAACATTTGAATATATATTTTGAAGGTTTTCTAGTAAACCGATTTGCATGATTTGTTACTGTTAATTCCTTTTTTATTTGGATTTGGAATTGGTTGTCCAATGACGTCTGTCTGTCTGTCTGTCTGTCTGTCTGTCTGTCTGTGTCTGCCTGTCTGTCTGTGTGTCTCTTTCTCTGTGTGTGTCTCTCTCTGTGTCTCTCTTTCTGTGTGTGTCTCTCTCTGTGTCTCTCTCTCTCTCTCTCTCTCTCTGTCTCTCTATGTGTCTCTCTGTGTCTCCAGACAGGGGAGGTTGGGCCGGTGTGGGAGTATCCCGAGACCCAGCTGGACTGTGTTGTAGCAGACCCCAAAAAGGGCTCCAAAATGTATGGCCTTAAGAGCTACATCGAGTATCAAGTCACCCCCAATGTAAGTTTTTAGGACAAGCCGTATGAATACATTCAAAACATTTCAAAATGTGAGTTCAAACATTGTTGTTTTTTTTTTGTTTGTTTGTTTTTGTTGGGGTTTTTTTGGCAGACCACCAACAAACCTGTCAATCATAGATACAAGCACTTTGATTGGCTATACGAGAGACTTTTGGAGAAATTCGGTTCAGCCGTCCCGATTCCATGCCTGCCTGACAAGCAGGTGACAGGTATGGACATTTCTGGTACAGTATTAGGCCCCTTTCTCACACAGAGTGAAGAAACAGATGGTTTAATTGATGAGAAGTCAGACATTAACCTCTTATGAGTCTACAATGACTTCTGTTCAGTGCAAAGTTTTTAAACATCAGATTTCACCAATGATTTTGGACCCAAACTCCCAAACTACCTCTAAAAAGAAGACTGGGAGCTTGAAACAAAATGATGGTTAAATTGTGTACTGTGAAAGGGGCTTTAATGCACATTAATTGTCACTAATTTTGTACCATTTTCAATTTATCATGAAATGTATTTGGTGGTTGGCTTTTTCCAACAGGACAAATTTTAGGTTTTGATATAACAGTTATAATATAACTGTAGCAGCATGTGTTCTTTATTGCAGTAGTAAAAGTAAAGATGCCATTTGTATGTTAGGTCGCTTTGAGGAGGAGTTCATTAAGATGCGAATGGAGAGGCTCCAGGCCTGGATGACAAGAATGTGTCGGCACCCTGTTGTCTCCAACAGTGAAGTCTTCCAGCTCTTCCTCAGCTACAAGGATGAGAAGGTAATGACGAACTAATGGCATATGTTTCTAGCTTTGAAATTCATTTTCATTTACAGATTTTTGGTGAAATTATTTAATTTTTGAACACAGGACTGGAAAACAGGGAAGAGAAAAGCAGAGAAAGATGAAACGGTAGGAGTGATGATCTTCTCCACGATAGAGCCCGAAGGACTGCCTGACCTGGACATTCTTGAAGTGTGAGGGAAACACTGAGGCCTATTCTTTCAAACTGATACAGTATTTGTGCCACTCTGGCAAACTGCAGCTCAGTGGTATACAGTAGAATAAGGGTTTAAGCAACTGATTGAATCTCTTTTACAAAATTGTTGATAATGTGAAATCCAGCCGTAGTCACATCATTGACTACGTTTCTTGCGTCCGTCTCTTTTCACACAATTTCACCCGAGCACATTTAACCTCAGTCAGAATCTTGTGACTTCAGAGCAGAAAACTGTATTGATCCCACATAAATTGCTTAAAATTTAAATTGGAATTTAAATTTTAAACAGGCACATACCCTATATGAACAAAAGTATTGGGACCTCCTCTTAACTATTGAATTCAGGAGGCCCCTTGCTTCCCGTGAAGGGCAATCTTAATGCTTCAGCAAACCAAGACATCCCATAACTGCTAAGCACCTCTCACCCTTGAGCAAGGTACCGTTCCACCAGGTGCTGTGTTCCTGGCTGCCCGGTGCTTCACTTGGTGAATGCGTTAAATACAGAGAAAGAATTTCATGCTTTTCACACTGTGTGCTGTGGTGTGTTCACGTATGACAGAATGGTCACTTTCACTTCACTTTGTGGACCCAGTTTGGGGAAGAACCTTTTCTGTTCCAGCATGACAGTGTCCTAGTGCACAAAGCAAGTTCCATAATGACATGGCTGGATGAGTTATAGGTGTAGAAGAACTTGACTGGTCCACACAGAGTCCTGACCTCAACCCCATCCAATACCTTTGGAATGAACTGGAACGGAGATTGTGATCCAGACCTTCTTGTCCAACATCAGTTCCTGACCTCATAAATGCTCCACAGAATGAATGGACTTTCACACAGAAACTTCAAAATCTTGTGGAAAGCCTTCCAAGAAGAGTGGAAGCTGTAATGGCTTTAAAGGGGGGGACCAGCTCCATATTGAAGTCTATGTATTTTAATTCAATATCATTAAAGTCCCCGTTGGTGTAATGGTCAGTCATCCCAATACTTTTGTCTATATAATGTTGCTATGTATAGCTGTGTGTATATAGGTATTTCTACTGCAGAATGCCTACCACTCTAGTTGAGACAATATGTCTTAGAGCTGTTGATTTAAATATAATAAAAGATTTCTTTGAAAGTAGGACAGATTTTACTAGACTTTTTAGTAAGTGTGTTTGTGTTTTTGTCCAGGGAACAGAAATGTGAGCAGTTCAGCCGTTTCACCAAAGCGATGGATGACGGGGTGAAGGACCTGCTGACAGTAGGAAATGAGCACTGGAAGCGTTGTACAGGCCGTGAGTGACACATCCAGAGTCTATAAACTAACCACCATATCAGGGATGCACCAATATGGAATTTCTGAGCTGATAATGACAACTGATGATTAACATATTGTTCATGCCAATAACAAAATAACCAGTCATTCAAACAATGTATGTTTTTGAATTATATATTGGTAGTCAGAAAGAATTGCTCCGATGCATATACGCAAATCAGCCTCAACATTAAAGCCACTGACAGATGAAGTGAATAACAGTATCTTGTTACAATGGCACCTGTGAATAGGTGGGGTATAATAGGCAGCAAATGAACAGTCAGTTCTTGAAGGTGATGTGTTAAAAGTAAAAAATGGATGACCCAACTCTTGACAAAGACCAAATTATGTTGGCTAGATGTCTGTGTCAGAATGTCTCCAAAACAGCAGGTCTTGTAGTGGTTAGTACCTACAAAAAGTGGCCCAAGTAAGGACAGTCAGTGAGCTGGTGACATGGTCATGGGTGGCCAAGGCTCAATGATGCATGTGAGGATTAAAGACTGGTTGGTTTGATCACACAGATTGGTTGGTTTATAACACAAATTGCTGAAAACATTCAATCGGGCTATGTTAGAAAGATGTCAGAACATACAGTGCATTGCAGTTTGCTGCATATGGGACTGTGTAGCTGCAGACCCATCAGAGTACCCTTTCTGACCCCTGTCCATCACCAAAAGTACCTAAAATTGACACGTGAGGATCAGAATTGAGTCATAGAGCAATGGCAGAGGGAGGCCTGTTCTGATTTGTTTTCTTTTACATTATATGGACTGCTAGGTTTGTGTGTCTCTGTGTGGGTGTCTCTGTCTGTCTGTGTGTGTCTGTCTGTCTGTGTGTGTCTGTCTGTCTGTGTGTGTCTGTCTGTCTGTGTGTGTTGCATGCCTGGCGGGGAGATGGCACCAGGAAGTACTACAGGAAGAAGTCAAGCTGGCCAAGGCAGTGTGATATCCTGGGCAATATTCTGCCTGGAAACCTTGAGTTCTGGTTTCATGTGGATGTTACTTTGACAAAGGCCACCAACTAAACACTGTTTCAGACCAAGCACACCACTCAGGGCAGGTGTATTCCCTAAGGGCAAAAGGTTCAATCTGTAGTCCGATCAATGCAGTCCCCACATCTCAATTTACCTTAAAAAGATCTGCTGCTAAAGGCTTGGTGCCAAATACCACAGCACACTTTAAGAGTCCTGTGGAGTCAGTGCCTCAACAGGTCAGAACTGTTTTTGGAGTATGAGGGGGACCAACACAATCTTAGGCTGGAATGTTTAATGTTATGGCTGATTGGTGTGTGTAATACACTGATGTTTAGCAACTGTTTTTGATGTGTTTATCCTGTCTGTGTGCACAAGGTATGAGACATTAGCTAGCTGCTAATACTAGGTGCTTTACATTCGTCAAGCTTTATACATATGGGATGGTTTTTGTAATATATTAAATAGATTTATGGTATTTACATCTGCACCACTGTCCCATTTTCATTCTGTAGCATCAGATGCTGACTGAAAATAATGATGTTAATTACGTTTTCTAATAATTACATTTTCTGAGAGCAATATATTGGCTAACAGTAAATTCTTCACCCTCTAAACATCCTATCAAGCCATACAGGAAAGAAGCATTGCTGTCATGATTATGCCAACCATATGAAAAGCTTCTCTTTAAAACTCATTGTATTGTATCATAAAAATGATATTTCTAATGTGGTTATAAATGCTCATATTTTCTGTCACAGCCCTCCCAAAGGAGTACCAGCGGATTGGCAAAGCCTTCCAGAACCTGTCCTCAGTGTTCAACAGCAGTGGATATGAAGGTACAAGATACTGTCTGGCTATTTCCATTGAAATATATGGCCATTATTATATGTTTCTGGCTTTGGGCTGACCATAATTAGAGGCGCAGCAGTGCTTGTTTTTAAGTGTGTGGTTCCGGACTGTGAGTGTGTGGTTGTGGGAATTCCTGCAGGGGAGGCCACACTCACTGACGCTCTGACGGCAGCAGGGAAGACCTATGAGGAAATCGCTCAGATGGTGGCAGAGCAGGTACGTTCAGTGTTCAAAGCACAGCACCCTCTCATGACAGGATGACAAACTGCACAACCCTGTGGTCTTGTGTCACTTCGTAGTTGGCGGAATTACAAAAAAACGGAACTCTCTGTCTAACTGATTTTATCTTTGGAATAAATGATTACGCATAAATGTTACAAAGTCAGTATATTTTGTCCTTTACACATTTTTCCCCCGATTGACACTACACCTCCTGAGTTATGAGGTCATTAAGTAGTCAAAACACAACACACACACACACTACAAGCAACCTTACACTCTTGTTCCAAAGTAAGCCTGCTGTAACAGGTAAACACTACTTTACCCCTATTATATAACAATACCAGCCACACAAAATACTACTGCTGCCAATGCCATTTAATTTTGACATACTTGACAAAGCCCTGCTGCACTGTGTAGGGTATATTTTGGTGAGATTAGGGACTATTGTTGAAAACGGCATTTATTTTGTTGTAGACAAAAACGGTGTTTGTAAGGATGACAATGGTGAGCTGTAATATAATAACCTTAGAGGTCTGTACTCAATATTGGTTATTGTCAAATATGAACTATTTGGGGGTTTTGAGATACTGCTCTATAATACTGGTAGAAATTAGTCTCACAGGGCCAGACATGATCTAATAATGAAGACAATGATGCGAAATTGTGGCCTTAATCTTTGTGTAAGTGTTATTAGTATGGGAAGAAACCCGGTTTAAGCACAATCAAGCACCAAAAGTTCAACAAACCTATCAAAATCAGTCTTAAAGGGCTAATATTATCCAATATTATTTTATTGTATTTGCTGAGCTTGTGTTATCTTGGCAATCTGAACTGAGATACTCCATTACAGGCTACACCTTTAGCGCATTTTAGCCTTATCATTTGGATTGGTGTGGGTCTCCTGTTAATTTTTACAGAAGATATTTCCATAAAATTCCTCTGATCCTGATTTTCTGTCCTTTCATAAATCTGGGGTCTTTTATTATTAGGGCAGCACAATACATTTCGTTTCCAGTTCAGGTCCAGGACGTAAAAATCCTCCCCAGGTTTTTGTCCCAACTGCCTGAACACTTCTGGTGCGAGTTTGAGTCAATCAATCATTAAGCCAGGCGCAAAGTCCTGGGGAGAATTTTTACTTTGTAGACCTGAATTTTCCACCTCATTACTGCAGTATTAGCTTTTGCAATGTAGACACAAAGGCACAAAAATAGTTAATTGTGTGGTGTAAATGTTCCAGGCCCTTTTTTTTTTTTGGAGGTGTTTTGATGATTCATGTATATTAAGAAAAAAGAATTACTATTACAAAAAATAATGTAGACCATGTCAATGTATTTTGAATGCATTGTAATTCACAGAAATATAATTACAATGTGGAGTTTGGTCTGTATCACACAGTCCTACGTCCATGTTTGTGCTTCTGGTACTATTAGCCCGTTTGACAGAACTAATGTCATGTACTGAAGATGGAAGCTCAGGGCCAGGCCAGATCCTGCCTGGAAACAAGGGAACAGACTTGACTCTGTTTTTCCACTCAGCCAGCCCCCCATCTGCCTATTCATGCTCAGACAAACTCTCATTCAGTTATTAGCTTTCTGCCTTGTTCATTAGCTCTGATCGCTGTACCATGTACTGAAACAAAAACCTGGTTGTTTGATGTGTACGCAGCGTCCGATCCGCTCGGAGGACTCGTCTGGTAAGAATCCACGGCTTTAGATTTAGCTTTTTGCGGACCATGCCGTTCTGGAGCTCCGTGCTTGTAGTGTCTGCGTTTTTCCTTTTGTTATCTAGCGATGACACATCTCTGTACATCGATTCAATCTAAAAATGCACGAGGCTGATATGACTTTAGGCGGATGTTAGTCATGGCTTTGATGCGAGTTAGTATGAGTTTGCAAAGTGCAATCACAGAAAGTTTCATTTATTGAGGCTTATATAAGACATTCAGGGACTCTCTTCCCCATCACCGTCTTTTTTTTTTTTTTTTTTTTTTGTCTGCTGATGTTTAAGCCCTTTTTTCCCCCATTTGCTCTCTCAATTAGATGAGAACCTTTTATGGAAGAGAACAACAGAGGCATTGCACTGGCCTTGGTCTAAAAATGCACTTTTGGATTGAATCTATGGGCTAGTGTTATGGCTCGGCTCTTAGTGAGCAGTCCATGCTCCGCCCACAGACGCATCCTTTCGTGGCCACTGTTGCTAGGTAGGACAAGCGTCACAGAACACTGGCAAAAATCCTCTTTACAATCATGAGAAATAGGAGCAATTTGTGTTTAGAGTCTCTGGAGTTTATATTTAGAGTCTTTAGAGTCTCTGGAGTGCAATTAAGGTAGTCACGTAGGCATAAGACTCCTCGTTTTTGGCTTTTTTCACAAAAAATCTTGCAGCAGGGAGTAGTCAACCTTCCTGTCTGCTCAGAACAAGCATCCAAAAGAGACTGTTCTGCTGTTTCTGCAGGGCATCTCTGATTTCTCTCATCCGGGGATTTTGAGGAGACGTTGTCTTTAGCACCCGCAGCTCTGAGAGAACTTGGGTTTCATACTGAGTTTCAGAGTTCTTTCACACTCCATACCACTGCATCCATTTTCTAACTTACCCCGCTGAGCTTCTGACTCTCTTAAGTTTAAACTCCTTTGTGATTTATCACCATGTCTTCCACCAACAAAAATAAATTAGTCTATAAAAATATTTACATGTCTTCTTATATCAAAATATCTTATGATCATTTACACAGGGCAGCATATGTTTATATTCATCTAGACAATAAAAACATTTAGTTTGAATGTGGCCTGTTTTTTTTTAAAGGCTTAAATAGAGCCATTTTCACTGCAGGTCATGGTCGGCAGTGGAAGAAGTTCAGAAAACATTTTACATTTTTATGTATTTGTGTAAAAATTATGCATGTACAAACACTGTAGTCTATATTTTTGTTTTCACAAATTAAACACTAATCAGTTAAAATATATTTTCAGAATGGTTTTGATTCTTCTGATTAGTTTATTGTTGGCTGGAGTGATGTAATCTTACCGTACAAACTACACAAAACGCCATGCGGTGCATTTTTGTCAGTAAAGTGAACGCTACTCGATACTTGAGTGGTTCAAGGTCCTGCTGGTGCTTCATCGTCCAGTTTAGAGCTTGCTTTAAAGCTACATGCTAATATTTGTGAACTGGGGTTAATTTTGGGTTCATATCAATGGATATCCACTTGTAAATGCAAAATTAGAAATCTCTTTCCAGTCTCATTCCAGGACAAATGCATTCCAGCCACTTCAACAAAGCTGCCAACCCACCATCCGTTATCTTAACAGAAACAAAAATTCCAGGTTCATCCTAACAGTGTGATCTTTCGCACACATACACAATGCATTACCTTTGAAATCATTAAGACACTCTGAATTAAGGGATTTTGGCAGTATGACTTTTGAGCTACAGTTTATTAGATTGAATGTGATTTTTTTTTTTTTTTTTTTTTTTTTTTTGCCAGCATTCTGTAAAACTTCTGTAATCTCACTGCTCTGTAGGAGCTTTGAAAAACACATTTGTTGGCGGAGCATGGATAAGCCAGTTAATTTTATATTTATTAACCTTAACTTATAGTCATGCGTGAACACACCACAGCACAATGTGAAATTATTTCTTGGCATTTTAACCCATTCACCAAGTGAAGCAGTGGGCTGCCGCCAACGAGGAGCGCCCGGGGAGCAGGGTGTGTGGACGGTACCTCAGTGGTGACACTAGCAGTTGGGATTCGAACCTACAACTTTCTGATTGCTGGGCCAACGCCCAAACCACTAAGGCTGCCCTAGTTAGGACCATAATAAGCATGTCCTTATTAAACGTATTGTTTATCAGGGCTTTTGCTTATCTACATACAATCCATGATCAGACACATTACATACTTTTTGTAGAAGTCAGTGTTGTGGTTTTCATACTTCCACATAGAATCTCCATATGAAAAACTTTTTTTTTTTTTTTTTGGATGATGATCATTGGTCAAACTGATGGTGTATTTAATTTTCCACCATTGTATTGTGGGGGAGGGCAGGATATGTGTGTGTTTGTGTGTATGTAAGCGATTGCACTGAACAAGAGTGTGTGTATATGAGCATTCTGCATTTGTGTGCTTTTTCTCTTTAGCCCAGAAAGGATCTTCACTTTCTGATGGAGACCAACAATGAGTACAAAGGGCTTCTAGGATGCTTTCCTGACACCATTGGAGTTCACAAGGTACGGTACTAAATATACGAAAACACGGGTACTAGACACGATGTAGTTTACAGAAAACAGCTGTAAGCCACTGACACAGCAAATAAACAGCGAGAAGAATAAGGAAACAATGTTCTCACATTGAATCAATTAGACCACAGTTGCTAGGCAGCACCTCCTGGTGGACGGTTAAAGATTCCATCCTGAATATTAAACACGGTCTTCACATGTTATGTTTTGATCTTTCCAGGCTGCCATAGAGAAGGTGAAAGAGGGTGACAAACTGGTGGCCACCAGTAAGATAACCCCTGCAGATAAAATCACCATGAGCAAGCGAGCCAGCACCATGTCCTATGCATTACAGGGTACTGTATCACATTCGGACTGGCTGTAGGAAACAGGGAGCTCTGTCTAAAACTAAATTACCACAGATGTACTTGAGCATCCAAGACACGCTTGGTGTCCAAAGTTTGGTGTCCAAAACAGTAATAACAACTAGGGGTGAAATGTTTCACCCTTTTCTGGTCCCCACAGTTTAGTTTGTGTCATTTTTATTCATTAAACACACGTTTATTGCAATATGTGAATTAAATAAGAATGAATAAATTACTTTTCCTAATTCTTTCATGAAAATGTCGGCAGTGCGAGGAGAAAATCCAGCCACATGTGCTGCATTAAGAGTTCCTTGCAATTTCAGTTCCACCCAGCCTTTTTCAGCACGGAGTGCTTTGGGCACTCTTTCACCAAACAGGGAGCAGCATGCTCTCCTAGTGAGATGATTAAAAACTGCACTTCACATCACATGCAACATGAGCCAGCACTACTAAAAGCTATTTTGAGGACTGGATTTTCTCTACATTTGCCCATTTTGATAGATAACAGTATGTCAGAATCGGAGTAATAATTTGGATTCATTTACAGCTCATTAAATTGTAAAGCAAAGGAGGCAAACTTAGGATGTCACACATGTCCTGGCTGAATTACATTGAAGAGAAATGGTGTAAATTCATTTTCACTTTCCTATAAAACAGTAGCTTTACTGGTCATTTGTCTTTTTTACCTTCTACTGTTTTTCTGCGTCATATTCTTATTCAGTTCTTGTAAAGCACATTGAATGACCTTTGTGTATGAAAGTGGACTAAATAAATAAACTTCTTGTGTGTGTTAGGACCCCAGCCTCTGTTGAGGATTATAACTTGGCTATTTTCTGATTTTGTCTTCGCAGCTGAGATGAACCACTTTCATAGCAACCGCATCTATGACTACAACAGGGTGATGCAGCTGTACTTGGAGCAGCAAGTGAAGTTCTATGAGACGGTAAAGTGGTTTCAAAGTTCATCTATTAATAGAAGCTGCACAGAAACACTCAGGCCTGCATTTAATGTTGATGCATTAATGGCATAGATACGGACTGGTCCTTCAGTGTTTGTCTCTAATGAGTAATGAGAGGGAATGAATGAGCTGAAGGAATGAATGGAAGTATATGAATGTAAGAGGACTGTAAGGGTCTGTAAAATGAATGCTGGAAGGTAAAGCGAATGCTGTATTGCACCTATAGATCGCTGAGAAGCTGAGACAAGCCCACAGTCAGTTCACAACCATGTAATGAGAAGAGGACTTCACCGGCCCTGGCGCTGCTGCACACATGAGGCCCTCTCTCTAATTTCCTCTCTCTGTCTTTCTCTCGCTCTCTCTCTCTCTCTCTCTCTTTCACTCACGCTCACTCACTCATTCTTTTCAGTTCCTCTTAAAGATCTATGTTTGTCTATGACCTCAGTGCCATAAAAAGCTGATCTCAGGCCAAAGGCAGTAAGATAAAATACCACATAGCCTCTCTTTCTATCAGCACAAAAGCACCTCCTAGGAGTTTTCATTTTTTAATTAAAGGGACACCCTAGAGTTTTTCAACCCAGTCTGCCACCAAGGGTAATATTTTTACACATTTAACTGAAAACTGTTTACTAGGTGATCATAATAGTAGCAAAAACACCTTTCTTCATTTCAGAAGTCAATAGGTTTTCAGTTGTAATCACCGGCTGTAGATGCATCAGACAGAGATCAGGGTGAAAAACACTGGAGTGTCCCTTCAAGCAAAAACAGTAACCAGTCTTTCTGCACTACCAATGAAGAGGCTTAGTATTCATCCGTCATTTGCTTTGCATTATCTACATTTTAGTTACTCTCATATAGAGCCACTTCCAGCCAGCTTCATCTATGATATCCTGTTTCGTCCATGAAGGAAAAGGATTGGCTAGAAAGAAAGCAGAGAGGGAAGTGAGTGTCTTACGACTGTGCCATTTTTGTGCACAGTCATTTGCAATAGCAGAGATGTGGCCTCTTTCACTGTGCCTTTATGGGTGTGTTGAAGTTCGGCATGCTCGGTAACGTCTTGCACTTTAATAAGCTCATTTCAGTGCAGAATGGTGTTCATTATAGTGCCAAAACAAAATCTTTACGCATATCTCTCTCACTACACACACACACACACACGCACACGCACACACCCGAACACGTTTGATATCTCTGGAGTATATAGGAGGGCTGGTCCTTTTTTTGCACCATAGATTGCATCCAAACATCAAACAGGTGCTTTCTGTTTCCGCCAAAGCCAAAAGACAAGCAGCTTTGCTTTTTATTTTTTTGTTGTTTTTTTTTTTTGTTTTTTGCCTGTTGCTAAGCAGTGTTCTCTGCTGCGTTTCTTCCTCAGTGCAATCTTCTTTCCTCATGCACTTCTTTTCCTCCTCACATTAAACGTATAGTCTTTATCCGATGCATGTGCTTTGATTCTTAATGTATCATTTTATGTATAGCAATGTTTGCACCAAGAATGATAAAAAAAAAAAACACAGACAAAAAGTAATTCTGATATGATTTAATAAACTGATTTATACTCTCTCCTTTTGGGATTATTTTGTTCTGTGTGTTTATTTATTATTTTTTTTGGCGTGAAATGCACCGTGGTCCCCGCGGCCCCTCCAGACAGCTGTGAGAGCTTCGGGGAGAATGTGAAAGTGGGAAACTAAACAGTGTGTTGTTTTGATGGGTGAAAGGGCTTAAACCAACAGGAGGAATGTTGTTTTTTTGGTGTACTAGTTATTGGCTCATCTTTTTAGGTAAAGTACAAATACAAACAAATACTAAATTCTATGTTTTAAAGAAATGAAGCTGAAAAAAAGAAAAGAAAGAAAGAAAATATTGGCATTGAACTTGATACAAGTGGCTTACTGAATGGCAACAGTTTTACTAGTTAACTGATTTCCCGGTCTTAATTTCCAGCCTAAATAAATCCACTTTCTGTTTCTCTATATCGGTTTAATACAGACGCCGTGCCATACTAACCCACGTAGCAGAAAGTAAAGCCAGTGTTCAGTCCTTCTGTTCTGGCAGGACTTGTGATTGGCTGGCCGATAGTACAGGTGCTCAGGGAGACAGGTGTGGCCGGAATGTTCGTGGGCGGATCATCATGCTTACTTTGCGCAGGGAGTAATAGTCCGAATCCTTCCAGGTAAACCACACAATTCCATTGGGCCCTAGAGCACTTTTCCCTTTTGGAGAGTAACGTCCACCCTGCAGATCAGAAAAAAAGCAGTGCTTAGTTTGGGGGACTTTCCGAAAAGTTCAAAGAAAAATTCTTCAATATCAATATGCAAAATGTTAACATAATAGAGTTGTTCAGAATCCTACTTGGGGGAAAAAGCCCATACATTGTAACCTCTTTGTTGTGATGTCAGCATTTAAATATTTTAGATTTAAATCAATCTAAAATATAATTCCAATATGTGCTTTTTTGAACAATAGTTCAGAAAAGAAAACTGTCGAATCGGTATTTAGGCAAAACCCATTTTTTTTTATACCAAGGAAAAACTTGGGTGGACGTGAAGCTATGTGAACTAAAAGACAGGTACCTTGTGGTAGATGCCGTTCAGGTTGGCGTAGAAGCACTGGTTATACCACCAGCCAGCGTGAGAGATTTCAGCACAGATGTTTCCTGTGTCGGGGGTGCTGAAGCTTTGTTTATCGTGATACCAGCTGAAAGAGTCTTCCACTGTTCCACTGAAGCCAGAGACATGGAGCCTGTACTGGGTCGACTCGTCCTCAATACTGCCCACATAGAATTTATATAGAGTTCAGGCACAAAGAAGCTTTTTATCAAATAAATATCAATAAAATATAAAATATATACATTTATGAATAAAAAAGACAAATGTTAAGAGAAAAAATTAGGCCATCGGTCATCCTCTGTATTTAGACTTTTCATAGATAAAACCAGTTTCTATGTACGTACAATCTGAGTAGATTTTGTGTTGTATAACCGGCAGTACTGAGGAGGAGACGACCCAATACAAACTCCATGTCTCGTCCTCTATACTGCCAACACAGTTTACATACAGTTTATGTACATAGAAGCTGTTTATCAGTGAAAAGTCTAAATGTAGAGGGCAGCTTATAAAGAGTGAATAACCATGTTCTGTGAACATTTACCAATAAAATTTGATTTGATTTTGTTTTGAGCTATGTGAAATAGTGTTCGCATTTGTATAGAGAATTGTTATAAGGAGCCATAAATTATATAATAAAGCTCAAGTGCAACACTAAAGAAGCAAAGGTCTTGGCTTATTGCTGACACTTTGGTAGATTGGAACATTTTGTAGTTTTCCACCAAACTATCGCTTTGAAGTAGATGGCTGGTTTCACCTGAAGCTCTGGTAAAGTGCGTATTTGTGTTTGCCACTCCAGTCCTCCAGGTCTATGCGTAAAGTGTAGTCTCCCTGACTTGACAGGTCGTGAATGTGCTCGTTTCCCAGCCAGTACTCTGTGTGCAGATCCCCAAAGCCGTCCTTGTACTCCTTCCAGCCACGGTCGAAGTTCACTGAGCCATCCTGCCGACGCTGAATCACCGTCCAACCGCCAGCTTTGAGAACCACAACACGCAAAAGTTCAGTATAGGTTACAAATCTTATCATAAATTTTCTTCTGCATAGACATAGGTTTCACCCTAGGTTTCAGACTAGCCTAAAGGATTAACGATTTAATTCAGTTTTATGTTCACCTTCCTTTAAGCCTGCTGCTTTGCCCAAACTAAATGTAAATATAAATGCAAAAACTAACACACACACAATCCCAAAAATTAAGTGTGTGAGATCAGATAGGTAGCTGATGGAGCATTTATTTAATCTCTGGCTGAATCTTCTAGCAGCTCTTAAGAGTGAGTCTAGGCTGACTAGTATGAGGGATGTGTTTTGTGGACTGCTGTAAATGTAAATGTAAAGACATTCTTGGGAAAAAAAATGTAAAAAAGTTTTATAAATATTAATCTAAACATATTAAAACTTCTAATGTAACTAAGTTAACTAAGTCAGTATATTCAGTGAAAATCTGTAGTCATTACCATCAGTTTCCATGTCACAGAAAACCTCCACAGGCATGGCCCCTAGTGACGGCACCACAGTGTAGATACCAGAGCGCCGCACACCATTATAGTAGATGGAGGTACAGTCGATGGGACAGTTTCGGACATGCTGTACCTCTGGAGAAACATAACAGATGTATAATAATGTCAGTTACAATCATTCCATATCATTGTTAACTTAGAGCAGTAGTTTGTACAATTCACACAATTTCCCCATTGTGTCTAATGTAGCCAAGATATGTTTAGTGTCTGTAGTTTGCTTTATTTTTGCACCTGAGCTGTGAAGCTAATGCAGTATTGGAAGCTTATTAGTTAAAGACTTTAACAACTTAAATAATCACAGATCTGCCTCAGTCACACGGTTTGACCAGTATTCTCAACTATACCTGTCATGTTGTCAATGTAGTATATATACAGACATGTCTATATATATATATATATTTATTTATTTATTTTATTTTATTTTATTTTATTTTATTTTATTTTTAAATATATATACTATATTGGAAGTAAAGGGAAAAAATATATACATACATTTTTTAATCCAAACTGTCACTCCAAACGGTAATCTCATCTTTAGCTGTTAAACTCATATTCTCATTTTCAAACAAGCTTGGCCAAAGGGGATTTTAGCCACATGCTGTGTGGAAGCTCTGCTGTGGTTAACTGGCTTTTCTCTGGCCAAAGGTGCTGAGGAAAAGAAGGACAGGAGCATGAGAACCTGCAGCTCTTCGCTAAGTAAGCCAAATGGGATTTGCACCAGTAACCCTTTACAGTGCTAATGTGGAATCCTTGCTAAGTTTCTGCTGCTTCATTTTATTGATAATAGGGACTAATATTTCTATTCCTCCGGAACAGGCACCTACACTCCGGAGTTTTGTTAAGAGTTGTGACAACAACGAAATGCTGATGCAGGCAATATATTACACTCTGATCAGCCATTGCATTAAAACCACCTGCTTTATATTGTGTAGCTCCCCTACACAAGGAGCTGTGAGGAGTTGCCCCTGCAATCAGAAGGTTGTGGGTTCGAATCCCAACACTGCTAGTGTCATCAATGAGGTTCCCTTGAGCAAGGTATCATTCCCACACACTGCTCCCCGGATTACTCTGCTGAAAGAGGCCACTGCCATTTGGAAATACTGTTGACATGAAGGGATGTACCTGGTCTACAAATGCCTTTCAGTAGGTGGTACATATAAAAGTAACATCCACATGAGTGTGATTTCCCAGTACAAAGTCACCCAAAGTATCAAACTGCCAAACTGCCTATCCCAGCTTGTCTTCTTCCCGTAGTGCATTCTCGCCATCTCTTCTTCAGGTATGTGCCATACACACCTGGCTGTCCACATGATGTCCAAATGATGTAAATGAAAACGTGACTCATCAGACCAGACCTCCTCCTGTCATTGTTCCATGGACCAGTTTTAATGCTCATGTGCCCACTCTAAGTGCTTTCAGAGCAACCTTTGCTTCGTACATGCGTCAATGAGTCTTGTGCACTCATGACACTGTCACTGTTTTCCTTCCTTGGACCACTTTTGGTAAGTACTGAAAGAGTGAATGACTAGTCAGTACTGCATACTGAGAACACCCCACAGGACCTGCTGCTTTAGAATAATTCTGACCCATGGCCTTCACAATTCTGCCCAGCGCATAAACTTTAAGAGCTGCCTAATATATACCACTTGAAATGTGCCGTTGTAATGAGATAACCAATGTTATTTAATTCACCTGTCAGTGATTTTAATGTTATGGCTGATTAGTGCATACATACTTGCGTCTTGCATTTTGGCTGTGTTTGGATATAGTGTTTTATTGATAAGAGCAGCATTTCATTGTTTAATATCTTTTTTGGGTATTTTTAGAAAAAAAAAATATGTGTATGGAGCATGGAGAGGCCTTATTTATCGCTTCATTTTCCCTGATTTGATCTGAAATTCAGCTGTAGACTGAGAGGAAAGACAAGGCTTAAGAGGCTTAGTCCAACCTACCCGGGTGCAGGGCTTGCTGGGCGCTCAGCTGGGGGCTGGTGCGGACGATGTTAATCATGCAGCCAGGGTTGCGGCGGACCTTCTCCACTAGCATGGAGAGGTTCTGGATCTGAGCCTGAAGGTCGTAGACTAGTGAGCCCTGGACGTGGAGCAGTGTGGTGGCCTCGGCGTAGTGCTCCTCCAGCTCATGGAAGCGCGCCTCCAGGGATGAGTTCAGATGAGATTTCTCCTCACTCTGGAACAAGAACAGCAAATACTGGATAGTGAAGGTTGCTCGGGGTGTGAGGACAGGTTGCTCCAGGTCTGGGCAACCTGTCTGCTTTTAAGATTTTTTTTAGTTTGTTTGTTTTATTTTTACTCGTAGTTAATCTTACTTAATTATCTCCCTTTTAATCTAAGCTTGCTTTTGTGTATACTGCTGGAAATTTCCCTCTGGGATGAATAAAGTCTATCTATCCATCCATCCATCCATCCATCTGTCTATCTAATACATTACCATTAAACTGTTGTTTGCAATCACTGTATTATCTGATATAGCAATGTAATGACTGTAAAATTAATAATTGAGTTTCAGCTTATCACTTCAAAACAAAACCTTACATCTCTATGGATAAACTTGTTAAAAAAAAACTCAACAACACAAAATCAAATTACCACTTATTAGTACTGTATCAACCAAAAAATCATTTTGGTGACCTGCTGGCATGTTTCTTAGCGTGACACCTGGAGTAAATGTCACCGACCTCCATCTTTAATGCCTTGCTCTGAGGAGACCTTAGGTCAGCCTACATGTCCCAATCTACATCCACCATTAAGATGCTTTCGTGACTCATGCACTTTCCCTCTGTACAACAACAGAGAATCACACATCCGACACCAACACAGGGATTTTTAAGCAAAACATTTCTGTTCTAGTGTTCCAGTCAAAGCCTGCTTACCATGAACATCTTGGTTTGAGAATAGTATTATTACATTTTTGTACTATTATGCATTTTACTCTGCTTTTGTTCATTTATTTTTTATCAAAAACAGGCAAAATAATTGAATTTGTTTAATTCTGAAAAGAGTCTTAAGGCCAATCCTTGATGGCTGTTAACCCTAAAACAACTGAAAGCAAGGATTACACTCTTAGTGAAGGCAAAAGGCTTAGACATTCAGCAGAGCTTCTTATATAAATACTTCTTGCTTAAGACTGAGAGAGAGCGAGAGAGAGACAGATGGGGTAGAGAGACAGAGACGGAGAGCAAAGTGATTTATCTCTGTGGGTGTGAGCTGTATGATTCAGCTCCCTGCTCTAGCTGTTATAGCGCAGCACGAAGAGCTTACGAGCGCACACACAGCCAAGCACGTGGAGCAGGGTCAAGGCCTCAGGGCTAATCCTGTTAGTGCTCAGGGTCAAGGAGACTTCAAGAAGAAAATTGTAGTGCTGAGCTAGTCAGAGCAAAGAGGAACCTCCATAGTCCTTCAAGCACATTTAGCTTTTCACATATCTCAGCTAATGCATTCTGCTGATCACTCTTATAGCCATTTCTGGTCACGGTAGGCCACTTCCTACGTAAGATTCTAGACTATTTATGACATACACTGCAGTATAAGGCTGTCCACACTCCTGGATGGCTGGAGTCCAGCCCAGTACTAAGCCTGATAAATTGCTGCTGAACTGAATCAGGTGTTTTAAGCAAGGAAATTAAGGAAAGTGTGCTGGATTAAGGCTCTGCAGGAGTGAAGGCCAGACAAAACTGGCCTTCTACAGCACTTGAACCTCTGTTGTTATATCTACAATGTGTTTCTATTGTAACGTATTTTACAGTTTATGAGCTTTCTTAGCGCTTGATTGTATTGTTTGCATATTCTCCCTGTGGAGCCATGGGTTTCCGCAGGGGTCATCAGTTTCTCCCACAGTCCAAAGACATGTGTCTGGTGAATTGGGGATTCTAAATTGACCATAGGTGTGAGTGTGTGAGTGAATGGTGTGTGTATGTGTGTGTGTGTGTGTGTGTGTCTGTGCCCTGATGTGGGCTGGCGCCCCCGCCCAGGGTGAGTCCCTGCCTCACGCCCACAGACCTGGGATAGGCTCCGGGTACCCGCAACCCTAGTGAGGATTAAGCGGTTACAGAAAATGAATGACTGAATATTGAATAATGGTACTGATTGTGAATGACATGATGGTGTAGTTTTAAAGCTTTTTATATACTTCATAATTTACTATATTCTTCTTCTTATTATTATTTTTTTATTATTATTGCTATTAGTAGTAGTAGTATTTGCATTATTATTATTATTATTATTATTATTATTATTATTATTATTATTATTATTATTACTGTTATTATTACTGTTGTTGTTATTGCCCTCCTTGTGTGACTTGAAAGAAGCCTTTGTATAAAATTCAGTTATTCTTCATCTTCTTATTATTATTATAAGGAGTAGTAGTAGTATTTGCATTATTATTGTTACTATTATTATTATCATTATTATTATTGTTGTTGTTAGTCATGCTGACCTGTAGCTCCAGGACTTTGACCCGGTGCCGGTGGTTGCGGAGTTCCTCCTGCAGCTCAGACACAGTCTCTTTCAGTGCCAGAATCTGCTGCTTGCGTTCCTCATTCTCATGGAGCCAGTAGGACACCTCGTCTGTGCAGCGGAACATGTCAGGGCAGCGCTGGTCGTCCAGCTGGGGCAGTGTGGCCACGAGCCGGCACATCCCGTCCTCCAGCACCTGATTACTGTAATCGCCGCACTGAGCCGTGCTGACCTGGTGGGTGTGCTCAGCATGGTCATCATCACTGGCTCTGGCTACCACAAAAAGCCTCACGCCCAGTACGACCACCAGGAGGGGCAAGAAAGTCCCACCTTCCATTTGCCCACCTCAGGTGACCCCAGGCTTGTCTGTCTGAAGATCTGCGGGGATCAGGCCTGCATGCTTTCTCCCTAAACTCCAGTTTTGGGAGAGTCATTCATCAAGAGCAAATATCTTCCGCAATATCCAGAATTCTAATGTCCGTCTTCCCATTGGACCCAGTTCCGAATGGCTACATCACTCTGAAACAGGAAACAGGAAAATGGAAGTAAGCCAGTGAGCATCCAGAAATACTCTCAACTCTTTTAAGCACACGTAAAAAAAAAAAAGAGATAATCATGTAAATTATACTATACTATACAACCATTCAACATCATACTATGATCATACTATAATTAGGGGTTCAGTATAAATTGGTGGACAATAATGGATACATTTTCATAGTTATTGGTCTAGTATTAGAATTACAGATAATAATGAGACCATGTTTTTGGTCTTGTAACACCGATGTACATTTAGAAAAAAATGAGCAGAAAAAAAACATGCATCACTCACTCAAATGGACATCATATTTACACATAGGAGGTCGGATGCTTTATTCCCTATACAATCGGAAATACCACAACTCAACCAATAATAGTCTTTGAGGTAGTTTCCCAATGCTCTACTCATTTACCATTGGATGTTGCTCTGGGTATGAGCATCTCTGATACATTACCATTAAATTTGTTGTTTGCAAAAACTATCTTCTCTGATTTAGCCATGTAACGACTGTATAAAATAATCATTAAGTTTCAACTTATGAAACTTAATTCTCTTATGCTCACTACACTTCATATCAGCACTTCGAAACAAAACCTTGCTTCTACATTTATTGTACATGATTTTGTTTACAGTTATTATACACAGTTTATACAGTTAAAATACCAGCTATTGTTTACAGTGTGTCAAAAAGAAATGGACCCTTATAATGACAATTATATTCCATTACATTTAAATCAACCCTTTACGAATGGTTTTGTGCCAGAAGGGACATCATATGGATGAACAAGTTTCAAAATATCTAAAAGCAATATAAAATAAAATAATTTATCAACCAAAAATCAAATTGTAACCCACTGGCATGTTTCTAAACGTGACAGTAAATGTCACTGAACCTCCTGAGCCATCTTTAACACCTTGCTCTGAAGAGACCTTAGGTCAGCCTACATATCCCAATCTACATCCACCACTAAGATGCTTTAGGGACTCATGCGGTGGCAGATCAAGAGAACAGCAACAGTCAGGGAAAGTCAAGAGTAAATGGAGTAGCAGCCTATATGCTGACAATGCAGCATTCGCTCCACTGCAATGCAATATATATATATATATATATATATATATTTATATATATAATTTTTTTTCTGTGATTAATTGTGGTCAATCGCGTTGTTATACACAAAATTAAACAATTAATTCAAAAGTAGTGATTTGCACACTTTTATTTTTAAATGACCGCTATATGAACAAAAGAACATTTGGTTTGCAAACATTTTAAACAAATAAGAAGCTTTTTAACAGCAATGTTCTCTTTAACACAGTTACACAGCTGCAGTTCTATTATTTCTAAATCTCAAGGAGGAGAGTGTTGATTACAGCAGTGTTTTTATACTTTTCCTCATTAAATAAGATGTGATTCAGGTGATCACTAATCAGGACCTCATGAAGCAGAATGAGGTGCTTGTGTAGGAATTTAGAAGATACACGCAGGGAATGGCTGTCATACACAGAGATGCTCATTAAAAATAAATTGCAGTGGTCTCTTATTTTTTCTGGCGCTGTAGATATGTAGCACCAGTCAAATGACATGTTTTGTTGAAATAAGTACACGTCTTCTACAGGACACAAATCATTTTCCTGTAAATGTGTGTGCAACAGATATTTTCTGAGTGTTATATATTGGAAGAAAGAAAAATATAAAATACATAAAAATATGAACAAAAGTCATAACTGGGCCACCAATCATTATTTTTCCACAGTATGAAAAATTATGTGAATACACCAGTAATTGTGCATTTAAGTATGCAGATGTGTACATTTTTTCACTCAAAAAAACAAAACATGTCATTTGACCAAGGTTGCAAAGACATTTGTGCACTGTATAACTGCCTTTTTCATTTGCTCTAACATAATGACTGGTTTTTAGCGATACTCTATGCTTAGCCAAGTCTTTCATATGAGTCCCAGCTTAGAACTCATGTACAGCATCACATACCTGAAAATCACATACCTGAGAAACTGGTGCCATAAATGTAGCGTCACATAGTGGTTTCTAATGCAACGTTCTTTGTACGCGTCCTGAGGCCAAAGCAATGGGTCCAGCAGGGTATACAGGTACTAAAGCTTACAAGGTTAGCAGTTCCCATGTCTCTCCACTTTTATATCTCTCCTGACCACTATTTCCTGTCACACTATTAGCAGCCAGTGCTCAGAATGAATCACAGTGATGGAGAATGGCCTGCATGCCTTCGGGTGTCACTCTGACACTTTTATTAGACAGAACCTCACAGAGAGAATTCTGGTTTTTGTTTGGAGGGCATTTCATTTTCCTCATGTAATACAAAACCTGCCCTCTGAGACACAAAACACTGAAACGCACATCACTTAAGTGAGTTACTGAAGTGACCCGCGCTTACTAAATGCACAGCCCATGTAAGGAGGTAACACAGCGTTTCCGCCTCACAGAACTGACGACAGAAACATCACACTGATGAAAAGTCACGAGTTTAATGCACACATTCATAAAATATATGGACACTGATATACTAATATTAATAAATTTGGATTAAAAATGTTGTCAAATATTGATCCGAAACAGGCGAATTCAGCGCAAAATGTTTTTTAAAGTGGATGTTCTTTAGGAAGAAGGAAAGAAAAGTGTCATAGAGTTCTCAAAGTACAATAAATGGGTAATGATTACCTGGAGTAATGAGGCATCTCCCCCCATAAAAATGTGAAAGGTCTCCAGCATGGGTGTTACCATTCCTCACTCTCTCTTTGTAATGTGGAGCAGTGTGACTGACACTGGACATCTTATCTCTGTAATCCTTGGTAATAGGATTCTTCGTTAGGGCACAGAGACAAGACACAATCCATACATTGGATTACACAAACACAAAGCAACTTTGTGCTTCACACTACGGGCCAACTTATCAAAACCGATAAATCCTTTGGCTAATCAACAAATAAAATAAGGCGTATGTTATCTATTTGTTGCTTTGTATTTCTTTTGGCAAATTATTTTCTATCCGTCCATTGTCTGAACTGCATATCCTTAGCCGGGGTTGCAGGCAGTGCTGGCGTCTATTCCAGTGGTCAAAGGGCAAAAGGCAGAGAAACTCTCTGGACAGGTCGCCAGTCCATCACAAGGCAGAGACATACATAGACACACTGACACCTAGTGGCAATTTAGTATGTCAAATATAACTGACGTGCATGGCTTTGGACTGTGGGAGGAAACCGGAGCACCTGGCAGAAACCCAGACACAGGACGCTTGGCCTCCCCAGCCGAGAATCAAACCCAGAACCTTCTTGCTGGAAGGCGACACACTACCCACATTGCTGACCTAAAAAAACAACATTGAAAGAGCTAAACAAAACCCAGCAGAGCAGAAAGTATCTCAAGCAACTACAGTAAAATTACAACCCCATGTCACACTCGTAAACTCTCTTATTGTAAATATCTTGCAATAAGTCCATTTGTTAGAACAGAGAACTGGCACAGACTTAAAAATTTAACTACAGCATGTTTATTAAACTGGTGCTTCACTAGTTTTTCATATTTTCTGATTTATTTAATTGTTGAAATGTGAACAAAGTCATAATTAACTGACCAAGTGTCTGCAATGTCTAGAACACAATTATAGCCTTTGTACTGACAAACCAAAACCACCAGCGTTATGTCAAGTGAGGCAATTTATTTATATAGTGCTTTTTGCAATTGACGTTGTTGCAAAGCAGCTTTACAGAATCTGGGTCCGAGCCCCTAGTGAGCAAGCCAAAGGTGACAGAGGCAGGTGACAGAGGCAGACTTCCTATACCCGGAGAAAAATACCTTGGAATAAACAAAGACTCACAACAGAGAACCCACCCTCCTCTGGTTGACACTGAATAGTAAATAAATAAATGTCACTATGGATATGACCAATGGGCAGAAGTATACAGACAGCACTATATATACTTCTGCAGTTAGCAACAGTACTGAGTCTACTGCTTTAGTCCTTATACACCTATGACTGCATTCCAGCCCACCAGAGCAACACCTTTATTATTTGCTGGTGACACAACTGTCTTATCTGTCTTATCTGAGAGATCAACGAGATCCATTACAGGGATGATATCCAGAGACTGACATCATAGTGCCTAAAAAACAACCTGCAACTCAATACTGCATAAACCAAGGTACTTATCCTTGATTTTAGGACAAAGTGAAATGGGGATCCTGCACCTCTGCTGATAAACGGCAACTGTGTAGAGAAAGTCCACACTTCTAAGTTCACATTTCAGATAATATATCTTGGACTGTCACCACCACTGCCATCACAAAAAAGGCCCAGCAGTGTCTGCATTTCCTCAGACTGTTAAGGAAAAAACAATGTGGACAAGACGTTGATGGTGGAATTTTATCGCTCTGCAATTGAGAGCATCCTAACATACTGCCTGACTGTGTCATTACATTGTGTCATCCGAAGCTCTGAAAAGATAATTGGCTGCTCACTGGATGCTATGGCCACGTCCCACTGCCTCAGCAGAGCAAGGAACATCCTAACGGACCCTTCACACCCTGGCCATGTTCAGTTTCAGCTGCTACCATCAGGCAGGTGCTATAGGGCTGCTAAAAATGCACATCCAGACTCAGAGACAGTTTCTTTTCCAAAGCTATAATAACCTTGAATTCGCATATGCGCTCCCAATTTCGCTGTAAGCTCTGCTTCAGTGACAAAAAAGGCATTCAAAATTCAAATCCATGGTGGTCAAACTGGTCTGGTGGACAGGTGGACAAGAGATCTCGATGATGGTTAATCGGGCCTAAAGTACTGGTGAGCTGAAAACCCTGATGATGGTTGATCATGCTGAATGGGTGGAGAACTGTTTTCCTCAGAGAAGATGGACAAACAGCCCATTGAACCAACTTGGAAAAGGTAAAAAACTAGTTCTGACTGACTTTACAAGGTACAAAAATACAAAAGTGATTATGGCAGACCTAGCTATAAAAACCTAGCTAAAAAGGACAGGGCCGAGGGATATTATAGACGAGAGAGCCCACTGAGACATTGTCATCATCAACAAATGTGATGACAGCACTAACATTGCAATTTACTTCAATTCTCACTGTGCATGAACTCCCAATGTAGAATGAACTACCACAAAACCTGACTAAATAAGCAGTTTTTCAGCCTAGACTGGAGACCAAGCAAGTCCTGAACATTAACCAGAATTATATTCCAAAGCCAGGGAGCTTCGTATGGAAAGGCTCTAGCCAATTACATTTAAGGCATTTAGCAGACGCTTTTATCCAAATCTACTTCCATTCCCTAACTACAGGGGGCAGTCTCCCTGGAGCAACTTGGGGTTAAGGGTCTTGCTCAGGAGCCCAGTTGTGGTATGCTGTAGGTAGGATTTGAACCCATGACCTCTTGGTCCAGAGGCAAGTATCCTACCCACTAGGCCACCAATGCCCCTGCTGTAACTCTCGTAATTCTGAACACCAGTAAACAGCAGCACCTCTATGTATGTGACGGTTCATAATAGGAGGCCAGGTTAGCGCTATTCCTGTGACCCCAACAAAGTTTTCTATTTTTTCTATTGTGGCGTCAAATATCGCACTGGGGTCAAGCAAATCCAAAAAAGATATATAATCTTTATCAAAGGACCGTAAAATATAATTTACTATTTTTACTAGGGCTGTTTCAATCTGTAATGTCATGCCTCATCCTGGTTCACTCCTTTCAGTCATTTTTGTGCCATGTGGCTTTGATTTTTGCTTTTCAGTCACACCTGCCTTGTTGTCCCTGTTCTATGTGGTTTCTGTTTTGGTTTTAATTTCTAGCTCCGGCCCTGTCCCGTTTAATGTCCTCACTTGTCCGTGTGGAAGTCTACCTTTTCCCAGCTGCTCCCTTTGTATAAGTATCTCTGTCGGCCCACCCTGACACCTACCCTGACTTTCTCTTTGATGCTTTGTGTTATGTTGACATGGTTGTTTTGTTTGTCCTCCAGTTTATTGTTCAGTGTTTCAGTATAATTATGTTACTTAATATTTCTGGTTTATACTCATCATGCCTGTTTTTGGTTAAATAAAGTTCTCACTTGCACTAATGTCCACCTCATTTCCTCCCTACCAACCATCATACAATGCTGTGATATGGCCAAAATCCAGATTCTTATGTAGATTTGAACATACCCATTGAGCAACAACTTTCTCTTTAATCTTACTCATAAAGGGTGGACTTGAGACAGGTCTGTAAATTGATTCCTTACATGGATTAAGATTTGGATTCTTCATTAATGGATTAAGCACTGCTACCTTAAAAGCTTTTAACCAAGCGAGTAGTTGGGCTATTATTGCATTTTTGGGCTATTATTAAATCTGGTAAGATTCATTAAAGTACAGATTCATTAAATTTTAAATAATTGAATTTAGTTCGCATGTACAACATTTTGATGAGAAGAAAATTACAATAAGCTCTGTTGATTAAAGTGTGATGAAGGATACCATCCGTCAACATTTGTTGCCGTACCAGACAACAGATGTTTTGAGGTTAAAAATTCTTGTTTAATGACACCATTTCTAAATTTTCCTTTTCCTTGCACAATTCCATCATGAAACAAGCAAAACCAACGTTTCAGACATCAAGCACCATAGGTCATGCAGTAACCTTCTGTGCTGTAGCTTTTAGCTTCCCATTACCACCACTGTGCCCAGTTCTGAATCGCTTGGTTCCCCTAAAAGCATTTCACATCACTCCACTCTGAATAACATTTTTGCGTCTTAACAAATATGCAAAAAATGTGAAAAAAATTCTGGATTTGGAAAAATATCATAATCTACAGAACCTTACACGACAGCCACAACACTAAAACCACTGACAGGTAAAGTTTATTATTGATTATCTCGTTATAGAGACGCCTGTCATGGGGTAGGATTATTAGGCAACAAGTGAACAGTCCGTTCTTGAAGTTGACAATAGAGTCAATCTTAAGAATATGAGCCACTCTGATATGGGCCAAATTATGATGGCTAGACGTCAGAGCTTCTCCAAAACAGCAGGTCTTATGGTATGCAGTGGTCAGGGCCATGGGAGCGCGTGGGGAGCGGAGCCTAGCACATTTGGAATGGGGTGAAGGAGCATGACAAAAGGTCCTGTGTTTAAAGTTCAAAGCTCCTAGACCTTCATGAACCTCCAGATCCCCAGATCTTAATCCAATCAATCATCTGTGGAATGTGCCAAACAAACTACTCTGATTTAGCAAGGCCCCACCACTCAAATTAAAGGTCTTAAAAGGATCTGCTGCTAACATCTTAGATCCAGATACCACAGGACACCTTCAGAGGTCTTGTTTAGTCCATGCCTCGATGGACTAATAAGTGTAGTTATACTACTAAGTGGTACATATAAATATTGGTGTACCACTTTTAATTACTCTTAATCATCTAAATAGTTTAGTGGGATAATTTGAATATAAAAAAAGATTTAAAAAATACATTTTCTCTCAAACATGTTAAGTTAGTACTCAACATGTTGAGTCAGAGTGCTCGATTTTGCACGCTTTACATCTCTTAGCTGATAAAAGGTGTAGGCAGGAAACACTGAGGTGCTGTCACAGCGTCATTCACAATGTTCTAATTAAATGGAAGAACCCTGAGTCCATTCAGACACAGTTCCACCAATGACTGTATCCGAGAACATAATGAGGAGCTAAATGAACCCAGTCCACGCGGTTTCAGCAGGTGCTCGGATAGATGCGGCACCTACTTGTTAATCCGTTTGGCCGTTTGTGCTGACGTCTTTGACTGAATTGCCGTGAGGTGTGGACATTTGTGTAGGTGGGGGTTAAATCTGTTGCTTATGCCAAGTGATTTTTCCAAAGCAGAATCCACCCCCCCTCCCCAATCAAGAAACACCATGACATCTGCTTCACTATCAAATGGCCTTGAGGGGCTGTCATGCACTCGAGAGTGTATATAAAGAGAGCAGACCTCATTCAGAAAAAAACCCAGAGAAGCAGAGAGAGCCAATCACAGGCTGCTGAGCAACTGATCGGGAAAAATCTCTAGTAGAAGAACAAGAGTAAACAGCTCATCTCAGAAACGAACTGGAACCCTCAGGTGGACACTTAAAGACGTCATACTGATAAAGGTAAGAAAATGCATTTTTTTTCTCCTGCACTTGCTTTATGAATATCTGTCATTTTAAGCTCAAAATGCAGCAAAATGAACAGATCAACAGTTATAAATAATATAAATGTATTTCTATGGGGAAAAAATATAGGCAAGCTTTACTTACGCTTATAACTGATGATGAGAACAGTTTATTTGATACTTTCAAGAGATTTTATTTTTATTATTTAAATGCTTACAAACTAGCATACAGATAAAAAAAAAACTAGGCAATATATAATGTAACATGGTCAAAGAAAATTTAAATGACCTTTTAAAAAAATAATTCTGAGCAGGGAAAAAGAAAAGGTTATTATTTATCTAAACTTATTTTAGATCAATTTTATCCTAAATTTTATCTCTCACATATTCAAAAGATTTAAAAAAAATGCTATTATAATTTTTATTTTTTTTAGAATACAAAAAATAAACACATTAAGCAAAGAATAAACATATTTGTGATGTCAAGAGGAGAATACTGAAATATTTTCTATACTTTATAATCAATTTTGTGTAAACAGATTTTAATCTTTTGGATTAAAATCTGATTCATAAAGGAAATGTATAGGGTAAGGAAAGGAAAGAAATCGAAGAGATTCACTTATTACACATATATAAGGAGAACACAGAAACATATTGTAATAATGGTATTTGATATATATATATATAATAATATGATATTTTGTTTTCAGGATATTTGCTAATTGCGAAGATAAATGCTTTAATTGGGAAAATTCAACAATTTTACATATTCAGGAGTAATACAGAAAAATATTTGTATATTGTGACTATTTTCAAGTTACTATTAGAAAGATTAGTCAGGAAAGCAGTTAAATGAAATAATGGCTGTTCAATTAATTGTAAAATTAATTGCATTCAAGTGAAATAACTGGATTCCAAAGCCGAGTTGAAGCCGCAGTTTTCCTCTTCTTCCATAATTCAGGTTTAAGACACATTTCCTGTGTAGAATTTTACAAAACAATAATGCCTTCTGTCACTTAAAATCAACATTTTTGCATTGCTCTATCTATTCTGTAAGGTGTTTATAACCATTCTGTCATTTTAAAACCATGCTTTCCTACACATTTGGCCAGTACTGTGGCTATCCAACGTAAAAGAAATGGAAAAATCATAAGTCACAGTTTAGTAAGACTAGAAATGTAAGAACCACACAGCAAAGGCTGTGTTTCCTCTGTGAGATATCCAGGAGTTCGTGTAGGAACTCTCTGAATGTACAACACGAATGCAAGACTGCTGAGAAGTTCATCGCAAGGTTCCATCACTCTGTTCTATTCTACTGTAGCTGTAAGGCTAGAATGCTGGTGCAGAACAAAACAGAAATACAGCTTTAGAAAAAAATAAGCGACCACTGCATAAATGTTCAGTTTCTCAGGTTTTATCTTTTATAGGTGCAAGTATTGAACTGAACAGCTTTGCCTTAGTTTTAAGAACTGCTGACAATTTCCAAATAAAAATACGATTCTTTAAAGCATCATTTCAAAATAAGAGAAACAATGCAGAGTTTACAGAACTTGAATAATTCAAATCTCTTGTTCACTCTTAACCAAAATGGCAATAATTACCTTTGACTAACTTCTGGTAGTGTTTTACCATCCAACTGGTCTCATAGTGAGAGGAGAGTGTTGATTACAGCAGTGTTTTTATACTTTTCCTCATTAAATAAGATGTGATTCACGTGATCACTGATCAGTACCTCATAAAGTACCTCATAGAGATGCTAATTTAAAAATAATTTGCAGTGGTCTCTTATCTTTTTCCGGAGCTGTAGATGTCTTGCACAACAGGAGAAAGGAGTGTGAACTCATATCCTTTAAGAAATGAGTGGCCATTCGAAAACATGACCCATTCAAAACAAGTGCTATGAATCATAAAAGTGTCAGTCAGGGTCACCCTGCGTGGACTACGTAAGTTTTCCTCGGGTTAAAAATATCCCTCAGTACCGTACAGTTTCTTTTCATGTCTTCTGCTTGGCTCTGACTGACATGAATGAAGGTTTGAACTGAGCATCACATTTGTCTTTCTTATCATCCCTTATCTGGCTGCAGATGCAGGGTCACCCCTGGCTATTGGCTGCGGTCATCCTGTGCACATGCGGGTCAGGAGTGAACGGCCAGTGCTGGGACATCACTGGCTGCGCAGATCGTAGCTCTGAAGAAAAAATAACGGTAAGGAACTCCAAAACAAATGCACAGAATTGACTTGATTCCACATGGGTACAATATACAGTGTTTTACCAAAGTAAGTAACCTAAATGCAAGAGAGTGTTGAAGTAACAACTATAATAATTGATCCACAGGCTCAGCGTAGATTGTGCCAGGGTCCATTTAATTAAAAACTATTTTTTGTGTTTGAAGAGTGTAATGTAGTACATAAACACTGCTGGGGTCCCCAAATGTATCTTCTTCCTCTCCAGTCTTTACAGTCCATATGGGAAATTAGCTGAAAAACAGTTTCATTTGAATTCACAAAAAACCAAAGCATTTCCAAGCTTCCACCTGTTCAGCCCGCAGCAGTTTAGTCTCCCCATTCACACTACAGTTATATGTGGGTATTTCATTCAAAATTGACTTTTGAAAAAGGCAAAGTACAAGGCAACCGTTTAGAAAAGAGGTTATAAAACAGCTCAAACGTCATAAAAAAGATTCAGTGGAAAATATAAATAAGAAAATGTAGAATATGGGCTCTTTAAAAAAAACAAAACAATATACTACAAATGACACATGCAAGCTATCACCCTCTCAGTGTTGATGGCATCATGTGATTTGGGGGGGCTGGGAGTGGACATGACTAAACTGGGGAGAAAACTGGGGGTGAAAAGAGCATGATGAATCCTGGACTTAGTGCAGACCGGATTGTGAAATGCTTGAATGTTGAGTACAGAATAGAATAGTAATAATACAGAATAGTGATATAGTGTAGTGAAAATACATATGATGATACCATTGTAACAAGACATAAGAAACATAAAATTAAAATTACTCCTATTAACACCAATCCATGACACCTAGATACAACACATCCTGCTACTCTAGTCCTATGAAGCCTGATAGTAAAATCTAAATTAAAGAGTCAAAGTTATACTTTTTTTAATACTTTTTTAAAAATATCTCTATTGTAAACATTATTTGGCTCCACTTGGTCTTTGTCCTACTAGGAGTGTATGTGGCAGTGCAGGCCTAAGCAGCTGGTCACTGATGCTGAGGACATGCTTCCAAACCAGCAGCAGAGCACAGCGGAAGAAGAGGAGAAAGAAAGCCTCAGCCTGGGCGTGATTCTGTCGTCTCTGGCTAAGGGTGACGTCCTCGAGGCCAAGAGGTCCAGCACAGGGCCTTTTCGAAGCAACGACCAGCGCTCCTACTCCATGGAGCATTTCAGATGGGGCAAGCCAATGGGCCGCAAGCGCCGGCCCACCAAAGTCTACACCAGCAGCTCTGTGGATGAAGAAGGTCCTGAGGAGCAGTCTGTGGAGGCCACGTTCCCTTCACAAAGCAGACGTGAGCTGGAAGAGGGGGCCTCGGCGCAGAAGAAGAACTCGAAGAGCACTGAGAAGTATCGCATGACACACTTTCGCTGGAATGCCCCACCTGCGACCAAGCGCTACGGCGGCTTCATGAAGCCCTATTCAGAGAAGTCCAACAAGCCCTTCATCACACTGCTCCGCAACATCATCATTAAGGATGGACAATAGGACAATAAGATAAAGGACAAGAAAGAAAACGGAGAATATTGGCGTTCTGTGGAGTCATTTCAGATCAAAGCATATTCCCACAGCTTCACTGTGCCCTTTCTGGCTTAATTCACCAGGACTCCATAAAATGCCAATATAATAACAGATAAAATTGTACAGAGACGAATATGATCTCTAATCATGGAAGCCTGAAGTCACTCATCAATCAGCTTCCATCTTACCGCACAATTTTATCATTTAAAAAATTATTTAGGACGGTGAATGTACTGCTTAGTTCAGACTCCAACCGTGAAGTGTGACATGACAGAATTCAGTAATAGGTCATTTTTAAGCACTTCACTCCAGGCATTCCTGAGTCCTAGTAGAATGTATTGCAATTAAAGCAATGACTGTCCATGTTCTTTATATTTCTAAATAATATTGTAAAATTATTAAATGAATTTCCAGTGTTACAAGCAGTAAAAGTGAAAATGTGTCGTTTTAATTGTTGGGGGAGTGCATTAACACTGTGAATTTAATTGTGAACGTTAAAAACGTGCCGCTTCACTACCTGTTATGGCACAGCTTTGGTGGTTCTCCTATACAAGATTTAAGATTCAAGATACTTTATTTGTTACACTTATAGTTCTATAAGTACAACATGTAGTGAAATGAGCGCCTATACAGTTTCTTCTCTCTGTGGTTCAGTAAAAGACCACATCTGACCAAAATGAACTACCATGACAATCACACACGTAAAAAAAAGAACTGCCTAGTAGTTACTCAAGCGACAAATTGACAAAATTTAACTGATTATTGAAATTGATCAAGATTTCAATCAGAGTGATGTCACTTTAAAAGTTTTACAAACGAAAATCAAAAAAGCTGTTGAGATAAATCTTGAAAGCATTACAAAAAGCCAGCTTCTAAGATTCTAGGACATCTTCAAACCACAGTGGGAGCCAATAGGTCACTGAGTTGCAGTAATCTCAAGTCCCGGGAAGTCTTTTGGACACGTCAAATCATGTGTCTGAAACAAGTCATCATGAATTCCGTGCCAAATGAATCCTATTTCATGACCAACAGTGATAAAAGTAGCTCCTTTAAATGAGTGTATAGTATATGGTAAATTATTATTATTATTATTATTATTATTATTATTATTATTATTATTATTATTTACCCTTCCATAATAACAATGCATGGTGAATAAAGTTAAGAGATGTGACATACAGTCAGTGCTACTGCAGATGAAGTAAAAAGTAAATCCTCTTTCAAAAAATAATAAACCAAAACATTTTATAGCTGAAGATCATACAGAAAAGAGAGTAAAATAATTTTAACTGCAGAGTCAAATACAGCTCAGTTGTTCAGCTAATCATGAGGAAATCCAGAAGTCAGTCTTAACTAAATAAAACTGAAGTTTATGTGCTGAACCAGGGTTTATCAATACACATTTAAAATCCACTTCTCAGTCTATGAACAGAATTCTGTTCTGTTTAAGACAATTCTTACGGAGTCGTTCACGTGTTGAAACTGAAAGATAATCAACATCATAATCCAAAACAGAACTGCACATCCACGTATAAATGGCAGAAAAAACAAAAACTATTTCAGGTACTGTGGTGGGGACAAAAGAAGACGACAATTGTCTTTATGTTGATGTACATTTTCTACCCAGATCAGTCCATCGCTGCACTATCAGAGCCATTTTGTGACTAGTTTTGCTTATTAAACAATGCAATATTTTAAACTAAATTGCCCATGCTGACAGACTAATTACAGACTAAAAATGTAAAAATCATATGTATATACTCTAATATGAAGTTACAAAGGCACACCCAAAGACCCTCTGTTTTATGTTTAACCATCAAGCAGGAAAAGTTTTTCAAAGTTTACAAAGCTCTCTCCACACAGATAGCAGGTTATCTTTAATCAAGTGTGACTAAGCTGCCGGACATAGAATGGACAGCGTCAAGAGATGCAGTCTGGCCAAGTTGGGTAAACTCAGGCTGGTCAATAAAAAGACTGAATTCAAGCTGAAGCAGCGAAGTGAGCTGAAAGTGATAGGCTATCAGGCAAGGTTTGTGTTCCTGTCAGATATAGGATAACTGGCCAACAAAGAGGATTAAAGGCTTTCCTCAGGAGAAAGAGTGATGTCATCTGAGGCACAGAATGCAGGTCAGTGTGTTAATTTTGATGAAATGGTCGAGGCCTAACTACAGAAGTGGCAGATCACCCTGAGTAGTGATTTTAACAGACTGAATAAGGGGGTTGAAGTCAAGTATGAACAGAGCCTATTCAAACTTATGGGGTGCTGTTTGTAAAAACAGCTTCACAAATTTAGAGGTGTCATTTTTTTCATCATTTAGCGCAATGTTCACACAATTTTCACACATTTAGAGCTGAATGTGTAAAAAAACATCTAAATGTTAGATCTAAATCTAAATGTTAAATCTAAATCTAAATGTTGCTTTTACAAATGGCGAGAGATATGCTAATTGGCCACGCCCCGTGATTACAATTAGCTGTTACTTAGCAGGGGGCGGGACTGCGTGCCGTGATCACCCCTAACCAACATGGAGGATTTGCCTTTAATGATCTCAAATCTAAATGTTAAATATGAAAAATATATCTCGCACTTCACAGACAGGGCTCAGTGACACCTTTCCAATGACCTGTCGTCGTAGATTTAGATTGAACATTTACATTTAGATTTAACATTTAGACTTAAGATTTAACATTTACATTTAGATTTAACATTTAGACTTAAGATTTAACATTTACATTTAGATTTAACATTTACATTTAGATTTAACATTTACATTTAGATTTAACATTTAGACTTAAGATTTAACATTTACATTTAGATTTAACATTTACATTTAACATTTAACATTTGCTCAGCAAGAAAATGTACCAAAACGTAACACTGTTTAACACATTTAGCTCTAAATGTGTGAAAATTGTGTGAACATTGCGCTAAATGATCAAAAAACGACACGTCTAAATGTTTAAAGCTGTTTTTACAAACGGCGCCCCATACAAACTAGCCAATAGAAATAAGACATTTGGTGGTACATCTATGAAACTCAAAAAGTGACCTTTAGGGTTAGGGTTAACCTTAAAGTTCACTTTCTAACCTTAACCCTTACCCTAACCCTATAATAACTTTAGGTTAGGGAGAAGAGTGTTAAGAAACGTTATTCATTTTTATGAAGTTTCCAAGCAAATCAAAACTGGCAAGTCTTAAAACCAAGTACAGGCATTCAAATCAATCAAACGTGTTTGCAGAGCAAAACATGTCAACAGAACTGAGGCCACGTGTTGTCAGTTAACAGCACTGCAACAAGAGAGAATTCTTCCTCCATCTCCTCAGGACTCGTCCGTGCCTCGTTGCCTTCAACCATTTTCTTATTGAAAAGGCTTCTTATAAGCACAGCTACCCACTGTCAGATGGCAACAATGACAAACACTCACTCTCTCACTCTCTCTCTCTCTTTCTCTCTCTCTCTCTCTCTCTCTCTCTCATGCATGCCAAATTGTGTCAAGTAGATCTGTGGCTAAAATGACACAGAGGACCCAAAACTGACTTATGTTTTCAATCAACACTACAGTAATTGTAAGGGGCTTTAAAGCATGATTGGAAAGACCGATGACTAGATCTTATTTTATTTTTATATTATTATTATTAAATGTCAAGCAGGTTTATTGTCATTTCATCTATATACACAATTAAAACAAACAGGACCATGGAGCAACACAAGAATAAAAACACCACCACCACAGGACTGCACAAGTGCAGACAGGACAAAATACACAGAGGATGGGAGAGAGAGTGCAAGAAAAACACAAGAGCAATGAAACAATGGATTGTTTCCCTACCACACCATGATGCAGCTGCAGAGAATGCTCTCTATGGTCTATAGAATGTGATGAAGATTGGGGGGGCACGTTTTCCTCAGTCTCCCCTGGAAGTAGAGATGCTACTGGGCCTTCTTGACAATGGAGCTGGTGTTGAGGGTCCATGCGAGGTTCTCCACAATGTGGCCGATCTTCTCTGAGGACTCGATGTTCAGAGGGAAGTGATCACATTGTGCCCTCCTGAAGTCAATCACCATCTCTTTAGTTTCGTCCACATTCAGAAATGCCTAGCAGAAATGCTCCGCACTGCAGATTGGTTTAGTGAAGCGGCAGCTGTGATCTGATGTGCTTCATGATGAGTCCCTTGAAGCACTTCATGATGATGGCAGTGAGTTAGACGGGACAATAGTCATTGAGGCAGGCACCCTTACTTCCCTCAGTTATGGAATGATGTTATTTTAACAATAATTATTCCGCATTCATCAAGCATTAAATTCTTGGCTAATTTAAAACGTTTTAATAGCTGTTTGTCTAAAACAAATGTCGCTTACGATATGTACAACATGAATTTAATTTATACGATTGACTATCCAACCCTCTGACCACTGACCAACAAAAAAAAAAAAGTGTCTTTTATCCCCCATGTGAAAAGTTTTTACATTTTAAATGGGGGTTTCAGAGACAGTACAAGACACGCAGGGCTGAGTTTAACAGATGTCAATTGTTCATCATCGCTAACATCATTTAAACCAGCCGCTAAGGAGCTCCGTCATGAGTCCAATCTCCCTGCAGACTCAAAGTTGTTGAATAAAAATGATTCTATAAGTTGAATAAGTACATCTTTTAATGTCAGATTTTCTGCATATAAGCCTAAACAACTTTGTCAACAGATTCCTGAAAGGAATCAAAGTATATTAAGGATACACCTTACGCTTTTATTTTTTTAATGTTCATTTAATATAAAAATTGTGTTCCTACATTGTCAGACTTCAACCTCCCTGAAATGAGTTTCTGCAGGTGGATTGCCTGCAAATGTCACAAGATATACAACATGGATTTTGATTTATGACCATCCATACAACCCTCTGAGCAAAATAAAAATAAAAAAACACATGGGTCTGGAGAACTTTACAAACTCAGCTGACACTGCTGCATCGACTCACTGAATGTCACATGGCTATGCTGTCCATTTACTGCACTATTTCAGTTTTACATCCCATTCACACTGTCACATGGCTATATTGTTTATTTTATTGATTCTGTCCGCCCCTAAGCTTGCTCAATGCTGTAACTGCCAAAATGTGTCAATCTGGAAGCTTTACGTCCTGTTCACTCTATACCGTTACTGTGTGGCCAGTCAAGTTCTTCCAGATCAAACTCCTCCAGCCACGTCTTTATGGAGCTGCTTTGTGCACTGGAACACAGTCATGCTGGAATAGAAAAGGTTCTTCCCAAAACTGGGTCCACAAAGTTGGAAGCATGACATAAACTGAGAAGATATTTATTAAGCTAGAGAAGAATGTAATAAATAAACCGCACAGGATAGGAACTATTTTTTCTTCCACTGCTTCACACACGAAACCACTGGTCATAGACAGTGCTCTAATGTGGCAAAATATTTATTGCTATGTCACTAAACAGTCTGTTGATGTTTTTTGTTTTTTTTTAAATGCACCAACACAGAGGAATTGCTCATTACTGGATGTATGTTTTATTGACTAGTTGTACAATTGACATGTAAAAACAAAGTCAGTTATACATGTACAAGCCTATCCATTTTAACAGAAGCACAGGTAAAATGTACACAAGGCCATTGTCCTCTGCTTAAAGAGCTGCCTCACATCGATGACGAGCATGAATTTCACCAAATGAACATTTCCACCATTCACAGAGGACTCACTGCACTACTCCACTGTACATGAGTGACATGAGCGGTTTAAGAACATCTATAGCGAACAGACTTTAAAAAGAAAAAAGTACTAATGATTAATGATAACAGCGGCCGTGTGATATAAGCACAGACATGCCAATGCCATTATTAATCCCAAGAAGTGCCCTGAACCTTCGTCATGCTGAGAAAACCCTTTACTAACTAGTTCCATGCTCACAATGAAAGGTCCAATATTTGCCTGCTATTCTATGGGGGGGGAAACTGACAGGATCAGCTAACGGTGGACCTCCAAAATCATGTGTTTACATACCTTTCATGAGGGCTTTCCTAAAAGATAATTATTGGTTTTAATAGATTTACATTAAATCGATCAAAATATAAAGATCTTTAAAAGTATATAATAAACTAGTTTTAAGGTAACTTTAAGGAACAACATTTACAAGGTGTTTAGTGTTGCGTTTTGAATTCTATGCGAAGACAGACATTCAGAAGAAACACCTTCGGCTGCTTTAAAGAGTTTTCCCAACTTGGCCGTTCTTAAAACGCTGTGTGGAAACAAAAAGAGCCACACAAATGATTCGAAAAAGACAAATCAACATGTTTCCCACTCAATGCCACAAGACAGTTACAATCCATTACACTGGTAAAACACTTAGGCAATCGGACACAGTTTGTATTGTATTGCTGAATGGTTATGAATAATAAAAAAAAAAAAAAAAAGCACATTTCCATCAATCGAACAGAGCAATCAACAACATACAACACAGATGAGAGAATTCCCTCAGCGTTTGAAAAGCTGGTTACAGCACAGCACTGTAGGCCTTCAGACCACCATCACTGACAAATGACGCAATAAAGAAAGATGACTGGACTGTGGTCTTCCATGATCTGTGTTCCTGCCACAGAAGATGAAGCTTCTGTTGGGAGAACCAAGAACCAAATGCACACTTCATGTTTTCTTCATATACGATTAGTCACAATATCTGGGGACCTGCTTCTGCTGTGACAACACCTGAGGGCACATATTTGGTCAAGCTACAATCACTTTTTTGGGCACAAAGCCTTATTTCTGTGACTTCTGTGACAAATACCTCTGCGACATTAACAGGGTCTTCTATTTTACTCTATTTTACTTGTATTAATTTGTAGCTTTTATTATGATGAAAATTGTGAACATTTTTGTTGTTAACTCCATGCTGGTTAGTTCTTTATGGGCATGTGCACACACACACGCACACACACACACGCGCGCACACACGCGCGCACAAATCTAATCTATATAGTTCAATGTTAGAAAACTCTCCAAACAAAATCAGTGCAGTCTAAGACTTTTTTTTCATGTCCATAGTCATTTACATTGTTTGCATATACTGTATATTTACATCCTCACATGTGTCATTGAATATTGTGTACTGTATATTCAATATATAGTGTATGTATATACTGTATACGGCGATCATGTAGATTGAGCCTAGGCTACACATTAATCTAAATCTTCTGAATGAAGATTTAGATTAATCTCCATCCAGGAAACCAAGCCATTATGTGGAAAAAAAAAAAACCATCCTGACTTTAATCTGAATGGGAAAACAGTTAATGGGTCACTTTAAAATTACAGACCTAGTACTGAACCTACACAGCCTTTTCTAAGAAATAATGGCTGTTATCCAGTGCAATTCCATTTGTTGGGTATGAATATGTCTGGATTAAATCCAGAGAACAGGTCCCATACACCGTAAAAGCAGCACTGACAAGACAAGTTAAATACATATGTTTAGAGCAACTGAGTCTACGCACAGCTGAATAATGAAAAGTGCCTTTTAAAACGTATATTTGTGGGACTATCAACCTGCATAGTGCAATTCCAGATATTTGACTGTGTAAGGCCCTACACATTTTCATCCCCACAAACTAAACAGTAGTGTCTCTGTCTGTGAACATGCCCAGAAAATATTCATCATTACCAGTTGAGAATATTCTCAGAATGACTGTCATTTAAAACCTGTATCACATAGATGTCAGTAACAATATATTTGCACTTGTGCATTTTCAGCAACAAGTTGGCTTTTCCCATCTTGACTAACAAGTGATAATACACTTTGCATTTACAAAACAAATAAAAAAAGGGAATAAAATTAGCACCGATATAGGCAAATATATTAAAAGATCATACGGTAAAATAATTCATAAAACCTTTAAATTTGACAAAGCTGACTGGGTAAGAACTCTTTGTGAGCCTAAAACAATGTGACCAAATGAATTGCTTTAAAAATGGCACTGTGGGACAAGAGCACACACTGGCTTAATACGTAAAACAAATTAAAAATGGCAAACAATGCTAAAATTCTCTTTATGCGATACCACCTATGATCCTGCCAAGCCCAACAGAGACAGCTGATTGCAGCAGTAAAGAGCTAACTGTGCCTCAAAGGCCTTTCTCTTTAGTCCGTTTTCAATCTGTCATCATTTTTTGTGCAAACTGCTATGAACTTTGCCTCTGGTAGTCAAAAGATGAGAGAGATAATGGAGGAGAAGTTATCTGCTCATGTAGGGCCCTTTGCACGTCTCAGTGATGAAAGAAAATTCACTCTGGACTCTCCTCCATCCTCGAACCCTCCCATTCCGTCTTGGCTCCCTCAGGCTGCTTGTAGGGCTGAGGTGTTAATACACACACAGGTCTGGAAACTTCATCTCATACACCGGGACAGAGCGACTCTGGGTTTGACCATAGCCTGCTGAGATTGTCCCAGATGGACTTGGTGGGGGCCTGCAGGGATGAGAAGATTATGAGGTTTACTTTATAAAAAAAAAAAGAAAATCTCATTCTAATGAAAGATATTCAATATGGGAACATATGACCACATAGATTGTAATAATGTACCAAAAAATGAAAAGTCCTTGTGAATGTTTGACTATTACTCGTTTCTTGGTAACCGCAGCCTACTGTTAAGAAATGATGCCAGACGGAAAGATTTTATTGTGATTATTATTTATGATAAAATAATTACATGGAGTACTTTATCATACTGTATTTTGTAATATTTTACCATGCCTAACAACACCTCTCAAATAAATAGTTTTGCAGAAATCACATTTACATATATTTAGTAGCTGATCAGTTTTATGTTAGTTTAGAACTGGAGCTACATGGCTAGGACATTTTTAAGTCCTGTAAGTTGTGAAGTGGAGCCTCCATGGATCAGACTTTGTTGTCCAGCACATCACACAGATGCCTGATCAGATTGAGATTTGGAGAATTTGGAGGCCAGGTTGTTCAGCTGGGCAATGAACATTTATTCAGAGAAACAAATTAGAATAAATGCAAATAATCTTAAAACAGCAACTCCTGGTCATGTTCCTCAAACTATTCCTGAACAATTCCCGTGCGGCTGGACACATTATCCTTCTGAAAAATGCTTGTTCACTTGCTGTCTAATACGGTGACTGATATGTTCCATCACTGTAACAACAGGACACCACTGTACCATCATAAGATAATCCATGTTATTACACCGTACGTTGTGGCTGATCAGTGTATGTATTTGTGTGTGATCAGATAATATGAACCCACCTGATTGTGATTTCGAATATTTGACTGAGTTTGCTCTGTAGCATCGTAGCCTGAGGAAAACAAACCTACGTTAGTGTTGAACAAATTTTCCTGAATATGCAAGTGTGAGTCCATGAAGCACACTCACTCTGGCTCCACAGTGGGCCGCTATCTCCTCAAACGGAGCCTTCTGGAACTTCTCTACCACCTGTCTCCTCCGCTCCCTCTCCTGTTCCTCCATGCCCACACTATCCACTGCAGAACACAGGCACACAGCAAGACACTCAGCATGCCTTATGCATACTAAACACCAGAGATGTGTAGATGGGAACTGTTCTCTTTTAGGGATCTTTTTTAAAATCAAACGTGTGAGCATCAGTAATGCAGGCGATGAACCAACACAAGCAAAAAATAGGTTACATTTTCTCACAAATAAACTGAAATATATTGGTATTATTTGAAAATACAAAACCATTAACATTAGATTCTTGTAACTAGTGACTAATCACATCATCTAGAGATCCACCACACTATATGTGAGACTTGTGATTAGTAGCAGATGGTAAGAAGCCAACCAGTAGCTGTAAAATTAATGGAGTAAAGGCAATTAGTGCGAACCAGGCTGGTATAGGCTCACCAATTGCATTCTTCAGAGCCTCGAATGTGATTTCCTCAGCTGGCGTTCTCTGCAGGACAGAGTGATACCACAAGATTAGCCAGACAGTGAATGAAATAGTGAGATTGAAAGTGTCTTTGTGAATATAAGATAAACCTTTATTAGTCTCACAAGTGGGAAATATGCACTGTCACGGCTGAAAGTGGACAGTACAAAGGTAAGAGCAGCAAAAATTAAAAAACAATAGAAAGAATAGAATCAAAACTATACCAACTTTGCAGTATAAGATGTACACTAAACAATCTAGAAATTAAAAATATGGATGTGTGTATTGGAAAATATATATATATGTCTGTACACAATGAGCATATGTATGTATATATTTGTGGATATGGAAATACATGTAAGAACACTGTGGGTATATACCGGCATTGACAAAAACAGTAATAATGCACCAGAAAAATAACACTTTATAAATTGCACATTTATAAATTGCATACGTCACCCAGTAATAATATTCCATCCCAAAAATTGCACATGTTGCATCAGAGAAATTGCACTCAAGTAATATTGCACATAAGAGAAACTACCACGTATTACTTGTATTGGATATGTGTATTGGATGCATCTTACCTCCTCTTTCTCAGGACTATTTCTGGACTCCACTTCCACCTGCAGAGATATTGTTTCTCCAATACTCTTCCTCTTTGACAGCCTGTCTTCATCTAGGAAAAAGAACAACTAGAGTAAACCTCCAATGGTATCAAAATTATTTGCCATACTCTCATACATGCAGAACTTTAAAACTTTAAGTAGGCAACAGATAAATTACATATAATAGCCATTTTATAATTCTGAGACTTACACTGATACCAAATAGATACTTCTTCCATTAAAAAGTACTCTGCGCTAAAAGTACTCAGCGCAGAAGCAGATCCCATCCATTGTGTTTGTCCTCTAATACACGGAACAGAATTTTCTGCTGTTGTTTTTCAGCTGTGACTTCTTGTTTTACAGTTTATACCTGTGAACTGAGGTACGTAAGGCGTGGCCAGTTTCTCTGTGTTATAGCCACTGCCGCCCAGCACTTCGGTGATTTTAGCCTGCTGGAAAAGCATTTCTCCTTCTGGCTTCTCCAGTGCCTCAGGGATCCTGTCACACGAACACGGGGGATAAAATGGGAGAAAGACACGCCTCTCACAGTCAGCACTAACAAGGCTGTGTCCTTCCTCTCACAAACAACAATCCAAAGCCAGCTGCCTGACTAAAATGTAATTAGAAACTGCCCAGTAACCTTCATCTGAGAGCTTTATTTAGACATATATCCACAGATCAATACCTCCATTCACAACTTGCAGTACTATTAAGGAAGTAGATATATTTTTAAAAGGTAGCTGAGGTAAATCAGTGACTCATAGTACATAGAACTGTGTAACAGTCATTGCTATTTTGATACAGCAGAGTTATGTGCAATGAAAAAATGTAAACACACGTTTACAGGTTCCCTCGTTTTCATCAGTTTCAGTTTAAAAGTGAAATAGAAAATTGAAAAAGTCCTCTCTAGCCCCTCTGGAATGGTGAGGACTCAATTGCCAAGACGTATTAAAAGGTCATAAATTATAACTTCAAATTAAACTGGCCTCTGAAAATGGTTAAGCAAACTAAAATCAAATTACTAATTGATGTTTAATGTTATTTGCTCTTATTCTAATTTGTTTCTCTGAATAAATGTTCACTGCCCAGCTGCACAAAAAGTAGTTTTCTTGAGTGTCTAAAACTTTGCATAGCTCTATCAATATTTAACAACTATAAAAAAAAAAATTAGTAATGGAAAAAAAAAAAAAACTTATTTACTTGAAAAATGTAAAGCAGTTTGGAATCTTTATATTTGGGCTGGTATAATCCCCTTCAGTTACAAACATTTAAATGGTGCTATGGAAATGTCCTCCATCCTCTTTGGATCTGACAGAGGCACAGCTGTGTGCTATTATGCTGTTTGTGATTGGGAGGCCTCACAGTGCATGACAATATTCTGCTAAGGTTTTTAACATGTGTCTTGCATTTTATTTCTTTCTCTGGGGTCCATCAATGGCATTTGATCAGGTACATTAAACAAAGTTGTCATAATTAATTTTTAAAATAATGATTTTCCAACCTCTCAAAGGCCAATTAAAGCCAATTGTTTTTGCAATTGTGTCTTTAAGGGCATGTCCACAAGTACACGAGTGTTTCTGAAAACGGAGGTTTTGGCCTTTCGTCCACACATAAATGGCGTTTTGGGTCAGTAAAAAGTTTCTGAAAGCTCCAGACAAAGTGGCGATTGTTTTCTGTGTTTATGTGTACAAGAAAAATGAAGAATTTGAAAAACTGACCGTTTCGAGTCATACTGTGCTCATATGACATCACAGTATGCGCCATCAGGTTTTCATCTACAATGCCCGACGTAAACAACCTCGTTAGGAGTTCTGGCATGTTTATGCTCATGCGCGGAGTTACTGTCCCTCCAGTATGAAGAGATGCTGTTTTATTCAACACAGACACTGTCTCCGCCCAGCGCCCGCCGCCAACGTCGTCACCGGTTTTGGACGAGATCCGGTCGGAACAGTGGCCTTGGCATGCTTTTGACAGCATTTTTTGCAATTGAGCGTGGACGGAAATATTTTTGAAAACGTGCTCGTGTGGACGCTAATTTTTTTTTTTTTTAAACGAAAACGGAAAATCTCAGTTTTCAGAAATACCCGTGTCCATGTAGACATTTCTGTAAAGCACATACAAAGTTTGTAGAGCCACCACAAAAAGTCATATTTATGCAGATTATTTTTATATCTGGACTGCATGTACTGGGGAGTAAATGGCAACAATTAGTTTATTTTCAAGATTTGAACACTTTTTTTTTTCTTTGACATAATTTTAGCAGTTCCAAAATCAGACGGGACAAACTCCAAGATTTCTGGCACGACTTACTTGGGATTTTCAATGAAGACATCTTCGGGCAAAAGGAACGGTGATTCTTTTTGCCTCATTTCAATCACCTGCAATAGCAACAAATAAACAAACTCTCGAATATGAACACAGGGAATGGACACAAACGCACACAAACACACAAGGTGCTGCATCCTTGTGTGGCACGGACCTCATGAACGTGCTGGCAGAAGGTGGGCACGGTGGTGAGCTGGCAGATGAGGTTGAGGTAGGCAGCAGAGAGGGCATGAACAGCACAGCGGTTGTACACAGACAACGTCTCCTCACTGGTCAGAGCCAAGTCCTGCACACAAAAGAACCAAATATTACCGTGAGTTATAAGCAACCTTACTAGCATTCAATATTTTTAATACATTAAGTGTAGAATCTTTATACATTCAGTTGAACTCAAATTGAACAACAAATTGTGGTAAACATGTTACAACCCCTACTCATTCTAACAGCTTTCCACGCATCTTTCTTACTTATTCTTTCCATCTTTATTACTTATTTTTCGGTAATAATCATCTGGAATTCAGCTGTTACTTGGAGTTCATACAAGATGCAAAATGTAAGGGTAGAATAAATGAAGCACAAGCAACCTACCTCCATTTCGAAAGTGGAAGCGTGCTTAAAGTGTGCACGGTTAGTTGATTTTCGTTTATCATGCATTAACATTTGAGAAAGGGGAAAAATATCTAGATTTAATTGCTCCGCTGCAATTAAACAGTTTTTCCGCAGATTAAAGCAATGGTTTGGAAACAAAAAAAGACTAAATGTAATTTTAGAAATGGACCTACAAGGCCAATGTTGCTACCCAAGGCAATTCACAGCATAGCTGAATGTTGCATACAGCGTTTTTAAACAACTACTTCTGAGGTGTTTTTCAAAATACCTCAGAAGTAGTGCTGATCTAGAATCATTTTTTGTGAAATACAGGCAAATCTAATCCAATATGAGTTCACTGCAACCCTGGTGTCATCTGAAATGGCTGGTTGTAGAAGTTTTGTTCGTTTTTATAGCTCACTGTAAGTCATACTATGTCCTGAACCAAACCAAAGTCTGCACCACCTTAACGAAGAACTGGATTTGGGTGACTACTGACTTATAATGTTTCTAGCAATGTTAGCCTCATAGTTCCAATACTCAAATAAGAGAAAACCAATGGATAAGTGGGAAATTGCCAAACCACTCCTTTAAAACATGACAATATGAACAGCAAAACTATTAAATCCCAACCACAAGTTTCGTGTTCTGCTGTGTTATGATAAATCCTAATCATCATCAAGACAGTACAGATGCAATGAGTACATTGCTGCTCTGAAACTACAAGATCTTAACATTTCAGTAGATATTAAAAACAGGCATGATTGCAGTTTACTCTTCACTCTCATGTGGAGGCATCAGACGGACAACTAGTAGTAGCCCAGTGGGTCAAAAAACTTGCCTGTGAACCCGACGACCACAAAGTTGCAGGTTCAACCCCCCCACTTTCTACCATTGTGTCCTTGAGCAAGGCAAAGCACAATATCTCTTGCTGACCTGCAGGGCCAGGGTCAGGCGGATGAGGTCCACCACCACCTCTTCATTCGCGAGCTCCATGCTGATGAGAGCGAGGAGTGTGTAGAGCATCTCAAAGTGTGGCTGCACACTGCTCTGCTCCTTACACGACAGGTAGATGTGTCTATACAGCTGCTGCGCATGCTGCAACACACACACACACACACACAGACACACACACAGTCAGCGTTCATCGCCCTTACAAAGCAAAATTTTACTCTACACAGCTTTTGTGTGATTTACACATACACCACAAAAAGCTATACAGTACTGAGCAAAAGTCTTAGGTACATATGCAAACAGTTCAAAGCCATTTTTCTCAGTGTGTTTCTTTCTGCCGGCAAAGTTAACATTAGAATAAATGCAAACTAAAAAGCAATAAAAAGTAGCAAGATGTGTTTATTTGTAACAGTAGTTGATATTGTGTGAGCTGGTGAGGAGAACACAGGTTCGGTTCCAGATTCCTCCTCGGTTCCTCCAGCTGTTGTTTGGATTTGTAAAACTCCATCAGCAGCTCCTGATTTAATTTAATGAAGGACTGATTGAGTCAAACCAGGTTTCTGATGAAAACTAAACATAATACTGCACTTAAACAAGGAATACATTGAAAACATAAAATTAATATTTACTGTATAATGTAACTTGTATTTATACTTTAGTGTATTTAGTAATTTGGTTATAAGGAAAAAAAAACAAAAAAAAACTCACCGCTCATCTAAACAGTTTTGAATATTATTTTCACAGGTGCATAAGACCTTTGCACAGTACTGTACAAAGTAAATTTCTCTTAAAAAAAAAAAAAGAGGCAGAAAAAGTCACGACGACGGGTGAGTACCTTCTTCATGAAAAGGTTGTCTTGACGGGAGCACTTCTCCATTTTCAGTTTGAGCACAGAGATGTCTGAAATGATGCTACAGAGAGGCAGAGGAAACAACTTCAGTAATACTACATTGAAGCACCAACCATTGTTATTTTAAGCATTCTTTCATTTTTAGCACCCTCTTAACAGTCACTGTAAATTTCTGTGTGATCTGAATATTCCGATCTTTACTACCGAACATACAAACCTGATGGTAGAGAACTTGGGGAGGTTATCATGGCGATCAATGAGACTGACAAGGATTTCAAGGACAAGCAGGCGGATGTGTGCGTCCTCCAAAAGAGCGAAGGACAGTAGTGGATCCAGGAACGAGGTGGGCAGAGCGGTCAGCATGTTCGTGCTCTGGAAGCCACTCGTCACCTACAGGCCAAGGGGAGAAGTAACACAAAAGTTCCTTTTACTACATGCTTGGTAAAAATTACAGAAAGACCACCTTAAACACTACTGGAGCTGGATTACTTTCATTAGAGGACACTGTGTAACATATTTTGTGGAATTTAACTGTAAATTGTAAAGGATTAAGAATAATCTTATGTTACTTGTGTTTACTGTGCATAATTACAACATTATTACATCATAATTATCACTTAACAGACCTCCAACCATGAACTAAAACACATTACAATGAATAATGATTAATGAATAGTAAATGATTCATCAAGATTCTAATTAGGGCTTTTTTGAACAAATATCAAGAACTAATAATAAGAACCCACAATATGTATTTCATAAAATAAAGTGTTAATGGACAAAGTATCTGGGTAAAAACTAATTACAGTAGACCATTGGCTACACAGATTACTGTGAATCACAGATCCTGTCGGTAAGCACGAAAGCACTACCAACTACTGCAGCTAGAAGCTAAAAATAATCCACCTGAAATTGAATTAAACGTGGTATATACTGTACATCTAATGTGCCCTGCAGTTTATTTTAAATATGTCTTCATAATGAAAAGTAGGAGAGACTGTACCTGTCTCAGAGATTTCAACAACATGATCTGGACCATCCTGTCAGTGTCAGACCTAAACAACACAGCAAGTTTAGAATTAAGGCCTGCAATGATAAGTGCACACATTATAGGTTCAAACACACACACACTCTGACTAGTGGCTGTGCTTATCCAAACTCATTGTCCATTTTATTAGCTCCACGCAGCCTATGGGTATACTTTGCAGTTAACAGTTTCTCTACATCATTCTCTGCTTTAGGTTTTATTTGGGTGGAGGCACTACATAGTAGTGGCATATTAGTGTGTGTGTGTGTGTACAGTACAACACAGTAGTCCTGTGGTTGACCTGTCTGTGTGTGTTAATAAAATGAACAATATGTCAATATACAAGATGGGTATGACTACTGAAGTGGCTTGTCAGTGTATACACACACACTACAGTCTTTCATTCTTGATCCAGTAGTAGTATATTTCTAAACCAATGAGAGAGACAATTCTTGTTACAGACTTCGCACAGTACAGGAATCAGATCTATTTTGTTATTTTTGCATCTCTAACACAATTATCCTGTTGTGTTAGTATTAATATACAACCATGCACTTGCATCCAGTGTTGTCTGACAGCAGTTCTGGTCAGTTTTGGTTTCTGAGAGCCAGTGCATAACATGGTTCAATGATTTCTCTGTTCACACTTGTTTCAACTCATCTGTAGGCGTGGCAGCAGAGAAATCACTAAAGTACGCTGGACTTTGGTCCTTCCGGACAGGAAATGAATATCTTTGCTGTAAATATTTACTGACACTCAAGAGGCTGCAGTACCTACCCAGAGGCTGCAGGTGGCAGTGTTGGGTGCATGCCTGGAATTGGAATCTTCCCCATGATGAAAAGCATCACCTCAGAGCGCTGATACGTAGGCAGAGTGCTGGCAAAGGAACCTGAAACCACAAACAGTCCGAGAGAAGGCACAGTCAGAATTCAGAGCAGTCAATTAAGCATACCAGAAATGGGTACTGTAATGTGTGCATTTGTTGACACACCAACAACCACAACCACAAGACACACACATACTTAGACACACTGTGACCCACTCACCTATGGTCTTGATGACAGCCTCCTGGAGCTGCCGTTCTTCATGCTGTTTGATGGTCTTTGCGCCTGAGGAGGTGCAGTCATAGGAGCCAGTGAGCTCGTAGTCCACACTGAGCTTCAGATGCCTGAGTAGAGTGTTAAAGACCTCCAGCACAGTGGGGCCTAAAACACACACACAACAAAAGAAACAGAGGTCATACACACATACATAGATAAATAAAACAAATAGGAAAATATTACATATTAAAGATTTCATGTTGCACTTGTAAATGCCACAAAGCTTTTATTGCTTCCTTATTTTAGTCCATTAATTATGGTGTGCGTGATTACATGAACAACCATTGGCTTAGAACATGCCTAGTGTGAGTGTTAAAAGTTTTCACATGACATTTATTACACTACATTTTCAGACCATTTTCAGTGGATTTTGGGCAAATTTGTACCACAGAAAGTGTTGATAGTTTTCAAGACAGTTTCACAAAGCTCTGTATGTAATCATAAAAAAAAAGACTACATTTCCAGCATTTATCAGACGCTTTTATCCAAAGTGACTTCCATTCCCCAACTACAGGGGGCAGTCTCCCTGGAGTAACTTGGGGTTTAGGGTCTTGCTCAGGAACCCAGTGGTGGGACGCTGAAGGTAGGATTCGAACCAATGACCTCTTGGTCCAGAGGCAAGTATCCTACACAATAGGCCACCAACACCCCACCAAGTCATACATTATCTAAAATAAATGAGAAGGTAATGAAGCTTAAGAAGGGAGAATTAAAGTTGGATACCAATAGTCATACCTCCCTCTAGTGGACAAGGAGTTACATAGCAATTGGCAAATAAGTAAGCTTTCCCACTACAGCCTGCCAGAAGCAGGCTAGTGAGTAAATTAGCAAGTTTTAATGAAATGTGTGAGTGAAATGCAGCACATTTAAGTCTGCAGCTTCACCTTTCAGACCCCTTCTCAGCATGTGCATTCCTATCTCAAATACTGCCCATTTTACAGTTTCCGTGCTTCCAACACACCTGATTCCACTCGACAGTTAATCAACCAGCTTAACATGAGTTTAAAACAGGTGTCTACATGGAATGTGAAGATTTTGTTGTAGAAAAATTCTTGACTCAAATCAAATTCAGATCAAAAAACAATGAACACTCTCTGTTGGTTGCGAGCTCGTGGTTTATTCTCTTTGTAAAGACGGTTCTCATCACACAGAATGTACGCACCCTGTAAGATGGAACAAAGTTGGTATCATCACTGGCTCTTTTGTAGTCGTCACTCTAGTGCACACAGCAATAAACAACTCCTTATCTGGGGATATATGTTCCCCTTCCCTTCCTTAAGTTCAGCTACCCTTACCATACATTGTACAACAGCACAAATCACATATACAAGCATGGGGTCATTCAAAGCTCTACAAACATAAAGCATCTTTGGGAATTAGACAAGGGTCAAGAAGCATAAAGCATCTTTGGCTATAATTGTCCATTACAGTTACTTACCAATCTTGCCTATGAACTGAATAGATAAATTGCACATAAGACACGTTTGGTATGCATTCACACACACAAATGTATGTTGTTCAGAACTGTGGAAAACTGAATAACACTCATCAATCACGACCACCACTATGTCAACTCACCAACAGAGCCACTGGATGCTATAGCAGCCGCCTCCAAGAGAACCTCCACAATCCCAGCACGCACTTTGGCTGACGTCTTACTGTTAGCATCCAGATGACCCAGCAGCTGCTGGATAACCAGGTGGGAGTGTTGGGACTGTAGTGAGAAAGAAAAACAACAGGAAAGAGAAAGAGAGAATATTTGGCTATGCGAACATTTATATTCTTTATTTATTTATGATTCAGCATCAATGCATCTAAAAGTGATTTAAAAACACTGAATTATTTTGCTGCTATAATAAAACATGAGGGTACAAGTGACAGTTCATTTAAAAAAAAAAAATCCATAAATATAATATAAAACACATAATGTAAGCAAATATAAAAATCTACTGTTTCCTTTCTCATTCAAATGTCTGCCAATATATGGTAATGGTTATCAGGTCTTACAGCCAGTAATTTGGTAAAGGTGAGTTTTAATTCAGGATGTGCAATACTTTGAAGATGTTTACATTTTCTAAGCATTTTCTGACACCAGAATGCAGAAAGAATAAATCGGATGCAAAGACGTTTCCCACAGAAAGACACCTCACCTGAATAGAGTACATGATGATCTTAAAGCAGCGCACTGCAAATGTTTTTCCCTCCCACAGAGAGTGATTATCAAGGTGCCTGGAGGAGAAGCAGACAGAGCGAGAGAGCGAGAAATAAGCAAAGCAGCAGGAAACAGAAAATGACTAAGCCAGATAAAAAAAAAAAAAAAGAACAAACTCTTTCGAAGGGCAAAGAACTACAAAGCCCCACAACGCCGACTTCTCCACACACAAGACAATCCAAGAAACAACAGCACTGAGTGAACTGCTTACGGTAGTATGCAGAGATTAAAGCTTAAGGAGAGAATGGCACACCGATGCAGAGCTTTCTTACATGAGCACAGGAGTGACGGCGTTCTTGATGTTGCCGTAGGCAGCGCGGCCGAGCAGCTCCCGAAAACAGCGCTCTGTGAGCTCAGCTGGACTTTCCTTCTCCTTCTCACTAGCCTGCAGTGGCGAGGGAGACCGGCTGTGCACACACACACACCCAGACACACACACACACACCCAGACACACACACACACCCAGACACACACACACAAGCATGCACAGACACACACAGACACACACAGCCCAAGACACACACACACACACGCACAGACACACAAAGACAGACAGACACACACACACACAGATGCATGCACACACACACACGTATGCACACACACACACACACACACACACACACACACACGTATGCACAGACACACACACAGAGGAAAGAAAGAAGCAAAAAATACTTTGACTTTCAGATTGTTAAGAACCTCTATTGTTCACATCTTACCTTCTTCATTTTTTTTATACTGACCCACAATGAAACATTGCAATGTATGTTATGATAATGACAGTGACAATATTCTACTCCAAACAAGGGGATATGTAAACACTCTTTATATTAATAGTTACAGCTGCACTATTTAAAGACTAAGACAAGTTTCAAACTTAACTAAAGCTCATTAATCGTTAATGTCTGTCAGTGTGTGTTGCAGAAGAGTGTTCCCCTTCGCAGAGTGTCTCGCTGGATCTGTCATAATTTATTAATCACACTATTTTTGTCCCTGCTCACACCTCGACTTCCTGTGCACATGCTGCTTCCTTTTCAAAGCTGTGCAAGAATGGCTTTGCCAGTAGCTTTTCCAATAGGGCTCGTCCATAGTGCCAAAACACAGAATGCAGAGAGAGCTGTAGATCTGACAACTGTGTGAACGGGAATAAACAGGCATGATGGGCTTAAAACAATACCTGAACAGTGCCTAAAATGTTCTCATGTAAAGAAGTGTAACTGAATGATCCCTCATTTTTCTGTCCTCTGTTCCCTTGATAACTGTGGCATGGGGTGGAGCAGGGGGGTTAATACTAGCCTGCCATTTCCAGTAAGAGCCAATTAGCACATACCAAACAGCAGATAGGAATAATTAACGTCTCTTCCAGTATTGTAATTAAGTCTGTCTGGGGTCACATCAACAGGGAATCACAGTGGGAGATAGAAGAGCGGAGGGAAAAAAGGCACGTCTGATTAGCAGCAAGCTCCTTCAGCCCACCCCATCAGGACTGAATCAGACGAGCATCAGCTGATCCTTTCCTTCTGTAGATTATATACAGACTTCACCCCCTCCTCCTTATACTTTATGCAACTTTAGGAGCTCGCAGAAATAGGGCTGGGTTATTCCAAAGTGTGTAAAAGTTAATATCAGTATGATGAAATTCTACTGTACTGAGAGTACTGGGAGTTAGTCTAAAATATCTAAAATCTAAACTACAAACAGCCCTGCACAAAAGACACATTAAACTGAACTTAAACAGTTTAAATTATTCTTACAAGCTAAGATAACACAATTCAAGCACCTGCACTTCTATTCACAGTTTTAGTTCATACTTTTTTTTTCCCATTGTGGCATGTTTTGGGAGCAAACACATTTTGAAGTATAGCATCATAATATTGTTTTGGTCCATGGTAAACAACATCATGATACAATCTCAGTTCTTATCACCTACCCTTACACGAAGGACACACTGTGTCACTAGGACAATGATGCTTCAGGGAGATGTGGATTTGGGATCAGCTGGTAGTATGTGCAGAGTGTCAGCAGTGCAAGCTTAGCTTTGCTGTGTGAGTGACGGTGCTGTCAGACTGGGCATTATAAGAAAATCTAATCTGACTAACGTTTCAAAGGTCCGTGATTTTTAAAGGATGTGAGCAATCGACAAACAGGATTGTAGCTCTTAAGCAGCATGAACAGTCCTCCAAATGATCCAAATCCAGAAAAGGAGAATTTTTTAAAAATCACTTTCATTTTAATTAAGTTCTGAATGGACCTGTGCTCAGCCTTTTATTTGAATTTCTGTAGATCTGCATAACAGAATCAGAAAACTTCAGTGAACCCAAAGGAAGCTGCTTATGCTATGACTGCACAGACACACAGAGACACAAACACAAGAACAATTTAAAGTATAAGTCAAACAAAACCCCTCCAGAAGTATTCTACAAATGCTTACTACTAAATACACTATGCATACACACTATATAGTAGCGTGTGTGAGGAGAATAAAGCTAAGAGTAAAGCAGGGCTGTACATACAGCGTGTGGATGTTCTCACCTCTCTGTGCCCTCTCCAGGCTGCAGGTTGAAGAGCAGAGAAGGAACTATCTTATCCATGTGCTGAGGGTCCCAGATATTAGCTTGAAGTTCATCATTGACAGTCTTCCTCACCACTCCCTGCAGCCCCTTTATACCAGCCATACGAATCCTAAGACATGGAAAAGTGTGTACACATATTTACCCTTAATATTTACCACAGAGAAACAAAACAAAACGCAGTCAAAAGTAATAAATATGTGAGAATGTCATATATCACAATTCTTAGCATTGTAAAATTTGCAAGTGATTTGTGTATTGCAGTAACACTATCAGTGCATACCTAGTGATTCCCAACTCTATCATTTTTATAAATGATTATGCTCATCATTATGTAAAACGATTCTGCAAGGGATTTCCAGTTTCTTACTTGGTGCGAATATCTGGATCCTCATAGCTGGAGTGGCACATCTCACTGAAGCGTGACACAAAGAAATCATAACTACGGTGATAGGAGGGAGTGTCCTCCTCAATGTTGGCAAACTTCACAAACTGAGAAAGACAGAAAGAGAGAGAAAAAGAGTGAAAGGAAAGAACAGTTCTTCAAATCAATCAACAGAAGCGATGGTTGGAAACATGATAATTCTCTTAATGGAAGGGAAATGGTTTCTCCCCATGAACACTCAGCACGTCATCATTAATGGAAAATGCCAGAGATTAAAATTTAATCTATTGACCTTTTCTTCAAATTATGCCGGTTAAGAAACAACCAGTTCCTCCTGAAAGCAAATCAGTAAAGATGTTGAATATTCAGAAGAAACTAAAAAGAAAATATATCAACTTTGGCATTGGTAATTTTGATAAATATTAATCTAAGAGCTTGCATTAGGTCTCCACAAGGAAAAAATATTAACATTTAACAAACATAGCACTGGCTGCAGTTTTCACATACTGGCTTTTTTAATGGCTCAGCCACTCAGAAGAGTGGCTGAGCCATTACAAAGCACAAAATATAAATGCTGTTAGAAACATGAAATTACATCAGAGTAGCAATTTATCAAGGCCATTTAGGCCAGTATGTATGAAGTGATTATTTACTGTGCGGGTAATAATACCCAAGCACTCAAAGCCATAATCCATTTGAGTGTTAAAAGACACAAGTTAGAATCACCACATGAACCACATGTTAAGTAAACTCTATGTTCAAAATTTTTCTGGCTAATGAAGCTCTCTGTTGCGTCTAACATGTGGAGTTTAAACCGAATTTCACCTTGAGGACATTCAAGGAGAGGTGTAAAAATATGGTCTCAGCCTGTGGTCTTGTATAAAGACCGCCGCATCTTTTGACATATATGCTTGTTGCAGATCATTCACATATGTGTAATCAATTGAGAGAGCCTCCAAACCTATTAGACATCAGACAAAATATTTACTGTGACCCTGTGTATCGTGAACATTTCATGAGGTATCATAATATTATATATTTGTCATATCACCCATCATTAGTGGCCAAATGTATCTACTGATGTGCCTATCCTTGCGGTAGGGTCACCATCAGCAAGGAAACAATGCATTAAAAGCTCTACATGTGCAATAGGAACGTTGATTTACACTTACGTATTCTGATGTCAGAATACATTTAGAATGTTATTTTAGGGCAAAAATACTGAATATACACTAGTTACACTGGATTAACAGTACTTACAGAGTTGGTTCCCAGTATCTGCATGTTAGGCTTGTCAGATTCCAGCAGTTTGCGCACCATCTTCAGGAAACTCTCCACAAACAGGTTTATGCTTTGACAGTGACACGCCATCAGCAGCTGGTCCAGTGCCTCCATAGCGATACACACATATCTGATGATGCACAGACATGCACAGGCAGAGGCTGAGGTAAGAGGTGGGTTAAAAAAAAAAATAAACAAAACAAGTCCGATGAGATGCACTGAATTCTCCTACCCGTATCTGTGTCTAGCCACATCGCGGCACAGTCTCTCAGACAGGTAAGCTCCTATCCGGTCCAGCTTCTCCGGGGCTGACAGGGCGTAGAAGGTCAGCTTCTCCATATTGGCCTTCACCAGCCCATCCTAAATACACACATGCAGGGTACACGCACACGCACGCACAAGCAGACACGCACCATTATTTCCAGGCAATGGTCTCTGAATAAGAAGCTCAAAAATGGATGTTTAGGAAAATGTGTTAGCCTAGTTATAAAAACTCAAAACTGAGTGTGGCAAAGTTCCTAATTATACAATGTGGAACACCGGATTGTTTGCTATCTGTGCACTACTGTTTGTCTGCAATACTATGGTATGCAAAATCAGCAGAAAACTATACAAAAGTCTGAGTATAATATCAAATTTACTATACAGTAGCTACTTGCAAATTTCTCTCATGTGTATTTAAAAGAGCTAAAGGAGATATTTATGGAGATGTAAGTTATAAGCTAATGTATGAGTAAGAAAAAAGTCAAAAGAAAAAGAACAACAGTTCCAAACTGTTCAAGACTGATTTAAAAAAATCATTAAAAGAAATGTGCAAGCCCTGGCAGACCACTAAAACTGTCACCATCAGATAAACAAATCATTTAGGAGATAATAAAGCTCCAGTCTTATCTCATATCTCTATAAAAAAACACAGGTGTCCCTGTCGATTGCTGTGGAAAACAGAAAGCGAGTCACGCCAAAAAATGGAAGCTGTAATAAAGGCAAAGGGTGAACACACTAAACACAGATACATTTCACATTATTGCTGATAGTTCTTTGTTACTGTTAAATGTTTTCTTTGTTTTCAGGCAGTAAAAATGAATAATTACTCGAAATGAAAAACAAAAGGCGGGGTCACTGCCTTTTACACTGCCTTCTTTATATAAAAGAAGCTCCACAATTGCTTTATTGTTGGTTGCACTACAGTAGTTTCTAACATCAACATGGAATTATTATGGCTATTATTTCTTAATTCCATCAGATTCATGAAAAAACAAATGTGAAGTATCGTTATAATAATCTATATTTTTGCTATATTTTGCAAACTCTAGTTTGGCATACAAACAAAATACTACAAAATACAACAAAAGTATTGAGATGCCTAACCATTACACCAACAGAGCCTTTAATGACACTGCCCCCCCCCTTTGCAGCTGTAACAGCTTCCACTCTTCTTGGAAGGCTTTCCACAAGATTTTGGCGTTTCTGTGGGAATTTGTGCCCATTCATTCTGTAGAGCATTTATGAGTTCAGGCACTGATGTTGGATGAAAAGGTCTGGATCACAATCTCCATTCCAGTTCATCACAAAGGTGCTGGATGGGGTTGAGGTCAGGGCCCTGTGTGGACCAGTCAAGTTCTTCCACACTGAACTCATCTAGCCATCGAGCTTGCTTTGTGCACTGGGGCACAGTCATGCAGGAATAGAAAAGGTTCTTCCCCAAACTGGGTCCACAAAGTTGGAAGCATGACTTTGTCCAAAATGTGTTGGTCTGTTGAAGCATTAAAATGAAGGGTCAAGCCCAAACCCTGTAACACAGAAGTGTCCCAATACAAATAGTGTCCATATAGCGTATGTTCAGTGGGATCCCATACTTTACTAAACAAATTCAAAGACAGATCTGAGAGAGCATATTAAAAGAAATGAGTAGATTTAAAGCCAGAAATACACACTTTGCTTCAATATTAAAAGGTAAGGATGGCAGTGTTAAAGGGTTTCTGTTTCATTCTAATTCTATTACGAATATGGCAGAAAGTGAAACGTTTTACCCAGTACTAATAGTGACCCAGCCAAATAATCGTGTTTGAAGTGGGAAGGCAGAAACCGAGGGTCTCTCATGCTTGGCATGCTGAAAATGAGAGATATTCCACAGCTGAGGAGATTAGGCTGAGCAGAGCTGCTGTTTTTAACCCATGCTAAAGGTGGCCTAGTTCTCCAGCAGACTACAGTACACAGCCTCACGTGCGTCAGACTGAGAGAACACATCCTCTGTTCTTCATTTACCGGTGGACTATTCATGTCTTTGAGAGGTGTGTGTGTGTGCGTGTGTGTGTGTGTGTGTGTGTGTGTGTGTGTGTGTGT
>JBBIGA010000153.1:2744585-2756337 GCA_037576975.1 Alestes dentex
CCCACCAACTAACTTCATGTCCTCTTTCACCGCATCCATAAATCTCCTTTTTGGTCTTCCTCTCAGCCTCCTGCCTTTTTTATATATATATAAAAAAGAAAAACACTAACTTTCATTACAAGTTATGGATGTTTTTTCCTTCTCCTGAAAAAGTAACTGATTTGGAGACATGAGGTTTCGTTCTGACAGTGACCACATATGATGGTTATATATAAAGAGGAGCACTGGCTACTGGTAGGCAGAGACAGAAAGCTATTCCTGTACTCAGGCTCTGAGCGACGTCATTAAGGGGAAATCTCCAGCCCAGTGGGAGCATCCTTCATGAACCACTCTGCACAAATGTGTGTTAGTACAAGGGCACAAAGCCTGTATCTGCTGCTCCACTTTAACACTAAAGATAGCATTTCCCCTTCTTCTCCCCACACTCTCCTCTGTGTTTCGCTATCTCACCCACTTTAACTGCTTTATCAGGCTTATCCACACTTCACCATACAGCCTTCCCCTGGCCTGGCCTTTTCTCAAGTGCAGTAAGATAGACTGAAACCCCCCCTGTTATCTTTACAGGTTCAAAACTTATAACAGAACAAACAAGTGATCCTAACTGTATGCAAGAGTTATCTTATGTTTTCTAAAACAGAACAACCCCCAAACTAAGTCAACCTACTCAATATTTGCCTGACTGGACTGCCACTAAGGCTTGGCAAATTAAACAGGGTGAAAATAAGTAGAGCCACATTTAAAAAAAAAAAAATACTACAAAACACCATGGAAGTACACTGCATTGCAAAAACAGAACATAAAACATAAATATGCAATAATGTGCGTCATGGAGAATGAGCATCCTACTAATTTTGCCATCTAATGCAACTCTATGCTGTATTGTTTGAACACGAAAGTTACACCCAGTTCAACGCACAGATACTTCCCTTATAGCAGCTTTAGTGTCATTACTAGATCATTCCACAACTGGACACAGTCATCATTTTTCTTCTTTTAAATTTCATTGCAAAATATCATGAGAATATCAAATTGTGAAACCAGTATCATCGTTACACATCTACTAATTCATTTCTATGTCATGAAATGTGCACCGTTCTAACAATATGCATTATATGCCTAGAAATGCATATTTGATTTAAATATTATATTTCATTCTATTTACTGGAAGGACTTTTCAGTGCATCTTACTGTAATTAAACTAACATGAAAAAGACTTCAGATAGAAGAGAAAACTCATCTGCCATACTCCACAGAACTTCTGTTTGAGAATCACTGCTATAGTTTTTACATTATGTAGAAGTATTGTATACGTAAACTTTGAGGATCTTCACCCTCGTCTCAAGACAATCTACTGAAAGGTTCTTCAAAGACTCAAAAGTGTTTCTTCTGTGGCATCACTCTGTCAGACTCTTTATTGGTATAAAACTTAAGTATTTATGTAAGAGGGATGATGCTCCGGGCATAATGAAATTACATCCGTCACAAACTGTAACACACTTCATGACTGATAAACTCCGCATGAACTCTTAAGCTGTTTTCAGAAGTCAGAATCCTGCCTTATACCAAACACCCTCCCCATCATGTTCTCATATTTAATATCCTGTATGTGTCTGACACCCCCAGATCTTTTTCTGCCGCTTTTCTGACTTTTAATATTTGGTTTATCCACCAGATATTTTCTCTGAACGATCTTTGTGCTTCTGTGCAATCTTCTGTGCAAACATCTTGGACGTTCTGGTGCAGCCGAGGGGTTGGCAGCTTCCCGATTGAGTCTTGGTTCTTCTCAGAACTTCTTCCACGTGCTCTTGGAAGCCAATACTCATTTGTACAAGTATGCCATCTGAAAATATGTTGTAAAAGTTTTATCTATGTAATACAAAATTATTAGACACATGTTCACCGTTTTTCACACACAGTAATCAAAGCTGAGACATTCATATACTTTAAACTACATACCACTGCTCCCTGTAGCTTAAATTCCACAGAGTACCATTTTAATCTTTCGTTTATGTCCTGCAACACCCCAATCAAAGCTGAATTTTCCAATCCACTAGGGTGGATCAATAATAAAAAGAAATCAATAAAATGTAGTATTTAGGGATGCACAATAATCAGATTTATGAGAGTTATACTAACATCAGCAGGTATTTACTAAAAACAAATATATAAGCCTCAGACAGATTAGATTTGACCAATATTTATGATATTTTACTCTGAAAAAACAAATAACACTGGGTTGCTGTGCTGAAATGTGGCCATTTACTGCATTTGCAAGCTTATAAAAATACATAGTAAGTCTAATCTGTGTAGATAAGTCAATATGTACCCATTTTATTAATATTTATGTATCACCAGCGGATAAGTACATGAAAAATATCGGACACAGGAAAAATATCATCCCACAAATCCCGCAGAAGTAGTATAAATAGACCTAAGCCCAAGTTATTTATAGAGTAAGTGTACCGAGCCCATTCATAGAATAATGAGACTAAGTCCTATAAGCACAATACTTAGAATTTAATTAATCTAGCCCCCCCCCTCTCTCTGTCTCTCTGAGTGCCTGAGAGAGGCAGGGTACTGGGTTCAGGATAAACAGGTATGGCGGGGGGGCTTCTGCTGCCACGTGAGCGAGAAAAGGCTGTGATGCTGTGAGTCCGTACAGAATCCTACAGAGCGAAATGACAGCCTCAGCAAAGCACATAAAGCAATGCTTTCTCTGTCTCATCATTATCTCCCCCTCATCACTCCATCAGCAGATGCATACAGCAATCAAGAGGCTCAGGAACAAGAAACACTTCAAAATATGGCTGTAGTTCCATTGCGCAGTCAAAAACAAAAACTCCAAGGAACTCACAGTTCTGGATCAAATTAATCTGCAACTGGAATAATCACCATTCTACAAAATCTAATCTGAGCAATTGTCTTTCTTGCTTGTTAGTAAGCTTAACTTCTTGGTTGACATGACAGAAATGCAATAGTGTCCCATGTGTACATGTCTACAGTCGAGAAAGGCTTTACTTTCATGCATTAGTGAACGGTGAACTGACACATTAGCTACATGACCTTGTTTACTGACACTAACTATGCACTCTTCTGCATTTACACTTACACAACCATACACAGAATCACAATGCGATTGCACGGTTGTTCTAAAACCAGTGCTAGACACCCAAACACTGGGTTTATGGGTTAAAAAACAAAGTTTGCATTGAGAAAAAAAAAAAATCTTCGCGCAGAGTGGACTGGAACTACAATCTTCTGATTCAGAGGCTTTTACCAAGCCTTTTATGGTTAAGGACGGTAGAAAGTGCACATAGCCGTGTTCATGAGCTGATTATTTTTACTTAAACCACAGCAACTGAGTCTTGAAGTCCGTGTAAGAGGCCACTATGTGTTTTGCTCCTTATTCTCTGCGTTAGTGTTTCTATGCTTTTTGTCCTTTTCTGGCTTGCTGATGCCATCACACTAATAAAAACTTAAAAATAATATTAGTCATTGATAAAATTTTCTCTAAATAAGGCAGAAACTATGAGCAAATACACTCTCTTCTGGTGCTCTATTGGTGATGTAGTACTGCCTGATGACTTTGCCAAGCTGTCGTTAGCTTCAGCTTCAGACGGGTCCTGCAGGTCCTAATCTTGAACAGGTACCACCCCCAAAAAACTGGAAGCTTCGAAACTGAACCGATAACCTGTGAATCCTGCTTCCTGGCCTCAAAGGTTCCGGTACTCTGGGCAGTGGAAAAACTGCTAAAGAAAAACACCAGAGACAGGGCTAAAAAATATTAAATGACAATACTTAAAGGTGATTTAAATGTTCACAACACTGCACACAGAAAATGTGCTAGTCCATTTTTGAAAAACTAGATACTGGGGTTCATCCTGTAAAGTGTAAAGAGGCCAGAGTTTTAGCAGGGGCTTATGCTATGCAGGCTGAAGTTTAAACGACTGAAACTATCATTTTAATTGAGTAATACGGGCAGCTCTAATAGGAACACAAAGCAGTTCAGAACCCAAGACCTTTATTTGGAGAGAACATCACCGAAACACAACCTCTGACCTTTAAACTACGGCCTAGCAGATAAAGACAGTTTCATATGAGCTGTAGACATCTGTCCAGTGGGCACACTACATGCTTGGCTGGTCAAGAAGAGTCTTAATGCTTCTCCGTTTTCGTTGAAACTGGATCTGGCACAGTTCAACCACATGTCGCAACTGCCTGTGATCCCAGGTTCATGGACACTGGCATGTACTCTATGCAAGACACACGCTCCAGCACACATTTACACACTGCAGTGCAGTCTGTGTGCAGCCTAGAGTGGATTATACATAGTCCTAAAGCATGTGACAAAACAATATAGACTTTGTTTTCAAACAAGGTAGCGTGGGAGGTATGGGCAAACGTGTACATCATGATAGAATTCAAAATTTTGACTGTTTTGGCTTACCACTAGAAAACAGCATGCCTATTTGTGTAGATTAACAGTGGCTTAGTTGCCGTCTATAGCAGCTATATAACAGCTATAGCACTAATTATTTTCCCCCATTGTGCAAATTAGCAAAAATCAAACTGAATAATAGGTAAACTTATTACTTTTTTTTTTTAATAAACATCTTAAAAACTGTTTATGATCTCCAAACATTAACTATTTAAATTATTTATAAGCCCAAAAACCTTTAGATTTCCATCATAATTCATAAAATGAAAACTTCAAAACTAAAGACAAACCAAACTATCATCATTACAGGACAGGAGGACCATGCATAAATTAACCTTTATTTCAACAGCGCTTACTTTTACGTCATACAGACGGCCTTGTGAAAACGTTCATTTCTGTGAGGTCTGGACATATATCTGACCGTTCTGTGCTTCAGTTGCTGTTGCTGTTTTGTCTTCCTATTTATTCGCTACTCTGGCGTTTGTTATGCTGGTTAGCTATTTAACATTGGGGAGTATGTTTTTTTTTTTTAAACTACAACATTTTTAGCTTTAAAGCACTCCATCAGGAAAAGCCTTTAGACCAGTCACTACTATAAATATATATTTTAATTTTAACAACATATTATAAATGGTTGAGTTCAATACATCATAACTTCATTCCAGGAGTCCACACACTATTAGTAATGTGCAGGAGCTGCTCTGTAACTTTCACCCTGACATGATCATTTTAAGAGCAAGTATTACTAAATAAGAAGAATTCAAAAAGTTTGACCAGCTCATTAAAACCAATGCAATACACAAACTCGCCTAATGTTCATTCTAGAAAATCTCTCAAATGTAAAGAAAAACTTTAATATTTAAATCTTCTAATAAACAAACTCTTTTTCTCAGTGGAGATCCTTCCTTTTCCATTTTGATTTGGCTCTGTTATGTTAAAGATATTTTTACATTCTATTTTCAAATGTATTTTAGAGAATACAACTCAGGGAACGCACCATCAATTATTGATTTTTTCCCTTTTTCCACTGCCTTTCAATAAACTGCTATGTTGTTGGATGTTGTATTGCTGCTTTCAGCAGTCCACTAACTTTAGAATAGGGAAAAGTATCACTTAATTGAAGAATATTAGGTTTCTGGAACATTCAGCCTGTGGTAGAAAGGACAGTAGGATTTGATACTATGATTTATTTTAATGATCACTTACTCATTATTATTGAATGCAGGAAATTATTCTGATCTGCAGTTTCATAATGTCCTATTTTAGAGTCCAGTTTAATGGTAGTAACTGGTTGTATTACAACACTGTGGGTGATATACCATCTATACAAGTATACCATGATATTGACACGCCATGAGATTGCTATTCAGTTTCACGGATATTTTAATGATACTAACAGATCACATAATTCCCAAAAAGTATTGCTCTTGCCAAATGACTTTTTTTTAGATTAACTCATTTTTGTGTAATTTATGAAAGTCTTCAGTATCCGTCATCAACTGAGTGACTTTACACTGCTTTAAAAGAAAGGTTCAAAATACATAAAAGTTCTTGCAAGAAAATTTGATTTCTCCTGGGTTAATATTTACAATGTTGTGTAAGTTTGCTTTTGGTGTAAGAAATGGTACTTTAAGAGAAAAAATAAATAAAGCAGAAAATTAAAAACAGGCTTTCTGGTGTACAGTGGCAGCACATCGAATGTATGGCTTTATTACCTTCATTACCTTTCATGATAATTATCGATAATATCCACGAAATCGATAAGTGGAATTTGCTGTTGTCCCTCTCTGGCACAAAAACAAAACTACCCTTTTAACACGAATTACACCAAAAAACATCTGTGCTTCACAATATGGAAAAATCAACAATTATTGCTAATTGATAATTCTGTTGTAAATTCCAAAGGCCCCATTTAATACTGTGATATCAGAAACTATTAGCTTTACGGTGTATGTAATTTTCTGGCAGTGACACTGACACATTTTCATTTCTAATTAAATCGTAATAGTGATGCACCAACATGAAAGTCTTGAAATTCAGGACACACTCAGCTGATAGGTAAAAGAAAGGCTTATTTTGAGATTATTTTCAGTTTTACTTACTCTTTTAAATGAATATAAGCAGACAATGCTTCAAAAATGGACACCATCTCTAATCTGAACCGCACGTAGACTTGATTCCAGGTCGTACACTCAGTCCTGTCTCCATCTCAGACAGGATGTGTTCAGGTATTTGTCAGGGTTAGTCTACTGCACTCACATTCATCTCCCAATCCTACTAAGAGCTCAGCAGAAAATCAACTGGCCTCTATTCAATTATCGAGATGAGGAGCAGCAGCTCAAGTAAAAGGGTCAGCACCTTCCCGGCTTTAACATCAGGGCAAATTATAGAAAATCAATGCATTCAAACACAGCTCGACTATTTAAGAGGACAAACAGCAAGAGACGGCCATTTAGAAAAGGCATTAAGGAAGGAAGGCAGTAAGGATGTTGGAAAGTAAGACTGAAAGACAAAAAGAAAAAGATTGACAGAAAGAAAAAGACAGAAAGAGAAAAAAGAAAGCAAGCTTATAAATCATGTAGAGAAAGATAGAGAGGAATAGAGTAGCCTAACCCTGAACCAGGTAAAAGCTTTGTTAAGTTCACTGAAATAATGACAGGACTGACCGAAATAATTTGTAGACACGAGTAATTAATTGTTATGTTGGTATTTTACTCTTCATTAGCATTTACTTTCAAGCTTGGTGTTTTCTTGAAGTCTCAGATATAGTAATTTAAACTAAAACATACTTAATTAGTAAAGGAGAGTGACTGTTACTATAAGGAAAATGTTCAAAACATTATTATAGCTAGCTAATTTTAATCACCTAACCTCAGAATGGGAAAAAACTTTATGTACCCTTCGAAGCTAAATGAGCAGAGATGCCTGAAAGTCATACACTGGATCATGTTCAATTATCCACAAGAGAAATAACAAGAAAATGCACAATCCAAAAATTACGATACGGTTGTTATAAAGGCACGATGCTAAAACCGGAAGCTCAGAGCCTCAGAACCTCGGCCAGTGGATTAGAAGGGTAACACTGATTTACTACTGTCGTTTCTTCTGCCACAAATTTAAAAACATGCTAGTGATAAAATGATTGGCTGCACCATTAGCACCCATGTAACACAATAAAAAAAAAAACTACAGCAATACTATTCTATCATTAATGTTAGCAATACACTGCAGTAATGAAAACATTCAACATTGCAATTAATAATGAATCGTAATTTTTGAAGGTAATTTGGAGAACACATTTTAGTACTTGTGCAGAAATTCGAGTATTCAAAGTCTATAAAATGGTATGTAAGCAGGCCATCAATAATGAGATATGCAAACGTAAAGGTAGACAAGCAAAAAAACTCAAGTTCAAAACGTAACAACTGAATAGGGCTTTTTAAGTACTGAGTAACTTATAGAACAGCAGAGGAACTGCTTGTATCATACACAGGAACCTACGTTTGGAGGAAATGAGAAATATGAACAGTCAACCAGGAGCTGAACCAACACAATGGAATGAAAAAGCAAAAAAAAAGGAACTGAGAACTGAATGCAAATGTGAACTTTACATGTCTGGTACATATGTGCATAAGTAAAAGAACCTTTATCCTTAAATACTCATAAGTATATAGTGCAATATAGTATAAAATAGAATAGCAATTATCTGTTTTCCTAATTCCTTTCCCATTTTTGTCAATCTCCGTTTGTTCATGAATAGATAGTTATTCTAAAATGAGAATTTAAAAAGAGAAAGGATCAGGGGCAGGACGTAGACAGAGCTGTAGCTGAAGCAGGGCAACTGAGGACCCGGGACCGCGGGGCACAAGACTGAGGGTCAAACAAGGGCAGAAGAATCAAAAGAGATCATAGCTACTTAAGATAAAGAGCCTAAGTACGGCTATGCATACTTATGTCAATCACGCTGCTTCAGTCTTATCTAGAGGTCTTCTTAGGACTTTCAAACCTCAGTATAACTGATTACCTGCTCAGAATCATCAGATAGTTGATGCAACGACTGGAAATTACAGGTTCTTAACAGAAGCTTGATTACAGAATGAGGGCTGCTTGATTGCTGGAAAAAAATATATTATTCCCAAGCTGTGGTTTTCTCCCACTCTCCCACCTGGTGTTGTACATTGACACTTCTGATGCAGGGATGAGTCAGAATTTCTGAATATTCAAATAGTCATGTAAGTCTGAAAAGTAGAACAGTACATTTGGATTTTGATATGCAAATCAGCTTCTCTCTAATGTCTTCCACTCTCACTTCCCATCTTTGGCTTCGTACATTTTTTATTATGTTCATCTGTTTATTCCAAAGGAGAAAGACTACTGCAGCCAATTAAAGGTTACAGCACACTGGACGCGAAGCTTCAGCAGAGGGTATCTGTTGTCTGGTAGCAACAAAGTTATTAATAAATACTTTTTTTTATTATACAAAACCACTCGCATATATATTCTGTATATTTGGGACAGATTCCATTTTCATCGGGGGGGGCAGAAAGTTCTGAGTGTGGATTTTATTGCACAAAGGAAGTGTCAATAAAGCAAAGATAAATAAAAAGCTCAAATTCATTTTACACTCTACCTGTAAAGATTTAATGGAATTAAACTTTTAACATCTTTTATTGTTTGGTATCAGCTAACCTCACACTGTTTTCCAGGTAAAAGACTCAAGCTGAAATGTGACAAGACTCATAAACTTAGCTGAGGGGAAAACAGATGCTTAGCATTTGTCTGTTAAACTTAAAGGTGATGTGGTGGTAAATTTCAAAACATCACTTATAATTAGTGATGGGCCGATCCACGTTTTTCCTGTTCCGATCCGATTCTGATACACGACTGCCAATACCAATATAGATTCCGATATAATACATATTTTTTACTTTAATATTAGCATTATTTTTGTTGAAATTGTGCTGTTTGTTAGTAAGGTTACATCACAGAATAAATAAACTACTTAGCACTTATTAGAAGAGCAAAAAATATACACAACTACATTGAATTTAAAGGTATTCCAAACGAAATTTATTTACACTTCACAAAAAGGTAGCAGCAAAAAAATTTTGTAAATATCAAAAACACAACAATCTTGGCTGAATCATTTAAATAGTTCAAGTATTCTGTCCATTTTAGCAGCCAGAACTGTGTAAAAAAATAAAGTGTAAAACTAATACATTTTATATAATGTAAATTCGGAGACACGACATGGGCAGAGTGTAATCTAACCACTTCTGTATTTAAGGACCGGCCGAGTTACGAGATGCCCAGCTTTAGCCTCGTCATGTTTTGGGAGATAGAGAGAGGGGGAGAGGGCAAAAACAGCCAAACAAAACACACAAAACAGCCCCTGAAAGAACCCCAAAGAGGTCTTGAGGGAGAGCTAAGAGTCTTCTCTGATATTCCTTTCGCTTTTGGGTTGTCTGCTGTAAATTTGTTGCGTTTTTGGAAAATGTCAACGAGCGTCTGCTGCCTGGTGGCTTTTTCCCTGTTTGCTGGCATAAACTCCTGGTACTCTTTGTCGTGAAATCTCTACAGGTGCTTGATGAAATTTGTTGTATTGTACGACGCAACCGTACTTTCACCCCTCACGAGGCTGGCTTTGCACACCTTGCAAGTAGCCGTCTTGCTTTTCGGTGTTTCCAAACTCTAGAATCTCCAAACTAGCAACATTTTGTCCAAAACGAGGCTCGCTCAGATTGAAGTTGCCGCAGGTTCATGGTATGGGGGCGGTGATGCATCTCGTATTACAGCGTCGAGTTTAAGGTCCAGTGCAAGCTGCGAACTGGAATACAGAGATCGGGCCTGTTCGAGCAAAATCCGATATCGGATTTACGGCTATATCGGACCCGATACCAAGATCATATCGGATCAGGCCCATCTCTACTTATAATGAATTTGTGCTCTTGATTAAATAAAATAAAGCAATAATAAGATGCTGAGCAGCATGAGTCTGGTAGAATACAGCCTTAAGAGCATTATTTATTTATTTAGTTAGTTAGTTATTTTTGGTTAGGTCCACAGTATCATTTGAGTGTCTTTCAAATAATGTCATAACACATTTGACAAAATGAACAGTAGGGCCACATGATACAGACAAAAACAGCACTCCAAAGTCCCCCCCCACACTAACACACACACGAACACAAAACAAAATACCTGTGACTGCGACATGTTTATAAATAAATAAATAAAAAATAAATGGAAAAAAAAATGTTGATCACAATTATTTCCCACTGCTCTTTCATGCGAATCTTTAATTTCATCAGAACACCCACCGAAACTCATTTGGAAGGTCTGAGTTCAGGATACTTACAGCAAACAACAAAAAGCTTTATTATTTCCTAACTTGTATACTGCACGCTTTCGAAAATACTGCAAAAGCCTGTGCTGCAATAACAGCTTAAGTCAACCTGACCTTTTACCTTGTTAGATTATGTCTCTAATCATGTTAAGCACGATCCATTACATTTAAAAGACAAAATTCTTGTTTTCCTGTAATCTTCAATCAAATTTTAATGCTGTACGACATGGTAGGGAGTTATCATTTGTATATAAATATACAACTATAAACAAGCTGTGTGCAACAGCAATATGTTCCCTTCTCTCTCCACAGCACAGAGAAGCCCCTTAACCAGGTCACAATCATGTTGTCAAGATGTTTAGATGACATGTACACACAGGAGCTGGTAATTCAGTGTATTTTGCTGTTACTGCTCTTCTATGTGTGTTCATTCTAAAGGTCTAAACTTCAGTTCCTCCCTCTCATAACTAAATAACTTACATATTAGTAGTTTCATAACACTACGTCTGAAAAGCCGGTATAATAAGATTAGGGTTTAAGTAGCTAACCTCTTAAAAATTTCCATTATGGCTCATGATGCAAGATGCCAGACTAAATTTTGTCACAAATCTAGTTAAAAATGTGGATTCTATACTGTCAACATGTTCATAAGAAATAGAAGACATTTTAAAATTGCCTGAATCTAATGAAACAGTACACATGAGCAAAGTCTAATGTGTTAAAAAAAAAAAACCATCCTGTATGTTTTCATAACAATAAAACAACCAAAAAGAAGATGGACATTGACTTTATACCAAACAATCAGAATTCATTGCTTGGCTTACTATATAATTTGAATTATATACCTAATAATACTGGAGGGGCAAAAATCTTATGCAAATCCACTCACATTTACATAAAACACACACACACACACACACACACACACACACACACACACACACACACACACACACACACACACACAC
>JBBIGA010000153.1:2756437-2766517 GCA_037576975.1 Alestes dentex
ACACACACACACACACACACACACACACACACACACACACACACACACACACACACACACACACACACAGTTTGACTGGCAGGAGAAAAAAAACTGGAAGGAGGAAGGCAGCACTGCCCCTCCATGCTATTATGTAAGAGGCAGCTAGAGCCCACATTCTGCTATTTTTACATGAAAGGAGAGCAGGGACAGATTCAGCTGCAGCCAACTGCAGCAGACACACATGTCCACACATGTCCACACATACATACATACATACATACATACATACATAGCTGCACCAGTCGTTACAGCTTCATAACTCATTATTCAGCTCAATAACCCGGCACTGATTGAGGATGAACTCCTATGTCGTGATGGTGGCATTTCAGAGATAAACAGAAAGAACTTTGAGGCACTAAATTAAACCGAGGATGGCTTTTAAGACTTTTTGATCAGAACAATGACTGTAAATACTGATGATACTAGATGGATGGAATGTCTAACATTTCCATTCCTTAAAAACACTCTCTAAAAAAAATAATAAATTCTTCCACAAGAGATTCAATTCCCACAGAGGCAGTAATACGCACATTCAGTAGTACTGTATTTTACTGAATTGTGTGATACTGTTTTGCAATTTTATTAAAAATGCTCTCTTGCATGAGAAAACCACTAATATCAAGATGCAGAGAAATGGACCAATGCTATCGACAACCATATGCACCGCAAAATGCTGTTAGAGTGAGAAACCACTCACTGAAGATAAGTAGCTCATAAAATTAAAATCTTCACACTGAATGGTACTTCAGTGTGTGTGCGCACAGACACAAACACAGACACACAAACAGACACACACACACAGAGACACACAGACACACACACTGAGCATTCAGAGGCCATTAACAGCATCAATTTATTCGAGCACTGACAGCAGGACACATTCAGCCATGGAGTCTCTGTTTCACTCAAACAAACACAATCGTTTATCTACTGCTGAGTTCGGGCGCACAAATTAATGTAAAACTCAAGTTGCTAAAGTCTGCAATATGCAAATAAGTCTCTATCCAATCAGTGTCTCTGACTGTGTGCTGTAAGCATCTACACCAGTCACGATTCCAGTGTCAGTGTTAGTGTGGGTGTTTTGCAGAATAAAGGTTTTCATGCAACCCAGCACAGCTTAACTGTTTGGCTAAATTGATACATGTTCATCTTTATCCATGACACATTATTGATTGTCCAGTACACATTTAAAAGTATTTCAGTGCATACTGTGCCTGAAATTAGGGATACCTGTATTAGAATTGTAAGATGATTTATTTTTTCATGTCCATCTCAGGTAGAAAGTGGGACTATATCTAGCAGCTCAAACCTTTAGCATTATTGAGTTTATTACCTTTGTAACCCTCCACAAATCACTGCCAAGGCATCAGCATCACATGAAAAATTATATATCATATGATTATCAGCATCAGTCCATAATTCTCAAATTCTGCAAAAACAAAATCATAAATATCCAAGTACAGCTTCACTTGACAGTAACAATATACCTAAACCATGCCAGGCTGAACAATTATCAGCCCCCTGAGCCATTAAACTGAACATGAGACTGTTTGTCTAAACATGAAACCCCAGAGGCCTTCAAAATCAATAAACAAGAACCTACAATGATGTTGGTGACTCCAATACCAGCTCACACTACTCAAAACACAACAGAGTCAAACTAATCTCTCAGAACAGAGCATTCTTTCGCATACAGCCAGCTAATCCACGAGTATCTGATTCATTTCAGCTTATCTGAACCCACATCACACTCTTAGACACAACAAGACCTGAGCTTGTCCAAAATAAGCTCCATACATATCGTTTCCAGTTAATCTGAAGGTTACTGTAAATCACACAGCAACTTAACCACAGTGATGCACATGACACTCTTAGTCATGTCTGAAGGACACTACGTTGAAGTAGGCATGTCACAATCAATTATTTTTCATCTTTTTAAACATTTTAATAATGAAATAATTAAAATGTATTTAAACTTTTTGATGTCTCCATTCATTGGAGACTGAATGTGAGTGTGGCTTAAACCAGTAATGAGTGTGAGGTGCGGGAGGCATGTCTCTTAACATCAACAGACTGCTGACAACAACATAGCATACAGAATGTACTTTAGTCAACCAATCAGCAGCCAGGATTTGTAACACGCTCTCGGATGCTATGACTGACTCCTTGGGTATTGAAATTTAGTCCTGAATGACTTTGTCAGTAGCACAAAGGTAATGGATTTTGATGCTCAGCCCTAGTAGCAAATCATGCACAGCCTTTCAAAGATTCTAAACACTTCAAGATAATCAAGAAATCCTTCAAAAATGACTAAGAGACAAGGACACTACATAGCATGCACATCAGTGGCAGAGTCAATGACAGTATAGGACAGAATAGTGAGATTAATTATCACACAAATGAACAACTAATAACTGACAAACGATCCTGAAGATATTCTATTTTAATCAATTAATCGTGACATCCTTTAGAGAATGAAAAGAAAACCAGTCACGAAAGATTTTTAACCCTTAATCATCCTGCATATAGATGTGCAATTCAACGCCACACACACACACATACATACGCGCACACACATTTGCACATATACACACACACACAAAGTCCTTACCGTACATGGATAGACCAGACAATAATAGATGCTCTCTGTCTTTCTCAGTCCTTGCCTGCAGCTACTCCAATGCAGCTACAGAGGCGTTCACGTATACACACACACACACACACACACACACAAGCACGCTCTATTCGTCAGCGTGTGAACATAAGCCTTGAGCTCACACACTCTAGCCTGTGCAGATGGGTAAGGTTTTCCTTATGATGACCTTGGTTTTCCCTGTGTGTGGTATCACGCGCTCAGGCTTACAGAAATAATGCTGATTTTCCACGCGTGAGCACACACACCTCCTCTGCACCAATCAGGGCTTGCAGGAAGGGGAATGGAGGAAAGGAAGGAGGGAGGGAGGTGTGTCCATTCATTCCACAGAGGCAGAAGCTCCACCTACCTGACCAGATCCTCCCCAACACACACACACACACACATACCACTGTTTTGGTATTTCAGTTGAATCTGTGTGCTCATGGTCCTGATTTCTCATCCTCATTCTCCCTCACTTCCTCTTCTCTCTCACCTCTGTTGATGCAGTGTGTCATGTGCACAGATTAACACACAGGAGGGATTTTCACAGGGAGCCTCACCAGAGAGAAGCTTTATGCACATTATGCAGCTTTATCTATTTTATAACAACAGCCAACATACGAGGGGCATTCAAAGTCTCTGCACCTTTTATCTCTATTTATTAAGAATTTCAAAAACAATTTACATCACTTTTCTACATAAGGCACCTTCCTTTGCGATAAAACAATCACACCAACTTTTTAAGGCCATCTGCAAAAAATGTTTTAGGCTGAGTGCGAAGTCATTGATGCACCACTGCATTCACATGATAATCACATGAAAATAATCTTCCCCCTAAAGCTGCTTTGTGTGGTCCAAAAAAGTAGAAATATTGTAAACTCTCAGACACGCCCAATTACTACTCTTCCAGCCTTCACTGTTTCCATGAAAATATGAAAGTGTGGAAACATTTCGAACTTCCCTCGTATTTTAAATTGTCAAATGAACAACTTTTATCAGTCCAATACTGTAATTACAGCTGATAATTACACACCCATTTAAACCCTTGTTTTCAGCTCCTACAAGCACTGATGCATATACACATTTCCAAAAATGCATCATGGTATGATTAAAACATGTCACCAAAACATCAGAAGCTGTAAAGCTGTTTTTGATGGTTGGTTGTACATGGCTTATTATTGTGGAAGGTCTCTTCACTTATAACAAAAGTAATTTTAAATGTAAAATATTTGTACTGCACAAAATAGTAAAAACAAAACTGATGATTCACACACAAGCCTGGGGTGCGAATGTGTAAGTCTCAGCCCAGCAAAATGTTTTTGTGTGAGTCTCATACACTTCATGACTGTCAAACACTGCCAGAATTTCCTTGATGCAATACCAGCTGGTCCGTGGATCAGACTCATAACCTGATGGAGCTGTCTGAGGGAGGCGGCGCTGCAGGTGGTGCGAGAGGAAACAGAAGCTTGGCAGGTAGACTGGTTTTCTTGGATAAAAGTTATTGCCAGCAGAATTTCAGTCCCTCCCATATTACCTTTATATTTACAGCAAGGGGGTAATGGGGGACTGCTGCGTTTTCATATCAGTTAAATGTAACCAAAACATCCCTGACTCAGTCATCCAGCTGGTAATGGTAATGTTAGTTTGAACGTTGTACCACCTGCTCTTATTTGTCACAAACCAGTCATAACAAAATTGCACTGCATTACATTTACAGCATTTATCAGATGCTTTTGTCCAAAGCCACTTCCATCCCCTAACTACAGGGGGCAGTCTCCCTGAGGCAACTTGGGGTTAAGGGTCTTGCTCAGGAACCCAGTGGTGGTTTGCTGAAGGTAGGATTGGAACCCATGACCTCTTTATCCAGAGGCAAGTATCCTACCCACTAGGCCACTAACACCAAATTTCGTATATCCCACTACTACGTATCACTATCCAAATGTACAACAGACATATTTTTACAGATAAAGTTTTTTGTAGTGTTTCAATACAGCTGATCCAGATATCTAGGCTTTGAATACCAGTTGGTATTTTATAATTAACAATAATTTTAAGCAGGTTCAAAATATATCCATCATTGCATTTCAGTCCAGTAAGAAGCAAGATGTATCAATAGTAGGGCTATAAAACTGGAACAATAACATATGAAGCTAAAATAATTAATCATGGTTAATCACACTACTTTGTGTAGTTAATCACAAGTCTTCACATATTTCACTGATGCTTAAATTTGACCCTAAAGGTTTTTATGCTTATTTAAAAGCAGTGCATATACTTATAGCTGCATGAGTGGACAAATGCTGGTATTTCGCAGGCTTAAGGGCTTTGTATAGAGGAACTTTGTATGGAGGACTTAAAGGGTCAAATTAGGATTTTTTTTAAAATTAAAAATCAGTTGCATTACTGCATTAACTTTGACACCACTAATCAACACTGTCGCCTAGTCTTAACACTGATCATCTGAAATTACCCACGATGTAAGGCACATAGCCTACAAAGCATCAGTATTTCTATACATACATACATCCTAACATGACTGAGCAAACTTGTCAAGTCTCTCTGCTTGGAACTTTTTCTAATATCTCTATTTATAAAGTCTAAAGCATCCAAACTCTAATACAGACACAAACATTATTTTACAAACATATAGCTAAGTGCTCAAACCCTCCCTTTTTTCCGAAACATTTGGTAGTGTTTTTGAAATAAGGATAAGTTTTATCATTATTACAATACACAGCAATGTAAGTGCATTTTAGCCATTTTTGCAGTCCTTCAACAGAACGCTCAGTACAGCTGGTGTTGTATTCAGAGAAAGAACAATGGTATCAAGGCAGAGACAGGAGCTCTTACCACTGGCCTGGCGATGGTCCAGTAGGCCCCAGCGGTCCAGTGCCAGTCTGCGGGTGGTATGAGGCTCCGGAACAACCGTAGGCACAGGCATACTGGCCTGCACGCTCACACAGATACTTCAAACACCAGGACGCCAACTTTCACGCTATTTTCTGTGCCTACTGCAAATAAAAACTAGGCCAAACCATTTTTTTTACATGCATGAAAAATGTCTTGTATGCAGCTGCACAAAAAAAGCATACAAATATAAGCAGACCTTCGACTGCTCAACTAGTTAGCCTTAATGTAAACTTGACAAAAAAGGGAATTACTACTCGACTAGAACTGCTATTTAACACACAGAAGTTAGTTAAAAGCCAAACCAAACTCGAGACAGCAGTTCGTCAATCTAAGACCTACAAACCTAAAACAGCAACAAGAAAATAAAGCTCTAGAAAAAGTTCAGAAGCAGAACTAGGTTGTAACTAGTCTAACAAAAAAGATAAATCCTTCCAAAGTGTGCACACTCCTCAAAATCGCCAAAAGCCCCTCCTAAAAACATTTAAGCACCTCTCCCCAGAGAAGAATCCAGTGTTATATTTCCTCTGAAAGCAGGTCAGTTCTCCCTCAGTGCCCTGAACCACACAGAGTATCTATAAGCATTACTCAACCCCTCTGTCATTCCCCTCGATCTCGCTCTCTCACTCCCTCACTCTCACTCTCACCCTCGCTCTCTCTCTCTCGCTCTCTCTCATTGCTCAGGCAGACAATAAGAGAGGTGGGACAGTGGATGGCATTGTGTTAGTGAGATGTTTTTTAATGAGGAGGGACAGAGAGAGAGAAAGACAGGGGCCGAACTCAGGGTCGACCACGAAGCACTGCTAAGACGTTTAACGACTGTTAAAGAGTGAGTCCTAAACAAATTATGAGCTACTTCCCAAGCAGTGGTCTGCAAAACAGCTCTACGACAGTTCGAGAGACACTAAAGAAAATCGCTATCAGTGCAAATAAAAGGACAGATTTTGGTTATTTGGACTGATAAGGCAAAAAAAGAACTTTATGGCTTAGTGTGTGATGCTGACTACTTTCCAATGAAGTGGACCATCACATCTGTGTGATCTGGAATGTTAAACTCTTAAGGCAACAGTTAGAGTTCATCGCAATTCTATATTACAAATGAAATGCCATCATCTTTACACTTAAAGCTTTAATATTTGTACGGTCCTACATATGACAGATTGATAACTAAATCACACAAAGCAAACACTGTGCAGTACACTCAAAAGATGCAGCACAGAAATATATAATACATTGTATTACAAATCTTGCCATTTTGTGCAACTATTGAACATACATGCATCATAGCAGTGCTGAAAAATGACAGTCAAATGTGTAAACCCAGATTTGACCACATGAAATGCTACCATAATATTATTATGTATACTGTGATCAAACCGGTCCTCTTTACACTGCCAAGCTGTTGTTTTACACACCTTTGTAAAAATCTTTACTGAGGATTTATATTATGCATTTTCCAAGAGATTTGTGATATAAAACTGAAATAAAAGAGCTCTGCAATAGTTCTGTCGCATGTTTAAAGAATTGCTGTCAATGCAGATAAAAGGACAGATTCAATTAAATAAACAATCATTTAAAGTCATTGTGATTCTTCCTAACCTTTTGGTATTTGGACTTATAAGGCACTTACATGGGTGTCCCACATCTTGAGAATCAAACAACAGGAGCCAATACAAGTATAAAGTACATAACAAAGCAAGACATCTGTAGAAATATATACAGTGACGAGCATAATTTTAGAAAGAGCTCCCTCAGTTACTGGCCAATTGAGACAATACATATAGTGAAAATCAAACACTGCATTTAAAACCTCATTCTATTGTGAAACACGGTGGTGGCAGTATCACAGTCAGGGACTGTTTTGTGGTCACTAGACCAGAACAGCAAACCATGGTTTGATTAGTTTAATTCAGTACTGTATGAGTAAATTTTACAGGAGAATGTCAAGGCATTTCAGCATGAACCGAAGCTTAACAGGAGTCTTGGAGCAAGACGACAAACCTAAACACTCCAGCCAGTCAACCAAAGAACAGCTGAAGCAGACACATTCAAATTCAAAGTCCAGACCTCAAGGAAATGTTATTGGGACCTAAAGGACCTAAAGTGTGCTGTTCATGCAAGAACGCTCAGCAACATCACTGATTTAAAAGAGTTCTGTAAATAACAAGAGGCTAAAATGCATCAAAGTCATATCAGAGACTAATAAACAGGAAATGTTTGGCTGAGGGCATTCCTGCTCCAGGGGATCACACCAGATAAAAGTAAAAGTGAAAGTGGAGGTGCGTACCATTGTCAGTACAGGCATTAAATGTTGTAGCACTTTATCCAATAAATCACAATCTATATATATCAATGTGGTATTTGTCTTTTTAGGTTGTCTTTGTCTAATGTTATGACAAAGTTAAGATCACATTTTAGGACAGATTTATGTATTAATTTGGGGAATTCTGAAGGGTTCACAAACTTTCTAGCACAACTGTACTTCTCTCAGCGTCTATCCTATCTACTCAAGACACAATCTACATAAAGCACTGTTCAGTTTTGTATTACAGTTTATTTATACTGACTCCGTAGGTAAAACATTAAAAAAAATACCATTCTGTGTGTATTTTGCTCCCGCAATGCAGTCTGAAAACAAGTGATTAAAGATAAGTACTTAAAGATTAGCTACTGATGCTTGTGGCTTTACTAATAGAGATAAAGGTATATGAACTCATGTCATACCTTAACCATAACCTAAAAGGTCTTGTCTAATAAACTTTATTGTTAAAAGTCTCACTGTTTTCAGCATCAAATACTGTCCATGTTGAAAACAGGGGTTTTCGAAACTAGCTTAAATGTCTGGCTCTAGAAATAAATAAAATATTTACATTATGAGGATTTTCGTACGTTTCAAAGAGGTTCTTTTACACTCACATTGTTTTTACAAAAATCGTTCTTTAAAGAACCGAAAAGACATAGCTCTTGTCTGTCTCTGTCTGGACAAACACAGGAACCAAACCAATGTATCCAGGAAAAGGAAACCTGATGGGACAATAGCTTACAGGATAGGGGCTCTCTTATAGGGGTTCTGATATTCTGATATTCCTTACTAAATATATTCAGACTGTTCATCAGTAGCAAAAGCATTGACACAAACAGCACCTCTGAGCAGTTCTCATACACTATATGGACAAAAGTATTGGGACAGGCCTGTGTTTGGGCTAGGCCCCTTACTTTCAGTGAACAGCAAGCTTAATGTCTCAGCATACCAAGACATTTTGAACAACACCATGCTTCCAATTTGTGAAAGAACTTTTCCATTCCAGAATTACTGCACCCCAGTTTACAAAGCAAAGTCCATAAAGACATGGTTGGATGAGTTCGGTGTAGAAGAACTTGACCGGCCCACGTAGCCCCGACCTCAACTCCATCCAATACCTTTGGGATGAACTGAAATGGAGATTGCGAGCCAGGACTCCTCGTCCAACATCAGTGCCTGACCTCATAAATGCTCTATAGAATGAATGGGCACAAACTCCCACAGAAACTCCGGAATCTTAAGGAAAGGCTTCTGAGAGGAGTTGAAGCCATCATAGCTACAAAGGGGGACCAACTCCATAATAAAATCTTTGTAGTTGAATGCAATGTCATGTAAGTCCCTGATGGTGTAATTGTCCCAATACTTTTGTCCATGCAGTGTATATTTGCTAAGTAAATACGGTAGAAAAGAAACAGTGATAGTATATGCAAATGGGTTGAATCAGGGGTGTTCAAACAGCACAGGACTCATTTGGGGTTCTCTGATCTAAGTTAGATGAACCCAAACTTACCTGACATGATGATGATCCAACTGCTGCTGCTGCTCCTCCAACTTCAGTTCTGGGTGATGTCCACGGTCCCTGGCTTCTTCTCCAGTTCACTCACAGCAGGTAAACACCAGATGGGCTCAATACCTGCAACAAGACCACAGACACATTTCCTTTCAGTGTTTTCTTTATTTCTTTCACGCCTTTGGTCCCGACAACTTCTCAGAAGCCCCTCTCACCTGCCGTTAGCTTAGCTTAGCTAGCTAACTAGCCAAACAAATAACTAACCATTACCCCACGGGGTTAACATGACCTATTTTGACTGCACACTAAATTAAAAAAAAACATCTTTTTATAGGTCTATATTAGACCTATTAGACATATATGCTCTGTTCTGTTATTATCTCCTGTTTGTCTAATGTCCAGTGTTTAGCTAAGGTAGCTCGCTACCTTAAAAACAAACACAGGCGGTTTTGGTTGGGTCAGTCATCAAAACCTCTACATAAATGTACATTTCTCACCCCTAGTGTCCAAAAACGTGATACGGAACCACCCTCACATTTTCCTCGTGTGCTAACATAGACATAGTGTCCAGTTCACAACTGGTTGGAGTCCACCACCCCTCCGCAGACCCTCTTCCAGCAGCCCTGTTTACAGACACCTCCTCCTCAGAGCTGAAACTGGGCGAGATGGAGAGATATAGAGACT
>JBBIGA010000153.1:2774828-2797953 GCA_037576975.1 Alestes dentex
GCAAGATAGTGTCCCAAAACATAAGTCCAAGCTCTGCCAGAACTACCTCAGAAAACAGAACAGGATGGTGAGCTGGAGAACATGGAGTGGCCAGAAGTCTTCAGACTTAAACCCCACCGAGCTGCTTTAGGATGAACTGGACAGAAGAGTGAAAGCAAAGCAGCCTATAAGTGCTGCAACTTATGGGAACTTCTACAACATAGTTGGGAAGAACTTTCTGCAGAATGAAAAATAAGACATAGAACCCCTTGAATTTCAATACAAAAAAAACAGAATAATTGGGGTGTTCTAAAAGTTTTGACTGGTAGTGTATGTTCCATGCCATAAAAAAAAAAAAAAATCTGTGGCCAGTCTCACATGTTGCGCTAGACATAATAGATACTAGCAGCAGGTTTTTTATGGAGAAATTTGAGAAAAAGCTTAAAGAGAAGAAAAAAATCACTCTGACTGACTGTTCTTCTCTCTGTAGATTCTTGCGAAGGCCTTGCTGTACCTGAGTATGAACACGGCGGGTCTTTTCATCCACTACCTGACTGATCGTGCTCAGAGGCAGGCCTTCCTCGAGACTCGCCGCTGCATCCAGGGTCGGATGAAGCTGGAGACCGAAAACCAGAGACAGGCAAGGAAACCCAGTTGGGTTCAGTGGGAGGTCCTGTATTTTTACATCAGACAAAATACAGTTGTATGAAAACGTTTGGACAGAGAACGAACTTAAACATGCAATTTTCCTGCAAATTCAGCACACAATTTCTACTTATTTTAACGTATTGGGAAAAATGAAAACATGTAATATAAATGTATAAAATATTACAAATTAGCAAAAGTAATTGCGCATTATAATATGCCAAGGTGTGTTTTCTGTAGAAGAGGATGTGTATTTATTTAGAATTAGAAAATTAATAAAACAACCAGGGACACTCAAATCTTCTCATGTAACTGTATATACACATCGGCTCTGTCACTCTAAGTAAGTGTGTGTGTGTGTGTGTGTGTGTGTGTGTGTGTGTGTGTGCTTTCACATATAAGAGAGAGTACATTAATGACAGGTAGTACATAGGGCTGGGCATTAAATTTGAATACTTCTGTGGTAGTGACCAAATTAATCTAATCGAGTAAATAAAAATGCCATGCATTTCAGTACCACCTTTAAATACCTCACTAACCAGAACCTTGAGGATCAATAGACCAATAAACATGTTTGTTCTATAATTTAGCTTGGTGATTGGCTGCCTGACATAGATTCTATACACATTATTACCATTAGCACTTCCTGATTAGTCTGCGTCTGTTGTGATCAGTAAATAAACCCACACAGCACCTCACACTCGGCTTTCAGCTTTAAACCACAGCAGCTTTCAGTGGTTTTCAAGGTCAAAAGTTTAATTTGAGACTGGGTATCAAAGTCGTAGTACTGGTCATTTTGAACGATGCCCATTTCTGGTAGTGAGAGAAGCAGACATCATTCTAAATGTAAATAAATATTTTCTGTGACAGGAGCGGCTGGTTATGTCTATACTGCCTCGCTTTGTTGCCTTGGAGATGATGGCTGATATGATGGCCATGGAGAACGAGCTTCTGCCTCAGCAGTTCCACAAGATCTACATCCATCATTACACTAACGTCAGGTAGTCAAACCACCCCCCCCTCTCTCTGCCAGTAATGATCAGTGCATCATTAGACTGAAAGGATTAATCTCATTTACTCTTGGACCATCAGAACATCTATGGTGGCTGGAGATAAAAATTAGGGTAAAATAACAGTACTGTGCAAAAGTCTGATAATATTTTTAAAATATTTCGATGAGCGTTTTTTTTTAGTAATATGAATAAATATACTACTACTGTTAAATATAATATTACTAATTATTACAAGTAACATAGTGATTTTATGTTCGGTATATCAGTGTGTTCCTTGTGGAAGTCCAGTATTACTGTAGTTTCCATCAGAAACCTGGTTTGACTCGAACAGTCCTTCATTAAATTAAATCAGGAGCTGCTGATGGAGTTTCACAATCCAAACAACGGCTGGAGGAACCGAGGAGGAATCTGGAACCGAACCTGTGTTCTCCTCACCAGCTCACACAACATCAACTACTTTTACACACAAGACAAATCTTGATACTTTTTACTGCTTTCTCGTTTGTTTGCATTTTTCTAAGTTTGTTGCTAGAAGGAGACTTTTATCACACACTGAGAAAAATGGCTTTTGCACGGTACTGTTTTTTCTTGAAATATTCTCGTCCACAGTTTTATATTTCTTTTCCTTTCCTCCCAGCATCCTGTTTGCTGATATAAAGGGATTCACTCTGTTGTCCATGACCATGTCTGCGCAGGAGCTGGTGTGTACCCTCAACGAGCTCTTCTGTCGCTTCGACCGCCTGGCTGAGGTGAGGAGGGAGCGCTCGCTTAAAATAAATAAAGTGTCGCCGTATCTGTATTATGTACTGAAGGACCATTTCTGAGCATTTTGGGTCTGTAGGTGAATCAACGGCCCACTGGTCCAATCATACACAGCCCAAACTTTACCCAAAAAAGTCTTCTGTGTGTGATGTGGTCCCTGGAGGAGCACTGCTTTAATCTTTGGTAGAATTTGGTCTTCTAGCAGCTCTTAATTTTAAGTCTAGGTTTACAAGTCTGAGGTACCTGTTTTCTTTTTAACTATAAAGCACAGATGTACATCACTCTTTATAAGAGTATCTACCAAAATGTAAATGAATATAGGAATCAAAAATAGTTTTTACATCATAAAAGTGTCTTCTTTTGTTGGTGGGATGGCCCTGCCTGTTCCCTCGTCACTCCACACAATCCAGTGAAGTTGCTAAGTAGTAATCAGAAAACCTGAGGTCACATGACTTCACAAGCACGTGCTCATCTTCCCCCTCCCAGTGTTTAGTGGTTTTGTGTGATTGTGGGATTATTAACTAGCAAGTGGAATTGGACACAATTAATTTCATCAGGAAAAATCAGGAACGCAATTTTGAAGAGAGCCTCTTCTGAAGAGACAGTTCTTGTAAACGGGCTCTTTCAAGTGAATCCGTTGACTTTCCAGTCAAATTCACCTTTTGTATGAAATGCCCAAGATTCACTTGCATGTCAAAGCTTGAAGACCTTCATCAAAATTCAACAGTTTAATCATAAATTTGCACGTTTAGAATAAACCTTTGAACTTTTTCCCTGTAGACCAAATTGCTATATGTGTGTGTGAGCATTCTGAAATAGTAGCAGAAGTTTTGTACCTCTGTCTCTCTTACTGTTTTGAAAGTTTTTGTATATGGAGGGAATGAGAGAATGGGGTTGACTTTTCTAATCATTGTATTGGAGAGGAGAATAAAGCAAATGACTTGGACAATCAGTTTATCAACATACTTGGAGAGAACGGAACTTCCTATCACAAATGGTTGTGTGTGTGTGTGTGTGTGTGTGTGTGTGTGTGTGTGTGTGTGTGTGCAGGAGCACCACTGCTTGAGGATAAAGATCCTGGGGGACTGTTACTACTGTGTGTCTGGTGTACCAGAGCCTCAGAGAGCTCACGCCCGGTGCTGTGTGGAAATGGGCCTGGCCATGATCGGCACCATACGGTACATTTAGACTCATGCTTTGTATTTTATAGTGTGGGTGGTCACTAGCTCAGGCATTATAGGGGGTGTTTTGCAGTAGACTAAATCAGCCATTTTAGCAGGTGTTTAGGTTTTTATTAACTTCACAGGGTGCATTTAGGGTTAGACTAATTGCATTGTAAGGTGTTAGTGTAGCCACATAATTAACTAATTATTCTAACTCATGCTTTGCAGGGAGTGTTTGAGGTTAGACCAACTCATTCGTTAAATGCTGTTTCATGCATTATGGGGTAGTTAGGGTTAGAACTACCCTGTATTATAGAGGGCAGATATGCTAATTCATGCATTATTGACTGCAGTCAAAGTTATGCATTATGTTCATGCATTATGGAATGTAGTTAGGATTAGAAATACTAATGCTTCAGTGGCTATATTTAGGATTAAATACGCTCATGCATTTTTGACTGTAGTTAGGATTAGATATATTCATGAATTATTGACCGTAATCAAGAGTTATGCTGACTCATGCATCGTTGACTGTATTCAGGGTTAGATTCATGCATTATTAACTGTAGTTAGGACTAGATATACTTATGCATTATTGACTATAGTTAGGATTAAATATGCTCATGCATTATTGACTGTAGTTATGATTAGATGTACTCATGCATCATTGCTTGTAGTTCAGAGTATGCTGACTCATGCATTATTGACTATAGTTAGAGTAAGACATACCCATGTATGATAGGGAGTAGATAGGTAAGCCTAATCAATACATTATAGTTTGTAGTTTGGTTAGACTAATTCCTGCATTATAGTCTGGGCTTGGTTCAGGCTCACATTCATTATATGTTGTGATTAGGGTTAGATTAATTAATGCATTGTATCTTTCGAGTTTATTTCAGACACCTTGTCACATAACTAAGTCTAACACTCAATGTGTTACGGTGTCAGAGTCTTATTCAAAATGTGATTCAAGCCTTTATCCCCAGCTTTTGAAGACAGTTAGCGTTTCCTCTCAAGTGGACTTACATCCAAAATCAAGGTTTTCTCTTCTGTTATGGCTTAGGAATGTCAGGAAGCAGCTGAACCATGACATGGACATGCGGATTGGGATCCACTCCGGCTCAGTTCTTTGTGGGGTTCTGGGCCTACAGAAGTGGCAGTTTGATGTGTGGTCCAGGGACGTGGGCATTGCCAACATGCTGGAAGCAGGGGGGATCCCAGGGTGAGTGTAAAAGAAGCAAATAGTACAAATTACTGAGACGGTGCTGGGTCATGTGGTGTACGTAAAAAAAACTTTTAACCATATAAACATCATACAAAGGAAAGCTAACTTCTTAGATAGGAGGCCTGGTCATGTCTGAGTCTCTGTGGAGATGCAGAGTGATTTACAGATGGACTGACCAAAGTCCTTAACTAGGTCAAATCCCAGTTAGTGAAGTGCATAAGATCTTCATCAGTACTTATCCAAGAGTATAAATGGAGTCTAGCTCAAAATGAGAAGAAATAACCAGCTTAACAAATCACAAGTGGAACAACAAAGGCTTAAGCTATTATATATAGGAAAAAGGTTGGGAGTCAGAGCCATTGAGGTTAATTAGAAAGTAATGCGGTCAAGTAAATAAAGAGTGTATAAGATCTACTCTGTCTATTTTTAAGTTTGTTTGTCATCAAAGCATTCAAAAAATACAATGTCTAAATACGTTTTGGAGCTAAGCTCTCTTGGACTCAGCCATGGATGTGTGCGGCATCACGCGGGATTGAATTCACAGCCAGCGCTTAGACAGTCGCTCCAATGAGATGCAAGTTCAGTGAGATGCATATTTTCAGTGTTAAGTCTCCAAGGGATGTTGTAATGTTTTTGCTTTCAAAGCTTTATCATTGAGCGATAGATTGATAGAGCAATAGATTGCGTAGTAGTTGTGGGTTTTCTCAGTTTTCTTACTATGGTGTCTCTAGTTTTGGGCTCTTTCCTTTTCTAGAACCCTGTTTTTAACCATTTAACCATGATGGATTACATACAATCTAAAAGAGGAATGTATTACATTGACTTATGTTTACACAAATACATAGCATTTTGCCAGACCAATCAATAAACCTGCCTTAAATATGTTTTATTTTTGTGAGTAATACAACCATCGGCGGCGGAACCATTTTTAATGTGGGGGAGACACAGGGCTCTACGTCTCGGCTGTTGTCCGGGGCGGGGGGAGTTTGGGAGGGGGACGAAACAAATGATTTTGAAAAGTGGGAGGGGCACGTCACCCCCTGCTATAATGGTTCCAGGATCCATGAGTACAACATTTAAATGTAATAATTAAAATGACATTTGGTTCATGTTTATTGTAACAAAAACAAAAAACAAAACAAAATTGCATACCAAGCCCCCTTTTGCTTGATTCATTTGTTTCCTCCCAAGTTTCTCAGTTTTCTTACTACGGTGGCTCCAGTATTAGGATTATTCCTTTTCTAGAACTCTGTTTTTAACCATTTAACCATGATGTATTACATACAATCTAAAAGAGGAATGTATTCCATTGACTTATGGATGCACAAATGCATAGCATTTTGCCAGACCAATCAATAAACCTGTCTTAATATGGTGTATTTATAAGTTCTTCGCTAATTTCCTTGTCTCCTCTGTTGTCAGCCGTATCCACATCTCCCGGGCCACTCTGGAATGTCTGGAAGGGAACTACCAAACCGAGGACGGACGTGGTTATGAACGTAATGAATTTCTGCGGAAACACAACATTGACACTTTCCTCATCTGCCGTAAGGAGGAGCCAGACGCAGTGGAGGTGGAGCCTCCCAAGATCCACACAACCAGTAGCACCTGGAACACACCAATACCCCTCCACAACATGGTTGAAATGAACTGTGTAGGAATCACTTTTTTATAAATAATAAAATGCAACCTCTTTGGGAGGTTGCATTTCTATACATGAAATTCCAACATGGTTTCAGTGCTTGTAAAACATGCTGATGAAGGCGATTTAAGAATCAAGAGTGATTTCACCAACAGATGTTATGTGATTCTATAATTATGCTTTAATTTCATTATATACTAATACTGACTAGTGTGACAAACAACACAACTCAAGGGGGCTGAGAGACATAAAACCACACAACAGCCCCAGATGCAGATCTGAATGAACTCTATCATGCTGATGATGATGATGTTTGACTCTCACAGATTTTGGCTTCATTCACTAACGGCTCCTTACTGCAGCTGCCCAATTCAAGAAGCCGGCGCTCCAACTCCAAGGAGATTAATAAACGGATTGAGCATGCAATCGACCTGCGCAGCAGTGAACGCATGAGGCAGGAGCACATCACAGCGGCCGCACTGGCGTTCAAGGATGCTCACATCGAACAGAAGGTATGGAGGAGTCATCGCATATACAGTAAATCCCCGCTTATCGCGGAGGTTACGTTCCAAGAGCACACGCGTATAGTGAAAAACTGCGATGTTGTGATATGGTAAAAGAAAATGCCTAAAGATGCCTGTTTTATAGTGTAAACCCTAAATGTGCCCCCAAATATGCTCCCAAAACACTTTAATTTCATTTTAAACTCAGTTTAATACATAACCCTTAAAAAAAGGTAAAGGTAAACCCATATTCGTACCGTACAGTTTACACTGAACTCCTGCAGTGCTAGATTGTAAAATACTGATGTTACCCCTGTATAAACTGTGTTGTCTTTGGTATGCGCTGTTGTTTTCTTTGGTATAAGCAGGTAAATACAGTAATAAATTCATTTAATGTACAGTAATAAAAATACAGGACTTTAAGAAGAACAGAACGAAAAACACAAGAACACTCGAGACGCTCCACGGGGGAAGTTCTGGACTGCAGCTGCGTCAAAGGGCAGCAGCCAATCAGCAGCAAGGAGAAAAAAATAGCGTTCTTGGATTGGCTACTTCTAAACCTCCCGCCTCTGAGTACAGTATTATTTCACCATCCCAAGATGCACTTTCCAAAAAATTTATATTTTGGAATTTATAAAATTTACATTGTGAGAGCTTCTTGACTCTCAGTGAAAACAATATACTCTGCTTTATGGTGGAAGGAAACCTATGAAATTCCCAGTTTCTTGCCTTACTGTTTTCTTTATTTTATAGACCTGTTGCATAGAAGACTTTATCACAAACACATCACATCTGCAATGGTCAATTGCACTTGCTGAGTCACAGATGATGCTATTTGTGATAGCGTGTTCTATTAATTGAGAGAAATGTCTTTCTGCGTTCTTTCGTTGTTTATGGTGGCCCTACATGAGTAGAGAATGAGTAATTTCATTTAGTTTGATTTATAGCGGAACCTGAAATTGTCCTTAATTGCTTGGACCACTAATTACCTTTCTTCTTTCTGATCCTATGTCTCAGTTCTCACAAATTAGGGATGAAACCTTTAAGACCAACCTGGTGTGCTCCTTCATCATGTTCCTCTTCCTCATGGCAGTCCAGGCCCTCATCCCTGCACCCAGGTAACCCAGCCAATCAGGAACCAGAATTTCTGGTTCCACTTCACCTTCTCTTTTTTATATTTTCCTTCACATTGTCCTCCTTCCTCATTCTGCCCGGTCTCCACAGGTTATATCCCATCGTGGTCCAGTTCAGCCTGGTGCTGCTGAGTTATCTGCTGCTGCTGGTGATGGCGCTGGCTGAGGAGTTTAAGCATTCTCCTCTTCTCCTGCAGCAGGTCTGCTGCTGGATCCACGAAAACAACAGCATGCGCAGCCTCCTCACCATCACAGCCATCGCCATCAACTTTGGCATGGCTTCTGCTGACATGGTGAGGCCTAACTTTACCAACCAGCATCCATCCATCCAACTAACATCCATCCATTCACGCCATACCCCATTCTCTCTTAATCTCACTTTTCATATTTGGCATAAATTGGTCACAAAAAACCCAAATTTTTCCACAACTGATTAATAAAATGTCATTGCGAGAATGTTGATAAATGGACAAATAGAAAATGTTAATATATATTTTTTTAATTTAAATTAAAATATGAAATGACGCACTGCATTTACTCTAATAAAATATTTGCCTTTAAAGTATTCAGTTATTTCCAAAAGTAAGTAAACAAAAGACAAAAATGTGTAATTTCATAGGGAGATAAGTCAAGTGTATTCAGTGCAGTTGCTCTTGATCAAATGACTTTGTTAGTTTTCTATATGAAAACAAGTATTAGTTCTCATTGTAGAAAACATTTCTATATACTTTAATACAAATTTTTCTGAATGAAACATGACAGAAGGAAAAAAACATAAAATTTGGTTTGTGCTGGATTTGCACTTATTTTGACTTAGAAAAAAGAGCACAACATTTTTTATCACGGGTGTTCAAACCCTTGGTTGTTGGTGATTTTTTTATATGATGATAATGTGCTCTCAGATGATCAGTTATCAGAGTTGGTTGTAGTGTTGAGATTCTATGTCACGCCGTAACAGTTGTCCTTTTGTGATTACCAAGATTTGGTGTAACTTTGTGGACACAGAAGTGGAGGACAATGGTAAGAACAGTGAGGATCTTCCCAGTCTGACCATCTGCACTCATCCTGAGGTGAGACGGACTCCTCAGCCATAACACTATGAAGACATTAAAGTCTTCTGAATGTTTTTAGTGTCTTCATGATTGTCTTGGTCACTCTTCTGAACTGTGCAGTTTTTCGTCCTGAGTGGAGTCGTATCTATGGTCAGCTGTGCGGTGTTTCTGAGACTGAGTTCTCTGCTGAAGCTGGCTGTGCTGTTACTGGTAGTTACTGTCTACACTTACTTCATCGAAGTGGCCTTTCATGCGCTTTATGTCAGTCAACAAGAGCAGGAGCAACTGCCCAGGTAGGCTTCTTCTAAAAATATTAAATAAGTACAATTCTGAAAAATCTAAAGTCCTCTGAAGTCCACTCAGTGTTGAAACACATGTCCTGATGTGTGTCACTTCTAGATCTCACTACCTAAGGAGAAAAGGCGTCTCTATTTTGTTAATGGCCATGTTTGTAATAGCTGTGTTCTACAACGGCCGACAGGTATGAAGCTGCACTCCAAAGTTTAAGGCAACATTCACTCAGAGCCCTCAACATCTTTTGAATCATGTTCAAACCAGATTTCATAAATTGTTCACTTTAAGTCATAAGGAATAGCTCGGTGAAAAATCATGTTTACCCCACAGTCAGTCAGCAAACACATACAGTGCTGTGTAAAAGACCTGAGAAAATAATATTTAAAAAACTGTTCAGATCCAGTATTACTTGTAGTTTCCATCAGAAAACTCAATCAGTCCTTCATTAAATTAAATCAGGAGCTGCTGATAGAGTTTCACAAATCCAAACAACGGCTGGAGGAACCGAGGAGGAATCTGGAACCGAACCTGTGTTCTCCTCACCAGCTCACACAACATCAACTACTTTTAAGAACAAAAAACTCTTTCTTTGTATTTATTCTAATTTTAACTTTGCCAGCAGAAAAGGCACTTTATCACACACTGAGAAAATGGCTATAAGAAATTTGCACAGGTGCATAACAGTTTTGCACAGTACTGTCTATGGTATCAGACGTTTGCTTTTTTAACATTTTAGCACTGGAGCTTCTACACACACGGCACAAACCTCATGCCTGAATTGGCGCACAGTTGCCTTATTTAGTGATCTTAAATAGACATAACTTCTGACACTGTATGACATTATGTTTTGTAGATGGTTATAGAAGTCATACAGCATCAGAACGCCTTCAGACACCAAACATGCCTTGGTTGGCCCATTACATTTAGGAGAAATTAAATTCTAAATGAGATTTTTCATTGAACCAAATCTTTAAATTGTAATGCAAGCTCTTAACTACTTCTACTCCATTCTGTCTGGCCCTGGTTCAGTGGGAAGCCACAGCAAGACTGGATTTCTTGTGGCGTCTGCAGGCCCAGCAGGAAGTGGAGGACATGCGGGAGCTGAGGGAACACAATGAGTGTCTGCTGCACAACATCCTTCCTGCACATGTCGCCCGACATTTTCTGGACCGGAACAAGAATGATGATGTATGTGATGCCACAATAGTATAAAAATGAGATATACACTTACTCCCTGCTTTATTGGGAACACCTCCCATGTAGTGATGCTCTCTGGCCTTGAATATTTGTTATATAGAAAGATAAAGGTCTATGTGTTGTGATATGCAGAAACCAATTGGATGCAGCTGAAGTCAGAATTTCTGCCGCTCATACAGTTCTATGCAAAAGTCATAGGCGCCTGCAAAAATAATATTTAAAACGGTTTAGATGAGCAGTGAGTGTTTTTTTTTTCACATTACTAAATATACTAAATAAAACCAAAACAGAATAAATACAAATAACATTATACAGTGAACAGTGATGTTATGTTCAGTATATCAGTGTGTTCTCTTGGAAGTCCAGTATTACTGTGGTTTCCATCAGAAACCTGGTTTGACTCAATCAGTCCTTCATTATGTATCAGGAGCTGCTGATGGAGTCTCACAAATCCAAACAACAGCTGGAGGCAAGCAGAAAGACACTTTAACACACGCTGAGAAAAATGGATTTAAATAGCTGGCACAGGTGCCTAAGACACAGTCTGACCAGTGACACTGACATGTTGGAGTATATCAGGCACTGTGTTGATCCTGGGGTTTTCACACACATTACTATCATGGTGAGGTTGAGAATGGTCTACCCCAGGACTGCTAGTGGCACCACTGAGGTTCCCTTGAGCAAGGTACCGTCCCCACACACCGCTCCCCGGGCGCTGTGTTCCTGGCTGCCCGCTGCTTCGCTTGGTGAATGGGTTAAATACAGAGGAAGAATTTCACACTGTTCACACTGTGTGGTGAGGTCTGTTCACGTATGACAGATGGTCACTGTACAATTACACTTACTAAACAAATCATTTTCTCAGGTGTCTAAGACTTTTGCACAGTCCTGTTTCTCTACAAGAAAGATGGAATACCAGTAGGCTTCCCATCCCTTTCTAAAAAGTATTTGTTTATCTCTTTGTACAGGAGTTGTATGCTCAGTCTTATGATGAAGTCGGGGTGATGTTTGCCACCATCGCTGGCTTCAATGACTACTATGAGCAAAAAGAGATTAAACACGAAGGAGTAGAAAGTCTCAGGCTTCTCAATGACATTATCGCTGACTTTGATGAGGTGAGTTTGGAAAATGTACACACTACAGTGCACTTAATGTAGTTTCAAGGTTCAAGGTTACTCCGTTGTGATCAAATACAAAATAGACACCACAACAATGTACGGTTAATGTAATGTAACAGTGCCATGTGAACGGGAAGTAAACCTTCCAGAATGATTATTATTGCATCACGATTATTGCGCAGGAGGCAGGTAACAGCATTAAAGGAATGACTAAAACAATATAACAAATAGACAGTATTACGGTATAACAGCACAGTGAGAAATAGGATATACATCTGAGATAATGTAATAAATATACAATACAACAAAGTAACAGTATAGTGTGAATGGGATGTAAATCCAAGACAATACAGTACACTAATCAGACAATACAGCAGTGCTTCAGTAAGGTATAAATACAGATGTAAACTTCCCAGATTGCATAATTTTGCATCATAAGTATAATCTCGCACAAGAGACAGCAAGCGGCATTGAATTACATTGATAGGCGGAAATTATAGCTTATCAAATCAGATAACAGGACATGAGTGTGCCCATTTTGGCTGTATGCTCATTAAATTACACGAAGGCCAATGGAGCTTCCATAGCTCAGTTTGGAAGGAGAAGTGATGTCTTAGAGAAATGATGAGCTATTACTTTGCTTCTGTTTTGCACTAACTATCTTTCCCTCTCTCTGTCAAACCCTGACTCTTTCCCCGAGACAGCTACTGGAAGAGACATACTTCTTGGATATTGAGAAAATCAAAACCGTTGGAAGCTGCTACATGGCAGCATCTGGCTTATCACCTGATAAGCAGGTTGGTCATTCTTATGTATTCAGTCTAAGTAGTTTGGTGTTTGCAAGGACAACAAGTTAAACATGATTTCTTGTTTTTCTTCCAATTGTGTGGGATACTACAATGGAAAGTTCTATATTTTCTTTTTTTTTTTAAAGTTTTGAAGTCCCAGGATGTATAATTTGTTCCCTAGTCCGTACAGTCCATAAATGGAAAGTGAGCTGCCAAAACTGTTTTAACTAACAAAAATAGTCATGTTAATTCTAATAAATAAATTACATGAACATGGGGAGAAATAAAATGCAAGATGTTAAGTGATGCATATGATAACACACGCTGGCCCTTCAGACCCATGGTGGAAGTAACTGGCATCATCTGAGTGAACTGGTGCTTTTTGCAATGGCGATGCAGGAAACCCTGAGAAGAATCAACAAACACACCTCCAACAACTTCCAGCTTCGAGTCGGTAAGGCTTTAGACATTACCATTCCTTTTTTTTGCCTAGTAAAGTGTTCCATTGGTATACATACACATGAACACAATGGCTTCATCATGCGAAAGTCTTAGAAACCTGAGGAAATTATGTTTAAAGCCTGTTTAGCCGTGTGTATGCTTAGAACGTGTACAAATAACAGTAATACACTAAGTAGTGGTTTTATATGTGTCTATATGTTTGCTTAATCAACTTCAGATCTCTCCTCATGGAAGCCCAGTATTACTTGGAAGTTCTCATCAAATTCCTCAAATACCTGATTTGGCTCAGTCATTAGATTAAATCAGGAGTTTCAAAAATATGTGCAAAGGCTTGAGACATTGGGGTGAAATCAGGAACTGAACCTGTGTTCTCCTGTCCAGCTCTAAAAACTTCAAGTACTTTTTAGAAACAAACCAATCTTGATAGTATTAATTTTTTTGTTTGTTTGTTTGCGTTTATCCTAATGGTAACTTGTGGATTTGCTGGCGGAAAAACCCTCACTGCCCAGATAAATGGCTTTAAACAGTTGTGTGTATATATATATATATATATATATATATATATATATGTATATATGTATATGTGTGTGTGTGTGTGTGTGTATATGTATGTATTTATATTACTGGTAAATTCCTGAAGTGCGGTGGGTGGGGAGGGGGTGGGGAGAGGGGGTGGGGGGCAGTAGTAATCTGTTACTTGTTTCTGTTTGTTGCATCCTATATGTGACTTTGGAAATAAATAAAAACACAATTACAAAAGGAGCCTAATTTTGCGCAGTATTATATAACTTTCTTCTTGGGCTTTTCCTTAACTGATGCCATCCTTTTCCAATTTTATGCAACAGGTATCGCTCACGGCCCTGTAGTTGCGGGCGTGATTGGTGCAGCTAAGCCTCAGTACGATATCTGGGGGATGACGGTGAACCTGGCGAGCCGCATGGACAGCACAGGCGTCAGCGGGAGGATCCAGGTACCCGAGCCCACCCAGAAAATCCTCTCAAACTGGGGCTTTGTTCTGGAACTGCGCGGAGAGATCTTCATAAAGGGAGTGAGTGAGCGTCAGGGACGTTTACGGACCTACTTCATCAACAACAACAGGGGCCACAGAACCAGAAACAGGTCTGCAGCCGACGGAGGGACAGTCAACCACAGCGGGGGGCGGAACACTCTGGCCACTGTGGTGTTCAGCCTTCTCCGGGCCATTCAGAAGGAAAAACAGAGGGACACTATTGGAAGATTCACCCTGCCCACTAACAGTGTACAGTGTTGATGGAAAACCTCAAGCTTTAGCACACGTTACCTCTGGAATGGACTCCTGAGTATATGTTGCCTTTGTTCTTAAAAGAAAGTTGCATCACCATGTTAATACCATATGTCTGTATATACTGTGGGACATGGCATTAAATCAGTACAGGACACAGAGAATGAATCAGGAAATGACTCTTTATGCAGCAATAAGATCATTTGTCTATAATATTAAACCTTTTTTCCCTTGAACAGAAACATTTACATTTTTCTAGCTTGCAGTGGCTGTGTCCTTGGACTGGAGTAGTTCATCAGATGAGAAGCACAGGAGCTTGGATCCACCAGACTGTAGATTTTTACAGGATTAATGCGCCACCTTGTGTTTACTGTCTACTGACATTACGGCACAAAGGAACATCACAGAGGAAATGCAACAAATCGAGGACCTATTCATGTTCTGGAGATGTTTTCTGGGTGAAATCGAGTAACTTGACCATGTATTGACACAATGTGTTCAAAGGTTTGTGGACACCTGTTCCAACCTGTTGTGAAATCAAGGCTGTTAACAGGGTGTTGGGCCCCTCTTTGATGCAGTTGCACCCTCTGCTCTTCTGTAAAGACTTTACTCTGAATGTTGGAACATTGCTGTGAGGATTTGATTGCATTTAACCACAAGAGGATTAGATAGGTCATGGAGATGCTCTGATGAACTGAAACTTTGCTTTCTGGAGGCTGAAAGAATGCTTTAAGCATCCCTACATATACATCACAGTGGCCAAGGATCCTGAACTTTGAGGTTTTTTTCTGTTTTATATGAGGTTAAACGGTCGCTGTGGTGTCTCTTTGCCATACCTGAAAAATAGCAGCTGTTAAGAGTTTTGCTGTGTATAGAAGATCTTCTACCAGCAATCTGTGCGAGCAAAGCCAACAGATCCTCTGATAACTGTGTGTCAAATGCTTTACTTTTCTTTCTTACTTTAGAGCATATCCACCTTAAGCCAATGAAAATACCTCACATCCGGATACATGTTGAATGGACTGCTATAGAAAGTTCATATGGTTCATATGTTTCTTTGATATTTCGTTAACACCTTAGAAAGGTCATTGGGGTCTTATTATTTGATTAAAGTATTGTGTTCAAAGCCCAAGGTTTGTTCACTATGCATTAAGCCTTATGACTTGTATTATGACCTGTATTGCTACATAATTGGATGTCTGTTATGTGAAAATCTTAAAAAGTTGCAATATTAGGTGGAATAATGGGTAATAAACCTTTAAAGACGGTGTGCAAAATACTGAGCACGAAGTGATCATTTAAACTTACATCTCAATATCCGCAGTGTTTTATGAATAGAACTCCTGAAGCCGATTGGATCACAGCTATGCGATAAAAAGAAGTCACTTCGTACTAGAAGCTATTGTTGCCACTTACACACTGGAGATTATTTAGATGGTTAATTCATGCTTTAAGGTACATTAAATATATCAAAGTCATTACATAACCAACCAAACCGACCAAATATGGAATAAAGAATAAAGCTTAATGCATAACAAACAAACTGTTTAGAAGTGTCTAATCTGGGCTTTACTGAACAAATAACAAGACCTTAATTAGTCGCCAGTATGAGTTCCATGAAATTAAGTGTTGCCAGTATTTTATATTGTCACTGTCAGAACAAAACCTCATATTTTTACGTTACTTAAAAATGCTGGCTGTCCTTTACTTTGTATCAACATTTTATGATAAATGGACTTATAGAAATGGTCCAAAACGACTTCTAAAGTCATGAATAAAGACATAATAAATGAGCTGAAGAACATAAGTGAGTAACTTAAGACATAAAGAAAGTATTTTGGCATAACGAGGACTAACACAAGGTGGCAGAGTGTACCTGCGTGTTGTGTTTATTATGGCCCATGTTGACAGGGAACAAACTTTGAGTCAGTAGTAAACAGTGGGATTATGTCTATGAAGTCAGAATAACACAAAAAAACATCTTGGTAGTTGTTGCTTAATTTCTGGAGTAAGAAATTAAGTAACAACTACCAAAATAAATGCAAAGACTTATAAGAGAAACCAGAAACAATCCAGTGAATACAATCAGGCACACGAACATAGAAATCCACAATATGTGATAAGCACAAAGCTGCACACAAAAAGGTGTTTATAAATGGAGGTAGGGCAAGGAACAGCAGGACAAGGAGATTTAATAAACTGAGACCAGGGGCATAAAAAGAAACGGAGCAAGGGAGAAGCTAAAAAACTAACAAAAGCACATGGCAGGAGGGAAGGAACAACAGGGTAACGGAATCAGACACAGCAGGAGTGTTACAGTTGCATTTATCTGTACTTATAGCTGAGGAAAGTTTTACCTTACAGGTTTTGTTCTGGCCGTGACGATATACCACATAATAATGACGAGCCTTTTGACACGTTTGAATAGAAATGGAATCATAAACCTTTGCAGAAGATCAAATATCAAATGTTTTAAATTTTGTTCTCCATCAGTGAACAAGTGTTTGAGCAATGATAACTGTCTGTAATATAAAAACTTTTCTATACACAAAAACGTGTTTTGCAGTGAACCTCCTACACCTCCTATGACTCTCAACATGCTGGAATATTTTAACTTGATACTATGTAAACATCCCGTGCAAACATTTTAGAATGGGTTTTTATTGTTTATTACTTAAATTATAATCTTGTTCTAATAATCATTAATAATGTTCGCTGTGGAGTGATGCACTAAATGGTCCTGATAAAGCATCAAAAATGTTATGGGGTTTGACACGAAAGCATGTAGTTTGTCTTGAGTTACTTGAATATGCTGGACAAAGAGATTTGATATGTATATAGAATAACCTTATTATACTTTTACTCTGTTCTTGATGTTCAGTGCTGTTTTGTAACCGTCATCATTTTTCAACCTAAATCTAAAAACACAACAGCCTTGTAGTATCAGCTTGGTTAGTAGATTGAACGGCTCATTTTCGTCTGTCGCTTTCTTTTTTATTTTACCTCAATCCATCAGAACCCACCTATAGCCGAGCCGCATGCCTTCTAATACAGCAGACAGAAAATGCCATATGTACCTACTGAATACCATCAATCACACATTTGAATCATTTTTCTACTGAAGCTCAGTATCAATATAGTCGCTCACGTATTCCCTGGACAACAGGACACTGTATATTGTCATATTTTAAAATGTGTTATAGGAACTTTACAACTTGTACAAAGAGCACCAATAAAAGCTGTTTCTTATGCACAATATATAGTGAGTGGAAGAAGTATCTGCACATTGCTAAACATTTCCACAGCTGTAAAGTTCACAAAACCTGGCTACAACACAGTACAACATTCAAATACATTTGGAAGCATTGAAAAGCCATTTACAAATATCCAAAATACAGTTGCAAGAAATATCAACACTTGGAAATATATTGGATATTCAGTAGTCTAGCTCTTGACTAATACAGCCTAAGACTTTCAGTACATGTTGATTCTGTCTTTCTCCATCAAGAATAGATATTCTGGCCCATTCTTGCTGACAATCTTCTTTCAAATCAACCCTCAAGTAGCTTTTAGTGCTCCATTAGAGTGGTGCTTTGCATCACTGACACTATGAGTCCTATTGTTAACTTGGAACAGGTCCATTTTTCACTCTTACCAGGTCACATTTCAGCCTATTGTTCTGAAATAAAAGCCAATATTTAAAAGCTGTTTTGGACCATTTCAATTAGTCCATTTATCATAAAATGTTGACACAAAGTAAAGGACAGCCAAAATATGAGGTTTTGTTCTGACAGTGACAATACAAATACAAATCCCAGTAAATTTTCTCTGTGTAGGACTATGTAGTATTATCTTGCCTCTTTGGTCTTATTTAGCACATCAGGGCCTTGATTATTACCCAATATGTTGAAGGTGGTGGTCCTTTTACACTAAACAATGCCGGGATACTCCAGGAGAATTTGTAAATGGCAGTGTTGACAGACTGCATCCATTAAGGTCAAATAAAAGTCTAAATAAACTCTCCAGAAATACTCAGAAAATGCTTAGTACTAAATACACTCTCCTATGTACACAACATGCTGTGGTCACTGAGAGAAGTAGATATAAATACCATAGATAAATAAATAAAACTTGTGTTTGGAGTTGTTCTCCATTCCAACTCTGTACCACACATAATAGTGACAATGCACAAGATTATACTATTGCACATGAACTATTGCACATTATTACTGCCAATCTATCTATCATCAACGTTCTCCCAACTAAAGTACTAAACTAATTAGGGCTATTGGCTCTATGCATATAAAGCTGTAGCCTGAGATTTCCAGGCCTTACGATGCCCCTGGTTAGAACCATTAAGATTAAAAGCTGATGGTTTTGCTTCCTAATAGGAACTGGCATAAAGTTTACCATTAGAAACCATTACTTTATTGTAGAATACCTTTAGGTTCCATTAGAAAACCATCAAATGTGGCCAGAATCAGAATCACAGGTCACCATTCAGACCCTTCACATTGTGATGCCAGCAGACAAAACCACCAGGAACCAAGAGGAACTGTTAGTAGTTTAAATTATTTCAGCACTGATGCAGCCTCATCAATGTGCACTTTAATATCCCACTCTAGGAGAGACTCTGTGGAATACTGTGGAAGAAAGCACCTGTCTACGTCTCCGAAAGGAGCTTTAGCACAATAAGCCGGTTTTAGCTTTTAATCCACTTTTGATCAGAATTTCTATTTTAAAAAGTGAGATTTTTTATATTACTAGAAAAACATAGCACTTGATGTGGAAAAGTGGGGGAAAATCTTGTAACAGGCCACCATACTTTTTTTCATTTTTCATGATTTATGTGATCATAATAAGTGGAATAAATCCAAATAAAAGCTCTAGGAACATTAACCATTACAGTCGTGTGAAGAGGGTGATCAGATTTAGCCTTTGTAGATCCAACAACTTTGTGGACCCAGTTTGGAGAAGAACCTTTTCTATTCCAGCATGACTGTGTCCCAGTACACAAAGCAAGCTCCATAAAGACATGGCTGGAGGAGTTCGGTGTAGAGGAACTAGACTGGCCACACAGAGTCCCGACCTCAACCCCATCCAGCACCTTTGATGAACTGGAATGAAGATTGTGAGCCAGACCTTGTCCAACATCAGTGTCTGACCTAATAAATGTTCCACAGAATGAATGTGCAAAAATTCCCCCAGAAACTCCAAAATCTTGTGGAAAGAAGAGTGGAAACGGTTATACCTGCAACTCCATATTAAATACAGGTTGGTGTAATGGTCAGGCGCCCCAATACTTTTTTCCATTTAGCGTCTACTGTTTTATTTATTTAGAAATGTTGAAACGTTGGTGGAATTGTCCTTTAAAAGGGTGTTTGATCTATTGCTGCAGGCTCGATTGGTTCTGTCTGGAATGAGCAGAATGAGTTGTTAGTGTCAGCTCGATTGGTGTGGTCTGGTATTCTGCGCGGGCTGGGATTGTTCCTCGTTTTTGCACAGTAAACTCCTGATATTTCTTGCAGTTTTCCGCAAAAAATGGCAGATTCTCAGGACGACAAGCTTTACAAGGCCGAGTATGCGAAAAGTGGACGTGCATCTTGCAAGAAATGCAAAGAGAACATTGCTAAGGACTCTTTGAGGATGGCGATAATGGTGCAGGTAGGGACCTGCACGCTTTTAGTGCCATGTGGACTCATCTGCACTCATTTCTCCCTGAAAACTCAAAATCCACCATAAATAGACGTATTTCACTCTTGTGTTTGAGTAGTTTAGGTCTTGCATGGCTTAATTTCTTGTCCTCGCCTCTTAAGGCCTGTTTATTTCTCCATGAGGCGTTTAAATGGCTGCTTATCTCCTGAATGGGGGTAGTTTATGCTCCTGCTGAGTCCTGCATAGTGAAAAACATCACAAAACTTGCTATTACTGGGACCAAATTAAAAAAATAAACAACAATAGAGGTGTGTTTTAATATCTAGATCATGCACAACAGCAGATCTGCCAGTAAACCAGCACTGGAGGGTCCACTGTCTTTGTTTATGGTATTAATGGGGATCTGTTGGTGCAATTGAAAGAAATGGTGCAAAAGTCCTGTGAAAATAATATTTAAAAACAGAGCAGTGACTGTTTTACATATTAATATTACTGCAGATACCAAATGAAACTATAAAGAATAAATGCAAATAACATTATACAGTAAATAGTGATGTTATGTTCAGTGTGCTCCTTGTTTAGATTGCAACCAGAAAGACATCTTATCACACGCTGAGAAAAAATGGCTTAAAACAGTTTGCATGAGTGACTAAGACCTTTACACAGTACTGTATATTCACTGGATCAGTGAGACTGGCAGTCTGGCTGTAGTTCGTGCCCTGGGAAGGGTGAGGTAATCTGATCAAAAGGGGAAGGTGGAGATTAGAATCAGGGATGCCCTGGAGTTTTAAGATTTTCTGGACTGGGAAAGTAGGCCAGATTGACACAGACTTGAGATGTGACTGTTCTAAATTAGATCCAGAAGGGGAATTATGTTTGGAAATTATTTTTTTGCTCTACTGCTTACTTCCTAATGCAGATCACGTTCTGTGATTTCCCTTACAAGATGCATAAAATGACCTTTTGGGTGGGGGGAAAATGAACAAAAAGTGGGTTAGAAACAGAAACACTGTTTTCTCTAGGGGTTTAAATACCTGTTTTGTTAATTTTTCTTAATTTAAGGCCTAACTTTTCAACTTTTTCATTTTTAAAGAATCTGCACTGTTTTTTCTGGTTGTGAAGGTGATTGCAATGTGTAGTTACTAAGAGACTGACGTGTTTTCCTCCATTGTCGCACATGTTTGATGGAAAAGTGCCGCACTGGAAAATAAATTAACAAAGAGGAAAAAAACATGATCCAGATGAAGTTTTGATTTGGCAAAGACAGACATTTCTTTAAGAGATAAAAGGAAGAAACCATGTTTTTACTAGGTGTGTAAATGACAAGTTGTAGTTACTATGAGACGTTTAACTGTCTGTGTGCCTCCTTAGTCGCCCATGTTTGATGGAAAAGTGCCGCACTGGCATCATTTCTCCTGCTTCTGGCTCCGGGCAGCTGTCAAGTCTTCTTCAGACATTTCAGGCTTTACTGATCTCCGCTGGGAGGACCAGGAGAAGGTGAAGAAGGCCATCGAAAGTGGAGGTGCTACCTCAGGTAACATTTAAATTGCGAAATTCTGCATAATTAGTTTTGTAATGACCTGCTGATGCTCTGCTGTTAATGCTTTACAATATTAATAGTAGTAACACAAAACATTGATAAGGAAAACTTTGATAAGTCTGCTCTTCACAGCTCAGTGTGTAGTACTTTAACCACAACTTCATATTTGTTTTTCCTTCCTGGGGGAATTGTGGACTCATCATCCATATTATTTATAACTGCAGAGCATATATAATCATATATGATTTATTACTGTAAAGTATGTGATGAAATATATCACTGCATCAATCCCTAATAATCCCACATTGTTCTGTCAGGAAAAGGTGACCAGAAAGGAGCCGCTAAAGGAGAGAAGACGCTAAATGACTTTGCAGTGGAGTACGCAAAATCAAACAGGAGCACCTGCAAAGGTTGTGAGCAGAAAATTGAAAAGGTACCTTTTTGATTCCTTTATGTATTTTTATCTCAGCGAGTTTCGTTGAAGGCAAATGCGTTTTTGAACGGGTTACACAGACATACATTAAGCCTAAAATGGAGCCTAAATCAGGGTTTTTAAGTAGGTATCTGAAGGATTTATCTTAAATGACATGCTTAAAGGTTCAAAAGTGTAAAATTAAGCAGTCAAACAACACAGTGCTGAAAATGTAGGATTCAAACCCAAAAATTCACTTGCTGGTTTATGCAGGCGGCCACTGGCCTTTATGAACTTTGGCCCTGCTGAATTTGAAAGCTCTCAGTTTAAGTTCTTTCGTTTTCCAGGACCACATCCGTGTTTCGAAGAAGACGGTGGACCCTGAGAAGCCTCAGCTGGGACTGATCGACCGCTGGTACCACACAGGCTGCTTTGTGAGCCGGCGTGAGGAGCTGGCTTTCAAACCTGAGTACAGCGCGGCTCAGCTTAAAGGCTTCGCTGCCCTGCGAGCCGAGGACAAGGACGAGCTCAAGAAGAGACTGCCTGCTGTAAAGACTGAAGGGTGAGTGGTAAACTGGACATTGGTCCAAGTTTCCTTTATACACTCAGAAATACAAACAAAAAGTGGAAAGGGTATATATTTTTTTTATTTTTAATCATTACAACACCACCTTTTCTTTAATCAAACTTTCCTTTAAAATACAGTGTATACAAAATACAGATAATTCATATTTACTGAGTACAAAGCAGTTTTTTTTGGCATTCTTATCATTGTATGATGTGTCTTAGCTGGAGCTTGGTGATAGGAAACTGAGAATATTTTGATTTTAGCTTCCAAATATTCGAGCCAAGGAAAAATATTTGATTTTCATAAGCTGTCTATGATAAATTAATAAGTCTCCTGTATATTAGTTAAATTTCATTTATTATGGATAAAGATTTCGTGATCTCTGTGTGGTTGTACCTCCACCATCATCCTCTCCCTCGCCCACACCTCTGCATCCTCACACCTACTTTTTACATTTGTAATCATTACAGTAACACCTTTACATTACATTAATCACTTTCCTTTAACTTTCCTTTAAAACATAAGTCATATAAAATACAGATAATATATATGTATTGAGGATAAAGATGTATTGTTTGGCATTCTTTGCATTGTAACATATTTGTTTTTTATTGTGGGTTTTTCATTAAAGTAGCTTTCATGCAGGTTATTTCCAGTCCTCAGAACTTTGCTAGGGTTTGCTCATTCACGGAAAGATTTCAATAGGTATATAT
>JBBIGA010000153.1:2825280-2835661 GCA_037576975.1 Alestes dentex
AGCATATATTTATATTATATATGCGTAAACATGCATGTAGCAAAACCATTGAGCAATCAAAAGTTGAGATTAATTGCTAAAGATGCTAATAATATAGCAATAAATATAACATTGCATATATTGAACATATATATATGTGTGTAATATGTGTAATATAGATGCAAGATGTAATGTGTGTATATATATACACATATATATATATACATACTGTATATATATGTATGTATATATATATGCACATTATACAAATGTAGGCTTTTAAGTCTTTAGCTATTAGCCTCACCTTATGATTGATCAGTGGATTTGCTAAACAGGAATCAAAGTCTTCAATACACAACAGCAACAGCCACAGACCCTCCAGACACACCCGAACAGGTGGTTGCCCGTTTTTATTATTGGCTACCACATTATTTCAAGGCTTTGGTGTTCCACATCCAGGGGGTGTTTTTCTGTAGTTCAAACTAATCCGTGTCGATTTTCATTTTTTAGGATTTCCAAGAGTCTTTTTTTCTTTGATCACATCTATAGCAAACTGGTGAACTCAGTGGTTCAGTAATGAGCCTTAAAACATCAACAGCATGCCCAGGCTGTTTGATATGGCCAGCAGATAATGAGCAGCCATTAGCTGTGTGGCTGTCAGTCCACAGACAGCTTTCACACCTTCTCAGTAACCCTCAGACAGAGGGATTAGCCAAAGACATCGACTGCAGAATCCCACCAGCTATTCAGGTCACTTTCAGAAGCTCCAGAGAAAATTTTTCCCCACTCCAGCAAAGTTGTTGACCTGACGATTTATGTTGCCTTGTCGAAAAAAGCTACCTTGAAGCTCATTTAGTTTATACGGTCAGTTGATAACACTTGTCTACAGTCAAAATGCTTCTTAATTATATTTACCCATATGGTACTAACTTTGGTTTCCTAATGACAAAAATGATAATGTTGATTGGCTATAATTTGTAAGACACAGTACTGGATCAGTAAGTCATATATAGTTAAATATACGGGCCGATGTTTCAGAGTGACTATTTTAAGTGCTGTATGGAAGCGGGGCTGTCACTTTTCAGATAAAAAATGACTAAAAGAAGTGTCACAAAGTATTCTATTTATTTAGTCTTGTTGTAGTGTTGAAAAATGTGTTTTGTTTTCAAGGTAAACTGCGTGATCAAAGATGCCTTATTTACACGTGAACAATCCCGATCAATTTGCTTTTTGAATCATAACAGATGCTAATAAGCCAATTGCTGTTAAAAAAAAAAAAGTAAAAGGGTCTGTGTTTCAATGAATATGAGACATCATATGACAGTGTATTAATGTGTATGATTGCATAACTGAAAAGATGAAATATCTTTTGAACGGTAGCCAATCAGCCTGGTTCATTGTCATATTTGAAATCAGCTCACCACAATGCATCAGAGTTGGCAGATTTTATTCCCGAAGCAAACAACTTCCAAAATGTGTAGACCAGTGTAATGATGGGGCAGGGGGGGATTATAATGGTTATAAAGTTATAATGGTTCCGGCACCCATGCCCTGGACTCTGAGGGAACCTTGTTTTTCTGTAACAAACTAGATAAAACATGAATGCCCTGCAGTGGCAAATAGCTTTGGTTTTATATCTGATTACATTAATTTTTGAGATTTACAGAAATCTTTGAACTGCAGCTGTGTGACTGTGTTAAAGGGAACAGTGGGGTTAAAAAGCTCCTCATTAAAGTGTTTGTAAACCAAAGGTTATTGCACTTTTGTTCATACAGCAGAACTTGTGCACAATACACTACTTTTGAATTAACGGAATTTTGCATATAATGATAAATCACAGAAAATCATTTAATCACAATAAAAATTGTAATCATTGCCCAGCATTTATATATTTGAAGCATCCCTCAAGTGGTGTTTCATGTGTATTTTCAGTCTCAATAGTAAAGCATCAGAGCTGATTCCTCACAAAGCTCCTTGAAAGAATGCAAACATGTAAGACTCAAATGGAGCTAATTCCTTAAAGAACTTGAAAACAGATAACCTAATACATTCTGGTCTCCACAGGTCAATAGTATTCACAATTTACTATTTTGAATGTGTTAAGTTGTAAAAATAAGGAAAATCCCATTAGCAATAGAGTCCAGACTTGACTGGTGAATGTATTTTTAGAAAAGTCCATATTTGACAAAAGGCCATATTCTAAGTATCTGGCCACTCGTCCAGACATCCTTAAGATTTTCTAGTTATGGTCTGAAATACCCTAGAAGGAACATTATTCTCCACCATAAACTGACTGCAAAGCAACATGGAAATTGCCCACTTCAGAAGGCTCTTGGCCATTTCAACACCACTGACTGAAGACTGTGCTCGTCATATTTAAAAAGATATTTAACATTTTGCTCATCTTTTGAAACTCAAATGGCTTAGCTTTGCCATCCCAACAGGTTCCAATTCTTTAGTCAGAACTCCAGGATACACCATTTAGCCACTTCGAAAAAGTATGTTCCAGAGAATAAAGCACTGGGTTCTGCTTACATACTTAAAACAGGTAGACAATACACAACCAGAGGAATTTGGATGACCCCTAAAGCAGGTGTGAATGGTTATTCACGAGCAGGGCTGAAGACAGACTTCACTGAAAAGGACAGTGACAGTTCATCTGGAAGCAGGACATTAAAGGCTTCCTGAACATACTTGAGGCTACAGGAAGACCATGCTGGTTTGAGAAATAAACTAGTGGCACCACTGGTTCGAGGAGAGACTTTATTGAAATTTGTTTGACATCACAACTTTTCCAGACGAGACATGCATCCTGCGGAGCTGCGTGTAAGCCATGCTTCTGCGAACTGGAAATAAAGGAGAAAATTAAAAGCAAATTCAGCTACCAAGAACTCGTCAGAGGAGACCAATCAAGGTCATACCCCTCTTGGTGTTTCTGGCCATCAAGGGAGGTGAGGGACACTGTCTTTTGCAGATGGCATCAGTCTGGTTGAGGTCACAGATCACAGCTTCACAGTGGAAAAACATCTGAAAGAGATTGAATTTAATGTTTCTGCATCACTGAAAATCCAATGAACCATTTTTACTCAGTAGAAGACCAAACCTGTGGCCTTTAGTCCTTCAGTTGTTGGACATGAGAAACAATAGTCAGTTATAAGTTACCTGATCTCTGAGGATGGTGTCATCTTTAACAAAAGTGAACATGTTTACTTCAAAGCGTTTAATGTGTGGAGGGTACTGAACCCGGTCATCAAGGACAACAGGGTGAAAAGTGGTTTGGTAACGGTCGTCAAGGTTCTCACAGCTGTTCAGAAAGCACAAAAATACAATGTGATGCACAAGGCCATTTCTTCCCATTGAAAAGATCCATGTCGAAAACATTACCCATTGACAATAAGGTCCCAGCTCATCTGGGTGACGTCATCGACAGTGGCCCAGCAGTTGTCAAGAACCAGCTCTATTCGAGGGTCTGTGAACTGGACCAGCTCCACCTCGAAGTACAGAGGTTCTCTTAAGTACTGCACCACTGGATGGTCCTCAGGCATATAGAAGGCAGAGTAAGAGGAATCTTGAATGAAGGAACAAGACAGCATTAAGTAACTCATACTCAGTGCACTGACTGCTTCCACTACTGGCACTCTGCTTATGAGGGGCTTGACCACTAAATCAGTTAAATCTGGTCTTTTCGCAAAATGTGCTACCAGGACAAAATGAACCCATTTTACAATGCACTTCATTAAAGTCCCAAAATGAACAGCAAATGAAATATTTAAAAATCTGTCAGTTGAAAAAGCTCAGTTACAAACACCCTCCTTGTCTTGGGGGCCCAAAGTGCAATGGCACAACATACAAGTGACGGTGGTCGGCATCAGTTTACACTTTTCTATACATAATAGATTATGAACACATTTTTTAAAGAAAAATTGGTAATGTAAAAATATGTTCTTTTGTCAGGGTGAAGTGTGGGGCCGCACCTGAAGCTGAGACTCATCATGAGCCAGCCTGAATAAGATTGTATTTAAAAAAAAAAAAACAACAAAAAAAAAACACAAACAAAACTAGTTCTTTACCACTTCAGACACCTCAAGCTTAGTCCAACTCACACAGCCAAAAGTTAATCACTCTTGGAAATCACTTAAAAGCTAGGCTTAATCCATGTTTAGTCAAATGTTTAAAGTGTTTGCCAGTCAACTGCTAATATACTGTGCATTAAAAGCAAGTATGTAGTGAAACATACCTTTGGCAAGTCTCATTCTGACTTTCAGTTCTCCAACCCCAGATTCAGCAAAAGGCTCGTTTCTTTGCGATTTAGTAAAGAAAGTCACTGTCTGGGTGTCATTCAGAGTGTAGTAGCAGGCAACAGTCATGCTAGCATTGTGTGAAAAATCAAGTCAGTATAGACATTAAAAACCCCCAACACAAACCAGTAAGTCGCAAGACATGAACATTACCGGTAGTCTGGTTCATCGTTGTCATGCGCTGATCCCTTTTTCTTGGAATCACTTCTCCTGCCAAACACTGAGATTTCATTCTGATACATCATGACATCTTCATAGAACTGGAGGAAAGAGATGAAAGTTGTTAAGGTCTCAAACACAAAACAAACCCACCAATATCAACATGTTCATTTGGTTGGGGGGGGGGGGCCTTCTCAAAACACACCACTCTAGTTGTTCCACAACTGCTTGCATCGAAGGAGAAGTAGGCGAAGCGACTGTTGCTAAAAGTGGGTTTACATGAGGGATCCTTTAGCACCAACTGGCTGGGAACCACATGGGATGCAGATTCCACCTTCACCGCAAGTGCAGTCATTGTCCCATTGGAGAAACACTCTGAAAAGACGTCAACAGGAACGGCTTAGTCTTGCCAAAAAAGTGTGGAACCAAAAAAAAAACAAAAAAAAAAAAACCACACAATGCTTCATATGAAGTGAGCATTACTTCAGCATTGGAATTGAAAAACAGACTCCCAATCCTTTAAAAGGAATTGTTCACCCAAGAAACAAAACCCCACACACACACAGGGGCATGTCTGAGCGAAAACATCCTTTGTTGAACACAATACCGGTCATAGTCAATGGAAAGTTGCAGGCCAAGGAGAATTCTTTGATGTGCCAGTTGTTGACAGGATCCCAAAGGTGCACATCAAGACGTGCTCTCACTACTGACTTATGGGCCATCTAGGAAGAAACAAATTTAAACTTTAGCGGGGCAAAGAAACCCTCAAGATTTCACCAATACACAAATAGACAAGTAAAGGATCATTGTACCTCAAAAACTATATTGTTCGCCAAGAAAGGCACAACCACGCTCAAGTGAGTGGAATTCTCTTGGACGCGGTACTCCTCATAAAGGTCAACAGACAGACTCTGCGTGCCCAACATAACGTTAAAGTTCTTGCCTTGGTTCCCGTAAGCCACAGTTACGTAAAAGTGCTCCTCATCACAGGTTCCTGTCATAGTTGGCAGAACTGCACAAAGAAAACCAGGTAGAAGAAATGTTTGGCCTGAACAAGATTGAGTCTAGTGTTAAACCATATAAACTTTAGTGCATGTTCCTTTATACAAGAATTAAAGTGCTTGCCATGAAGGCAAAAACTGACCAACGTCCTGAAGAGTAGCCTTCAACAAGGCAGGCTGGGGAAAAGGCGTGTATTCAGGCAGGATTACTAAGCCAAAGATGAGTAGAAGAGTATAGGTAGTGGTCTCTGGGTTGATATTCTAGAGTGAAGGGACAAACACAAACATTCAAAACCAGGGAATATTGTTCCCAATCCCACACTAATTTAACCTTCTCAGTAGAGAAAAGTGGGCCAAACTTGCTTAGCATATTCACACTGCACACATTTATCCAGTGACAAGGGTGAAGCAAGGAAGAGTGATTCTTATTTTTGGGCAAGATACAGTGTAACAGATTTAGATTACAAACTTGGAATAGGTCAAACTTCCATTAACTTTAACCTGTTATACACCTAAACATTTTCTGCGAGTTTGGTTCGACCATTTCCAGTCATTAACCTCATCACTTGGAAGCAGCACCTGACAATTAAACAAATGGTATACTTACAGCCTTCAAAACAGCCGCATCAGAGAAGGGGATGTGGATGCCAAAAGCTTTGGAGCCATTAGGAAATCTATACTGCTGCACATTCAGGCCTCTGGCGTTGGCCTCTGTCACCGTCACCACTCCAGTTGAAAAAGTGATGTTCAGCAGCTCAACATCAGGAAGGAAGGGACCCAACACCACATCAAAAAAGCCCAACTCTACCTTAGTATCTGCAATGCATGGAAAAGCAATTTAAGCTACAAGGCTACAAAGTTCTCCAACACACCAGCATTTTTTAATCCAACTGTAGCACATACTGGAAAAACAAGCAAAAACTGAGCTTATTGGACAGCAAGTTGAAGTTAGTAATGCAGTTAGTCAACCAGGCTTAGTTCATTTTAAAACACTTATAGTGTAGATTGAGCTAGTTGTAGAAAACTCCTTATAATGGAACTTGGTGAGCCAACTGCCCACTGGCATTTTCAGTCCCCGCCCCCCCCCAACCAACCAGGTACAAAAAAAATAAATTAAAAAAAGTGTCAATAGCTGAATCTAACTCAGCACATGCAGAAGAGTTTTGATTTAGGGGATGGGGACCACAGACTTCCCTGAGGAGGAACTTACTGTCTGTGACCTGTGGTGGCTGAGGCCTGGGTGGTGTGGTGATGGGGTAGTGGACTTTATATCTGGTGTCAATCTTTCCTTCCCTCCATGCCATCTCCAGCATGGGTTCAATGCTGTAGGTAGTGTGGTACTCATAGTTCAGTGCGTGACTCTGCAAATTAAGTCACAGAATTGAAAGTTTGCCATTTCAAACTACAAAAGTAATCTTAGCAACGCTAAAGCATGCCAACACCAAACCTTATAGTAGCCATCTGCTCCACCAATGGGTAGAGAGATTACGATCTGGGTCTCAGTAAGAGACAAGCCATAGCCCATGGCATTCATCTGTTCTTGACTTAACCTCTTCCCATCAATCCCCATGTACAGTTCAAGGAGATCATGTTCTTGTGACGTCCTCAGGGGGGCGATGTAAATGGGCATGAACCAGGTGATTACTTCGTCACTGAAATAGAGTCCACCTGTGAAGGTAACATGGGGAAGTAAAGCTCAGGCCTCCACATCAGTGAGACTATAGTTCTTCGTGGAATCTCATTTCACCTTCAGCTTAACTGCTGGTACAATTCAAAGTTACTTTTAAAAGCACAAATATGACAACTTTGGCACCAGCAGTGGAACAAATTTCTGACTGTCAGAACTCCTGAGACCCTCACTGTCTTCAGAGACTGAAGACCCACCTCTTCAGTGAGCACTGAGAACAGCCACATGTTCATGTCCAACTTAACACAAACGGTGTGCGTGATCTGATCTCTAGTGGAGAACTACTCTAGTAGAATCTTTATCTTCCATCAGCTCATAATTTTAAATCTAGGCCTACTATTGTGAGGGGCGTGTTTTCTTGTGGACTATAAAGCACCTATATACGTTTCTCTGGGTAAGAGTCTCTGCCAAATGCTGCAAGTGTATTTACACAGCTCAGTTTTGGCCAAAGAGAACATTAGACAACTGATCAAGCTTGGTCCTGGAGATCTACACTTCTGCACAGTGCCACATATTTGTCTCAATGAGACATTTGATATCTTCAAAGCCATATGGACAAAAATGTAGTCTTCGCAAACATTTACGGCATTTAGCTGACGCTCTTATCCAGAGCGACGTACATCAGTGCTCAAGTAGTCCACATCTGTATCATAGACCTGTAAAGCTAAACTTAAGTCAACATCCACCATTCAACTAAGAAACTGCACACTAGTAACACCTAAACACCACCTGTCAAAGATACCTAAAACACCTGTCAAAGAAAGTCAGAAGGTAAAACATGGTTAGGAAGGGTTGGGGTAAGGGTTTTTTTTTTGGTTTGTTTTTTTTAAATAAAAAGGTAGTAAGCAAGCGAAATGAGATAGTCACCAAGGTGCTCCTTGAAGAGGTGGGTCTTCAGGCAACCCACATCTGAGCTACTTTGTCAAGTTTGTGAAAGACTGCACTACCCGTTCATTCATTTGTTGCTCTTTGTGATACAACTTAGGTGAGTAAATGATCAAATAAATCTGAGCAATTAACAAAGTTCAAAAGTTGAATTTCAACAAAGTTGAGGTACCACATGCAGACTTGAACTAAACTCTGCAGGAAAGCAGACCTTGGAGATTACTTTGCAGCAGACTGCTTTTCAAGAACCCAAAATGAAACCAGTTGACCTGCCACCATCCTATAAATTTGTCATTTTGCACCCATATTAATGTCATCCAACCCATCAGAAATGCTCACCAGTTGGACAGGCAGCAGCAGTTTCAATCATTGTTACAGCCCACTCCCTCTTGTAGTAAGTCGTAACTTTGAAGACTTCCATTTGCACCCCATCCATCTATTAGGCAAAAATCAAAATCTCAGCCTGGAAAGTAGATCAGTGCTTGGGCTTCTGTATTCTGTCACTTACATTCTGGGAGTACGTTTCAGGCATGTTGTAAGGGCTTCGCAGTACTAATCGAGTTGGAGTTGTTGATACTCCATACCCTGCTTGCTGGACATCTGCCAACAACATGGGCTTTTCTTTGGGTGTGTAAAAGACCATCCTCCAGATATACTGTAGGGAGGTGGGGGCCTGCAAACAGGATAATCCAAATTAAAACAAATGTGCAAAGGCCATAAGCCATCCACACCACTCCTCTGCACAAGTGCCTGATTTGCAAAAAATACAAGGCCCAAACGGAAGTTCTAACCCTCAAGCATTTTTTAATCCAATATCCGCAGCATAAAATAAAAATGATAGAACATTTTAACCTGAAATAACTCTGGTTAGCCTAGTACTGAGCCTACTGTTCAGTTTCAGCTTTATTTGTCTGAACAACTAGTTAGTGTTTACATTAACGGCATTTAACAGATGCTCTTATCCAGAGCGACGTAGTGCTCAAGAAGTCCACATTCGTTCAACCTAAAATGCTAAACTTAATCAAAATCTGCTATTAGTAATGTGCAGTAAGTTGTATTAAGTCAACCAGGCTTACTTCAGATTGAAGCATGTTTTTAAAAGCCGTAAGCTATCCACACCACTCATTTTACCTCTGGATAAACGCCTGATTTTATGGCGTTTCCACTGACACCTTGTCTTTGCTGATTGGTCCTGGGCATGTCTGGGGGAAATCTGTTAACAGAGACCTAGGAAACATTTCTGCATTACAAATCAAGGGAGCAACCGTTTAACAGGAAATCTGTTAAGTGGTGCAGTTATATACATGTCAAAGCTAAAACAAATACAGCATTTTCTCTGAAATAAATGGTATTATAGGGAGTTCGTCCCCCTCTTTACTCCAGTAATAGTCTCTTCGCTGAGAAAGCTTTACAGTAGATGTTGGAACACTGCTGTGAGGATTTGATTGTATTCAGCCACAAGTCATCTGACATGACATCAGATACTGATGAGATCAAACATCATTCCAACCCATCCTAAAGGTACTGCATCACTGCAGCTCCACAGTCCAGAGTTTACACCCCTCTAGCAGACACTTGGCATTGCTCATGGAGACCTTAGACTAATGTAGCTGCTTCAGAGGATAGAGATAATATGTGATAACAGAAGCTACTCTCTGAATCAAAAGAGATCCTCAAAACAGCTATAAATTCATTAAAAGTGGTTGGATACAAAGTGTCTACACACTGAGCTTTTTTTTTTTTTTAAATCAGCCCGCTAAAGGCACAAGACAAAAAAAGCTGTGAGAATCACCTCCATGAAGTTGCGCTCGCAGAGAACCTCACGCGATGCCCACTGTTTGTATTCACATGTTTTTCTGACCTCATGTACATCTTCCTCGGACACTCGGTTACCGAACATCTTGAGGCGAAGTCCAATGTCAAATAAAATATCATCCTAAGACACACAACATGGAGAAAGAGTAAGCAGATCTAGTGGTTATCTGGAGTTGTGACTGACTGATAGAAGAATAGAATATTAACAAAACAGGGGCAGTTGTAATATGTACCACTGCATTTAAAATGAAGGCAGTATCAGTTAATGTGGACTACCAAGTAAAAAAAATAAAAAAAAATTGTACCTTCTTACATTGACCTCTTTAGATCAATTTCTGTTCATAAAGTGTCCTTTGCTATTGGTTGTCCAATTCACATGTATTTAAACCACAATTTTAAAACATCTTAATACCAATCACATAATTGTTTTATTGTAGCCCAACACATTTCATTCTTGATGACCCCATGTTAACATGCATATATCTAATCTAAGATAAATTATGACCCCATGTTAACTAAACTTTATTTTTTTTATTTATTTATATATTTATATATAT
>JBBIGA010000153.1:2857520-2877335 GCA_037576975.1 Alestes dentex
GCTGCCCCCTGCTTCACTTGGTGAATGGGTTAAATGCAGAGGTTGAATTTCGTGCTGTTCACACTGTGTGCTGTGGCGTGTTCACGTATGACCGAATGATCACTTTTACCTTTCAGATTTGCCACTATTGGCACTTTTCCACAGCCAAACAGGAACTGTGCTGTCACTAAACTGTTCTGTGATGGCATGGAATTTGCAGCATGTTTTGATTTTCCAGCGAATTTCACTCCAGTAACAGAGTTTCTGACTCAATTCTCTCCATACAGTTTACGGCTGGTCATCCCTAAACCGCGTCCATAGTTTTTTTATTTTTTCTCTGAGTTCTTTTGTTCGGTTAGCGAACCCAGCTAATGTGTTAGTGGTGGCCTGGTACGCCTTCGCATTTCTTGCAGTGTTAAAGATAAATTTGTTAGAGTCATAGAAAACTCCCACTGAATTGTATCTTCAGCCCAAACAGACAGTCGTGCTTGTACGTTGTCAACCTCCCAGTTGCTAGTTCGTGTCTCCATTATTGTTTTTTTGCACGGAGAGTAAAAACACAATGGCCTCTTTCCATGATGACAACATTGCGACCAGAAAGCAGCAACGCGGTCAGCTCAGCCGTGGCCCACTTTTGGCCCTGCCATCGAGAAAAAATATTTGTTTGCGATACAGCATGGTTCCTTGTGCCATTGAAGAAATGGCGGAAGTTACCACCATTATCATTACTCAATTCTCAGAAGATGTGTAGGTTCACTGCTCATTTTGGATTGTGGAAAATTTTGTATATTTACGTTGTAGATTGTTATGACCTCTAGTTCCTATCAGCAACCCAGTAAAGAAATCAGTGCGTTCCTCTACAGCGAACCATTTCACATCACACCATTCTGAGTGACTGTTCCAATGACTAAAATTATTCATAAAAGGAACAAAATAAACAATGTTCCCTGTAACACTGGGGAACTATGGTCAGAACTTACTGTACTGCTTTAATGAGTGACCACATTAGTAGCAGTTTTGTCTGTGGACTGAAGATGCCAGAGCTCATATTCTCCTTTGTTTAGCATATGAGAAAGGTCCTCCTCAGTTGAAAAAGTACCTGAAGTATCCGAAAGCTCAAGAACACAGTGACCTTAACTGCCGTCACACTAGCTGACGTCACCAAAAAGGTTCAGCAGATGGAAAGAATGCTGGCTCGCATGTAATACCGTGCTCTGGTAAGTGATTATTCTTTCCACCAAAAAGTCTTCTGAAGCCTAATGTATAATCACACCACTCAACCACTTTCATGTTCCTGAAGGTCAACCTGGCACTGTAAAGCTTCACCTACCTGCTGAGTGGACCACTGAACCGGAGGAAAACTCTCCATTGCTCTTCTTTTTTTTTCAAAGCTGCACAACGGACCACCCTGACCTCCAGCAGGCCACAGGAGAACATAAGGAGATCAGTGTTTTAAAAACTAGGGGCTGGATTCACAGAAGCTTTCATATGATATTTTTGATAAGGGAATTTAAGACAAGTACAATGAAGTTCTTACGATGCAATATTTATGAAACAAAATCTATGATAATTAAATATAAGTTCTCAAATATTCAGCTAAGAAAATCTTAATTGTTTTCTTATATATAGATATTATGTAGCATTTTTTTGGCTTACCCTTAAACTATTCTAAGACAGGGATTAAGCCTGGTCCTGAACTACTTAAGGGTCTGAATGGAGACTATAAGCAAAATATTGTCCATGACTAAGTTTAACCCTGTGTACCAACTGGAAGTTCTTTTGTTTTGAGGACATTGAGAGAAAAGTGAAGGAAAACTTAAGAGATGATCAGAGATGAAGCGATTTTCTCAAATAACGTATTTGAAGTTGAATAAGTTAAAACCAATCAATTTAGCCTTTTAAACATTTTTTTCCTTTCCAAGACACTTTTGTGAATTCAGTCCCAGGTTTTAAATGTGATATTGCAATAGACAAAATGTACCGGAGACCAGAGTATGTTTCATATACTAGAAGCAGTACAATAATACAGAAATATTTAGTATAGAACACATTGTGGCCACTGTGTGTGTGCTTTAGAATTAGTTGTAAAGAGAAAAATCATTACAGTTCAGTCTACATATATGTATATGTATATTTATATGCATTTGTATCTTTTTGCATGTTTACACTTATGATATATATATTTAAATATATAACTTTATGAGATTGTAAGTGGATAGGATCCTTGTGTATAGGATTTCTAGCATTTGTAGCACAGCTTGAGTATGTATTATATATTATTACACCCTAATACATGTTCATCAGATGTTTAAAAAAAAAGAAGATCCAATAAAACTAACCATAGCATGAGTGTTCTACTTTATATACTGAAGTCTGAAGGGACATAAGCATGCGTAGATCACTGTTGGAACAAAACCTTATACATCTATATATATCTTTTTTTTACTTGATTTGAAAATTCTAGTCTCTATTTACACTTCATCACAATTTCACAATAAACGAGCCAACAGAAATGTGCTGGATTAACTTATATTGAAAGTTAAGTCACTCTTCTGAAGACTGTTTAAAAGTGTTTTGTTCGCCAGAACTGTTGAAAATGTAGTCTAAATTTGACAAACTCTCTTGAATATGCCACAAAGGGCAAAAATGATACCATATTAGTATTTAAAGAACCAGGTTCCTAAAGGAAATGTGTGAGTGTGAAGAATCCTCACATGATATAAAGGTTATTTACCCATCTACCTGTTCTTTCTAAATCCTTTATGTGTATTTTCTTCAAACTCACACGAGAAAAAGAACCGTCCACTGTAAAGCTCTTTAGGGAACCAAAAAAAAAAAAACAGTTCTTTTATGGGATTATGTAAAGAACCCCTCTGTATTTTAAAGTGCCTTCCTAGAAGAGGTTCATATCTGCTACTGCAGACTAGACAACCACTGAAACACTCGGTGAAGAGCATGAAACCCTCAGAAAAACCTCAGAAATATGTGTCTGTCTGATACTTGTGTGAGATGTGCTTGAGTCAACAGTCCCGGGCCTCTTCTGAAGAACGGCACAGACATGGAGTCGGTCAGCCTGGTTTTTCACTGGAGTGACAAAGCATTGCTATAATAAGTCTTCCAGACTCATGAAGCTTCAATCATACACACCTAAATAATGCACCCTTGATGAAAGCCCAGGCAATATCATCCCAGATCCAACCACAGCTGTACCCGTGACACTTCTGGGAAACAATGAACATACTGTGGAGTTTGCACTGGAGTGTCTCCACTGTCTGTTAAAGCAAAAACTAAAGTAATCAGTTGGGTTGCCAGGCAATGCAGTGCAGCCTGATGCCCCCCCTGTACACACAGACAGCAATTCGCTCATGGTAGACTTCAAATCTCCATGTTAATTCTCACAGCAAACACCAACATAGAGGGCTTATGGAAGAGAAGAAATCTTCAGGCCTTCTCGTCACCCTACAGCTCCGAGCCAAAGCCAAGCTATTGGGCTGTCATACCTCCCCAAAACCCAGTGAGAAACAGTGATGGGTGGAGATACAGTATACCAGCTTCTACAGAGCCATCAGTTCCCTCCGCTCTCTCAGTGACCTCCCTGTAGATACATTTAGACTTACTAAATGTGTGTTTTCCTCTTTCTTAGCACAGTGGATCATTATAGCCACATGTGAACGTACCACAGCTCAGCATGCCCTGTGATCTTTTCTCTGTATTTAACCCAAGTGAAGCAGTGGGCAGGCACCAATGAGGGGCACCCGGGGAGCAGTGTGTGGGGACGGTACCTTGCTCAAGGGAAACTCAGTGGTGCCACTAGCAGTCCTGGGAATGGTGTAGATGGCTGAAATGACAGTAAACCTACTTGACTTGGAAGTCCCTTCTTTGAGTAGGTGTGTGTAAATGTAGGTTGGATCTACAAATTATCCTTTCATCTTTAAAATGGCAACTTTACAGGATGTGAAATATTTATGTTGGTTAATTTGTAATGAAATATTTACTCAGTGCTCCCAATAACCACTATTATGCGGACAGTCCTTCTAATGAATTATTTCAAAGGGGCCCCATTGCTGAGACACACCGGTACACACACACAGCTTGTAGAACCTCCATATAAAAAGCATTACCGATAGAATGTAACACTCCAGAGCAGCTGAATGTAAGGTCTCCATACCCAGTGTCAGGCACCCTACAGGGGTATAAAGCTCCACCAACACTTCAGTGTAGAGCAGTGGAACTGGGTTTTCTGGAGTGAAGGAGCTCTAACCAACACCTCTGGGATGATTTGGAGTGGAGTTTGCGATCCAGAACTACCTGACTTCAACCTCTTTGGTGCTTCTGTGGCTGAATGCAATCAAATCCTTACAACAAAGTTCCAGGTCTAGTGCAAAGCCTTCCCAGAAGAGTACAGGCTGTTAACCCAGTGGGGTCAACATCCCTATTGTTGCCCTTGGAAGAACACTGGATGAACAAACTGTTAGACATTAAATCATCTACTTTTCACAGACAGCCATATAATACAGGACTGTGCAGAAGTCTTAGGCTCCTGCAAAAATAATGTTTAATTTATAATATTTAGATTAGCAGTTAATGTTTTTTATACTGAGTCGAACTAAAAAATACAAACAATATTATACAGCTAGTAGCCTAGTTCACCCTGCGATCAGGAAGTCATGGGTTTGAGTCCCAAGACCGCTAAGCACCACTGAGGTGCCCTTGAGCAAGGTACCCTCCCCACACACTGCTCCCCAGGCGCTGTGTTCCTGGCTGCCCGCTGCTTCACTTGGTGAATGGGTTAAATACAGAGGGAGAATTTCACTCTGCGTGCTGTGGTGTGTTCACATATGACAGAATGGCACTTTAAATAAAAATATTATGTTCAGTATCTCAGTGTGTTCTTGTGGAAGTCCAGCATTACTTGTAGTTTCATCAGAAACCTGGTTTGACTCAATCAGTCCTTCATTAAATTAAATCAGGAGCTGCTGATGGAGAAACAACGGCTGGAGGAACCGAGGAGGAATCTGGAACGGAACCTGTGTTCTCCTCACCAGCTCACACAATATCAACTACTGTTTTACAAACAAAACAAATGGATACTTTTACTGCTTTATTGTTTGTTTTCATTTATTCTAATGTTACGTGATCACACGCTGGCTTCAAACAAGAGGGGCTCTTACCACAGGGGCTTAGGACTTTTTGCACAGGACTGTACATCATGTACTGTTCCACTGCATTTTAAAAATCTTTTTAAGTTCGGCCAAACAGCCAAGGGCACACGTGCTCCAACAGTTGAATTCATGTCTACTGTGCTGCAACAAAATATGTTCCTGGTAAAGATTTTCACATCCTGAGCTCAGGTAAACACAGAGGTGGGAAATTCCCTGGATGATCACGAGGGTTGAAAAGGTTAGGAGCGTCCAGCATAAAGGATGGCATGTTAAGCAACATGTGTGCACTGAGCTGGCCTTTACTGATCCTTCCCAGCCCGAGCTATCGGAAACACTTGCAGAAGGAAAAAAAAAAAAGAGCTGGATTTCAGTTGGAGCAAACAATTTTTTGCTCAGTGTGATAAAGGCTGTTATCTTTCTCTCCACAATTCAAGCTTAATTTCACGCTCAGTGCATTTGTGGTAATATTTCTTCAGTGCAGGAATGTAGAATTAAGCTCAGATCAGTTTATACTGCAGGTCTTTCCTTCCAGCTGCCGTCAGACTCTTTAACCAACATCTCAAAGTTGACCACACACACAAGCAAAAACACTTATCCACACACCCAGGAGTTGCGATGGTTCTTCCATGTACAATATTTCTCATGAAACGTGCAATATTTCTGGTCCAATATTACTGTGTATCATTCAGTATCTGCTGCTACTATCTAAAGTTACCCACTGTGTACATGCATGTATACACTATATGAACAGAAGTATTGGGACTAGTGTGTTTTTCAGGGTTTGGGCTGAGCCTCTTACTTCCATTGAAGGACAATTTTAATGCTTCAGCATACTCTACACTGGGGACTTCAAATACAGCACAAAATCCTGCCACATGCAGGAGTGGACAAGAGCAGGAATACCGGGACCTTGTGGAAGCATTCAGGGACTGGTGCAGTAGGAGCTGCCTCCACCTTAAGACCTCTAAAAGCGAGGAGATGGTGGTGGATTTCAGAAGATCTAGGCCACCCCATCTGCCAGTTTCCATAAAAGGGCAGGGCATTGAGGTGGTGACCTCCTACAAATACCTGGGAGTCAAACTGGATGATGTGTCTCATGAGATGTTGCACATATTTTATCAGACTATGGTAGTCAGTGTCCTCTTTTGTGCTGCTGTATGTTGGGGTGCAGCCTGACAGACAAAAACACCAAGTGGCTGGACAGGCTGGTGAAGGGGCTGGACAGTGGCTGGACAGTGGAAGAAAGGGGTACATTGAACAAACTAGATGACACTCTCTCACAGCTCCTCACTGTGCTGCCAAAATTAGCAGTTCAGGAGTTACTTTGTCCCGTACTTTTTATTGTTATTTAATGATTCTGTTTATTATTCTCTCTATTTTTAGTATTACATCAATTTTAATTGTTTTTATTTATGAATGAGCCACTGGTGATGAAAGAAAAGGCATTTTGCGTATAAAGCATAATGTACTTAGTACTAAGCATTTATAGTGTATTTTTGGAGAGTTTTATTCTGAGTTTATACTATTTTTTATATTGTTGTCTCTGTGTCTGTGCAGTCCTGACATAAGCAGTTTCCTCCTGGATCAATAAAGTTTTCTGATTCAGATATTGATTGAAAAAATACTAGGCAATAGCAGATCAGCATGAAACGAAACAAACAGAAGGAGAGCTAAATTAAAAGGACTTCTAATGACGCAGTTTTCAGACGATTCCTCAAGGTGAGCACAGAGTTTAACTGTCTAATGAAAGGTGGAATTTTGCTCTGTTGCCATCAAACACACCCGTTTCAGTTCTGTGGAACTACCCTGAGATTACTTCTGCTTTGTGAAATCAGTCAACTGTGAAAGAATGCACATCATGGGCGATAATGTTTTGTTATGCGGTGCCATCCAAAGCATCCTGAATCAATATAAAACCAGTTTCCTACTACATGACACCACCACCGGCCTGCAGCACTGGCTTGAAGGATCTGCTGATGGCCTGTTCAAACTCTGCCACCTGCATGACTCATTGGACAATTTCCAGTGTTCATTCAGTTTTGATCACATTCCCACTGTCTCTTATAGTGACATGTGAACACACCACAGCACAGTGTGAACAGTGAGAAATTTTTCCTCTTTGTTTAACCCATTTACCAAGTGAAGCAGTAGGCAGCCAATGACACAACACTTGGAGCAGTGGTGGCATTGGCAGTCCAGGGATTCAAACCCATAACCTTCTGATCACAGGGACAACTCCCAAACCACTAGGCCACCAGCTGCCACAAAAAGTGTGTTCTGGAGGAAGAGATATCCTAGAAGATAAAGGTGTATCCTCATCTAGTTCATTACACACGTGGACTTGTCCTCATGAGTAATTGTGCTTCTTCACATATTACTTGGTCAGTATTATTGAGACTGAGCACCTTCTGGCTCATTTCCAGGAGAATGCTTCTAACTTTAAACGCCTTACATTTTCAATGAAACCATCAAAAATACTGAAATGTTTTTATTTTTCACTTCACCAATCAGTTGAGATAAAGGCCAGCAGTCACTCAAAAAGAGTTGCAGGATTACCTGAACATATCAGGAGATTCAGGTTTAGAGAACAGAATACGGGTTGATATGGGAATGGTTCTCAAATGGTGGTACCGCTGTATTAAACATCGTATAAGGAAACAAGAACAAACATATAAATAAAGAAATTAATCCCTTATGTGAAGACAAAGACATGATGGACATGATGGATATTTCAATAACCCAAACATATAGGCAAAAGCATGTTCTTTAAGGAGACATAGCCCAGCCAATCCCCTGATTTAAAGCTTATTAAAAATGCAAAGCTCTTGAAATTGGGAGCCCAAGAAAGAGAGTCTTGCAGACTTGGAGAACTTGAGCCGGTTCACGAAGAGGAATAGACCAAAGCTTTTCCACAATGCTTCAAAATGCAAACTACTTCTTACTAGATTTCTCAAAACTATAAACACTAAACAGATTTGCAAAAGTGCTTCTATTTAAATTTATGAATACGTGCTTTCTTCTGTCATGCTTAGATGCGCAAAGTCAAATTTATATTATGCATATAAATTTTAAGTGTATATATGAACTGGTAAAATACATGTAATTGCAGTTATGGACTTTCTGTAGTAATTCACGTTTACATGTTCCAAGACATTTTTGAGAATTCTGTTAAAAGTGTGGCGATTCTCCTGACCTCTTGCTGTTAGCAGTTATTGTGCATAGAATTGAGGGTTTTTTTTTAAGATCTATTTTCTGCACTCTAGAAACTGTGAAGTGGGAAACCCCAGGCAGCTGCTTCTATGATGCAAAAAGCACATCATCTAGTATCATCCCAACAACCATGCTGAGGGTGTGTTAGATCCGGGTTTCTCAACCACTGGGCCGCGGACCACTGAGGCTTTTGATGGGGCCGCAAATCTAAAATCGAGACAGGCCACTGGTCCGCAATAGGTTATTTAATATCATCTGTGGGCCTTGGCAACATGCTGTGATAGATAGGTGGGCCTTAACATTGAAAAGGTTAAGATGATTCTCATGTTTGCTCCTACATTGCTTGACCATGTCAGCACACATGGGTATATTTAGCAGAATGGAAAAGGACACTCATGTTTCAAAATGTTTATTACTGAAGTAATCAGCTCACCAGAATGTGTACAAGAAAAATAGATCAAGAAAGAGAGAGGGAGTAGCATGCATCCATTGATGTTCACGACACTAGCAGTTTATTCCAAAGCATCGTCTCATGTGAGAGAAGAGCCTCCTCTCTTGTCGGCAATGTGTTAGAAGCATGACCACTATCCATCACAACAACAGAGCACGACGAATGCTGCTAAAGATGCTGGTACACGGCCCGATGAAGGGATGGGTGGACTGACACAACACTAAATATATAAAACAAGATAAAGTGCTATGACCTTTTTCGCCAATGCTTCGATAAAATCTAACCTTCACACAAAATACACGGATGGAAAAGGGTTTTGTGTTTTGCCTTTTTTTTTTTTTTTTTTAAGTTTCACATTGGATTGTCAAGGATAAGTGTTTAAACTGAAATAGGTTCCTTTATATTAACCAAGCTAGAACCTAGTGCTTCTAAAAGTTAGTCGACAATAAAATGGTAAAGCAAAGTTATTTTTCACATCTCTTCATATGTTGTCACCAAAATAAGCATGGAAAAATAAAAAGAGGAAAGGTGTGAAATGTGAGAGCATTTGCTGATTAATGTGCATTACACGCTGGCAGAGTTTTCCTGCCCCATCCTTAGTAGAAACGTTTCATTAGAATGATTCACAAGGAATTAAACTATACACTGCTGTCTGAAGCACAATTTGCAATGCGACCCCGCTCGCAATGAGGCATAATCACCACAAACCAAATTTCCCCCCAAGCGGACCAACAATTTCCCCGCAAACCCACTGCAAAGTCTTGTTTCATTTGTTTTCTGTTACTTTACAAAAATAGATCTGTAAGTGATGAACTGTCACAACACGTTATGAGAGGCATTAAGTCATGCTAATGACAATTATGGTTAAGTCTATGCAATATGCAGAGGTTTAAAGTGATACTTGTGGTGGGGAAATCTTTGCACCCTCCATTCCACAGAATGTGAGGTGGGATCGAAAGGCCAAGAAGAGTATCTGCAGTGACTTTAATTAGGAAAGAGAAATGGACTTCAGGCAGGCATGTAGGGAGGCGGAGGCTCCTTCGCTGGCATCGTCATGGCCATTTCATAGGTGGGGAGGATGTACTGTGTCAGAAAGACAAGACAAACACATTTAACAAAATAAACTCTTAAAAGCTGCACCCAGACCACAGAATTAGAAATGTAATGCTGCAAAATAATGAAACAGACCTAGAACTTAAAGCACTGATAGTACACACAAGATTTGTACAGAGAGGGACCTCTGCTGGCCAAGCAGGAGCAGTGCACTTTAGTGTGGCTACCTATTAAACTGTCCACTCACTCCACTGTCCTTGAAGAGCTGTGCGTTTTAACCCTGCTCCTGGTGACCCGATCCAGGGCATCCAGTGCAGTTCATTAGGGAACCTTTGCCGGAGAAAGTCACACTGACTTTAAGTATAATTTAAAAGATACGAAGTAAACAAACTAACTGGTGCTAGGAACCAGACATCAAGAGCCTTTAACACCTCTAAAAGCTACTTAACAGGAAGTTGTTATTAATATGTACATACATGCATATATATTATACACACACACAGACATTTTTTATCATTATCAACATTAAATAAAACTCACCTGTATGTTTACTAATCGTTCTACTTAGTAAATAAAATAGCTATATTTGTGTTGCAGAAAAAAAATATATTCAGATCTTAACTTCAAAATATACAGAATAGTTATTTTAAAAAATGGTTCATTTGCCCTTTAATGAGCAGGATCATGTGTTCTGTAAAGTGCTGTGGGGCAACAGTAGCAGGATCAATACACACACACTGTTTGGCCAGGCTTGAAACATCATTAATTTATTTACTCCTCCATTTAAACCATTCGGAATGCAAACGGGTCATGTCAACATTGCACTGCATTTACCTGCTGTTAACGCAGAACATAACAAATAGCTTTCCACATTGATCTTTTCAATGTTTGCATTCAGCTCTCTTTAATCATGGAAATAGTGACAGTTATGTCCTTCAAACCCAAAACAACCAGCATATCTTTTTACATGACACACCCATTCTGACTGCTCTCAGTTCTGCTGCCACTCACACATCTGTCAGTGGGTGAGATTAGGCTTCAAATGCTGCTCATAAATTTCCACAAGAACAAATTTGCATAATGCAGCTAAATTCGTGACCTTGCATACTGTTATCATATGTCCGCTGAGGCCAACAGTACAGCACTCTTCCCGTAATGGCCTACTGAGAGTGGTGGGTGCAGTAGTTGTTTTACCTGAGGTGGGGCCTCGAAAGCAGGATAAACAGCGATCTCAGGCATGTTTCTATTGTTGATGTACTTGTAGCAGTTCCACACACAGTTGATCAAGTAAGCCTGTTTAAAAAAAAAAAAAAGTATTTTTTTATTAAAACATATTTATTTCTGAATTAGGCCTGACCAATATATTGTCTGTTAATCGTTACCACAATATTGGTCTCTGCAATATTGATTTCACAGAAGGTTGCAATATGCAAATGAGCCTCTAACCAGTCAGTGTTTTAAACAGACTGACCAATCACAGCTCCAGGTTAGTTACTGGGTGTTCTGATGAATCGAGGTGTCCACGTAATCCAGTCTTTAACCATTAAGTACACAGGCTGACTATGGAGTTTTTAAAGGGCTCATATTCCACATTTTCCATCCATTTCAAAAGTTTGTGTATGAATACATGAATAAAATATAGCAACCATTTTCCAACCTCGGTTTACCCCTTAGAATTGTGAACTAAGTGGTTAAAATCTGAACGGTTTTGTTACCGTGTCTTTAGGACTGATATATGGAAAATGATCTCTTTTCTCTAACTGTGCCATGATGATATGGACCCTTTTATATATTGAAAGGCATCTCAATCACAATATGTAGTGCAATAATCACAATACTAATATTTTGTCCATACTGTACAGCCCTAATCTCAAGTCCTCAGATGTTCTGAGTAGATACCTCAGAACTGGATTATATCTATACACTATATATTTCACAGTTTATTAGAAAGACTCCAAACTGCAAGGGTTGTACCTTCAGGATGATGAGGACAGCAAAGAAGATGAGCACAAACAGCAGGAGGCAGCTGGAGTCCAGAGAGAGAAGATTATCTTTGTATGGGAAGTCCGGCTGAAAGCAAAAATATATTTTATTAAATAAAAACACTTTCAAACAGGCCAGGGTGCAGAGTCTCACTGGGGCCTCCAATATAAAGAGCAAACGTTAATGTATTGAAGCATATTCAGAGGGGGGATCCAGGAAGAGGACTGACCAGCTGGTCCAGGTAGTCCTTGATCCTGGGCAGGTAGGTGAGGGAGCTGATAGCCACCAGGCAGCTCAAAGCAAAGTCAAACAGCTGGTAGCAGAAGAACGGGATGAGCCAGCCATCGCGGTGCTGGGGTAGAGGAAAATAAACACACAGCGTCTTTGTTATGCTGTCAGGATTCTGCTGCATCTTTGTTGCCTATACAGTGTGGATGCCTCGTTAAAATAATTCTGATAAATGTTTTCACTAAACTTTCCAAGAAATGCAAATTCAAACTGTCTTCCACCCTGAACATTTTTCACCATATTCTTGTCCTAAACATTTTCTAAAACGTTCCATTTAGAATCTAATTAAAATGAGTAGGGTACCTTTACTTTATAACTTTATAAAACATAATGAAATAAAGTCTTACTTTTTGTTTAAAAAAAACAAGATATGGGAGATGTATCTACCCTATAATAACTAAGAAGCTTGTCTACAACAAACGCATCCTAATAAAGAGAACACTGCATTTAAAGAGACTTCACACTGGGAACTACTACCCTCTAACAATGAACAAGCTTTACTACAATGAATGTAGCTCAACAACAACAAAAAAAACCAATGCATTTTATGCATCTGGAAACTACAGGCACTACAGTACAGCACATAAAACAAAAACAAACCTGTCTTGAATGGTGCTGTTATGCAGGACTGTAAAGTTTAGATAGTTATGAACGACATGAGCACAACTATAACATCATAAAGGCCACACAGCATACTTTTCAGGGTAAAGGAGGAAGCCTGCTTTGAGTCTCTTATCTGATGTTATGCAAGAGAGCAATTATGCAAACTCATACAATGCCAATATCCTTATGACAAATCATAACAGAAAAAACTAAATCTGACGTTGCGTGAAAAATCCAATTTTGGGTGTCGTCGTTTATTCCTCACCTTCAAGCAGCAATTCTTAACTTCAGTGCGTTCAGACTCCCCTGAGTGACCTGATCTCATTTATAGTATTCATATCCCAGTTATTGTGTAATATACCAGCAGCCTCCTGCCATTTCCTTCACTAACACAGATAATCTCATAATAAAACTCCAAAACAGACTGATTGTTTTAATAAACAATTCTGAAAAGATGGAGAGCCTGTTAATAACTGGTGAATTACAGCAATTTTGAAGAGGTTACTCATCAAACTTTGATATGGAACACACTCCGTCAGGTACTGTGAAATGAATGAATGTGTATCAGTGTGTGAATGGGTTTAGCAACATTCCAAACTGACTTAAGATTAGTGCTTTTTTTTTTTTATTTTTATGTTTCACAGATGAAGTACAAAAAGACTGATAACACAGCCTTTTGTATCAATGAACCACAGAACTGGAAGTCTTTAAATCTTAATATTCCCCAGGCACCGACCATTATATCTGTTAAAAAAAGCAGCTGAAAGGGCTCCTTAGCACTGGCACTATCATCATGTACTGTGAGTCAATACCAAAGCCACTCATAAAAGACAGCACAGTTGGTATCGCTCTCGGGTGGTTAGGGTCTTAGTTAGCAGTGGAAACATATATTTATAATGTTCCTTTTTATGTGTTTATTTCTTTCTATCTGTCTTTTTTTCTTCTACTTCACGTTATTTTTAAGATTCAGTGTTTTATTTACACTTAGTTTATTGGGTGAAGGGAAAGTCACATATCTAATAAGAACTGGAGCACATTCTAGAGTCACTCATTTTAATGGTTTACTCAGTTTTTCAAATACTAATATTACACTAAAATAACCAGTAAATAATGTAGTCATTCTACTCAAACAGAGGAGAACAACTACATTATAGTAGTACAAGCTACAAGCACTGTGTTCACAGCTCTCAAATTCTGTTTAAGCTATTAATGATTCTTTTTTTTTTTAACAATGGTGCTTTCATACCTGTGCTAATATATACAAAATGCACACGTGTGAATGAAGAAAGGAGTATACTTATGCTCAGAAATAATGTAGTACAAAAGTAAAGTGAGTAAAATAAGACAAAACCAGGCACAGCACCTGTAGATCTGCACATATACACTTACGGTAATGGCACCATACACCATCATGGCGCTGATTGTGAGCATCAGCAGGGAGATAGCAAATCCCACACAAGCGTTTTCTTAAAGAGAAGAGCAATAATACAGTGAATGAGGCACAATCCAGTGCAAACTTTCAGCAATACTTTCAATACTATTTGCAGTACTGAGATCTACTCCTTTATCATAGTCAGTGACAGCTGCCTTCACTTCTACAACGTACCTGACATTCTGTCCGAGGCGAAGTAATGTTCAATAACCTCATACTGCAGATCCACAGTGGGCACATTCTCAGGGTGGGTAACTGCCACAGTCAGCAAGATTCCCATTAAAAGGTTTACAACCTGAGAATAATGAAATGAGAACAGAGTGGGATGACAAAGTTTAACATGACATGGCCACATACAGAGTGACCATTCGTACTAGATGATTTTTTATTTATTTACTTAACCTGCACTATGTTGACTTTAATGACATTGCATTCAAATATATAGACTTTAACATGGAGTTGGTCCCCCTTTGCAACTATAACAGCTTCCACTCTTCTTGGAAGGCTTTCTACAAGATTTTGGAATTTCTGTGAGAAAATGTGTGCCCAGCCATTCAGGCACTGAATGGACCTTTCTCTGTGCACTAGGGCACACCCAAAAATGTCCAAAATGTCTTGGTGTGTGAAGCATTAAGATTGCCCTTCACTGGAAGGGGCCACCTAAATTCAATAATTAAGAGGAGTGTCCCAATACTTTTGTCCGTATAAGTGGATAAAGTGTTCTAAATAAAAATTAGTGTCTCATTTCTTGGCCTCGGCATGAATTACTGCCACCTTAGCCAAACAGAGCAAAATGTTACAATTTAGACACGTCTCAGATGAACTATTTTACTAAAATGTATTACATTTACTCAATTGACCTGAGAGTGAGTTTAGGCCCATATATTCTCACCAACGGAAGACAGCAGCAGATTTAGGCCTGCGCTTGGGCTAACGTCAACTCCCACGTATTTAGCAACAGAACACGGCACAGAAATGAACTAACATACCTGTTATACCTCCCACCACAGTCAAAAATATTTTTACTAACCAAACTAGCAAATAATATACGCCGACATGTTATTTACATTATTAAAGTTAAGAATTTTGTTATTGTTTATCTTCGTTACGGCTATAGCTAGCATGCTAGCGGTTTCTGTAGCCATTCGAATAAACCAAAAGCGATTACTGTTTGAACTTTATAATAAATGTATGAGACTGGGGTGCTGTTTAGGACCTAAATATCTTTCATATTCACGAATAAAAGAGATCATATGTATGTTTGCGCCGCTGATATAAGAGCTAGCACTGCTAGCTACTCGAGCGACAACGACTGATGCAGGGAAGAAAACATTTTAAGAGAATCCAAAAATCATAGAGGTCCATACCATGTACCAGGTACCGAGGATGATGGTCCCAGTCCTTACATGACAGCATCCACAGCATCTTGTGGTGTAGAGTCTGCTGCGGCTCGGTTTGAAGTGCATGGCGTCGTTGTGAACACCGTGGAGGAACATAAGGAGGAGAAAAAAAACTCAGGCTGGAAAGAAAAACAGCAGTGAAACCAACACACCTCCTCGTCCAGCCCACGCTCTGGAGCCTAAGCAGTTTATTTAGGGTTTAAAGAAAGGTGTGTTGAAGCTCCTGCAGTGGCCTGTAGCTGCAAAATCTATGCAGCCTCTCTCTGTTTTCTAGAAGCTCCTCTGTGCAGCTCAGGCTCCTGTTATATAAATAACTCCACTGGGTCACACTGCACTCAGCACAGATCAATTACGGCTAAAATCAGTCATGCATCATTATCATCAATAAGTAATGGATTCATATTGCATCAACATCAGTAAGAATATTAAGTATAATTGGGATAAAAAAATAAGTAATATATAATTAATTTCAAATGATACACTATGGACAAAAGTATTGAGACACCTCTTATTTTTTGAATTCGGGTGGCCCCTTACTTCCAGTGAAGGGCAATCTTAGTGCTTCAGCAGACCAAGACATTTCAAACAACGCCATGCTTCCAACTTTGTGGACACAGCTTGATTGGATGAGTTCATTGTGGAGGTACTTGACTGGGCGACACGGAGCCCTGACCTCAACCCCAACCAACCCCGAATGCGAGCCAGGCCTTCTCATCCAACATCAGTATCTGACCTCATAAATGCTCTAAAGAATGAATGGACACAAATTCCCACAGAAACTCCAAAATCTTGTGGAAAACCTTCCAAGAAGAGTGGAAGCTGTTATAGCTGCAAAGGGACCAACTCCATATTAAAGTCTATGTATTTCAGTTAAGTTTCATCTGTGTATTTCAACCATGATCGTAATAATTATTTATTATTATGCATCATATCACTATAAAATAATAAGCATGTATAATCTGAATGACGAAACGTTTTGATCCCAGAGGAAATTACTTATGTTACGACTGCACAGTCACACAGAGACACAGAGACAAGAACATTCTAAAATATAAAAATCTGTAGAAAAACCTCTATATGAAATACACTCTGATATCTACACAAATACTGGAGTATAAATACTACAGATACGTTACTCACAGTTAAGTGAATTACTAATGACACAAATAATGGTAAGAAATATGCTATCACACATTATAAAGATCAGTAGTAGATCAGTAATATTGACATAGGTAGTGATGTTCACATGGTAAGACTATTGTACATAATAATAAAAGAATATTGCACATGATGAAATCATTTAGCACCAATTTAGAAAACTTCACGTGATACTCCACATGATAAGACCACTGCAATATTAATAATGTAATAACAACAAAAAGAATGATTGTTAAAGAACTCATTTTTATGTTTTATATAATAATACCAAGCTATGAACAGCATGTAAATTACTTTATGCCCAAAGTGTCTACACCCATTCTAATTAGCGATTTAAAGTATTTGAATGTGATTTCCTTGCTGACAAGTATTCAACTGTGCTAATCTCTATAGAGAAGCATTACCAGTAGAATGGTGTGCCATACATGACCCTAAGGTCATCATGCCCAATGCCAAGCATCAACTAAACAGGTTTTAAACCCCCAAGCATTGGGCTGTGGAGCAGTAAAACTGTGGTTTCTAGAGCGATGGAGCTCCATCCATCACCTTTGGATGAGTTAGAATGGTGCTTGTGATCTAGATCTAATCATCCAACATCAGAACCCAACCTCACTAGTACTCTTGTGGCTGAATGCAACTGAACCCACACGGCAATGTGCTAACGTCTAGTGTTAAGCCTTCCCAGAAGTGTAGAGGCTGTTACAGCAGTAAAAGAGGTGCAAAGTCCCCTATAAGTACCTTTGATTTCAGAAGAAATGTTAGATAAGCAGGTGTCTCTCAATGTTAGATAAGCAGGTGTCTCTCTGATTTGTATGTCAGTAGAAACTGCAAACTGTTTACCATCACACAAAAAAGAACATTTATTTGCTTTGCCTATAAAATATCCAGATAATTAAAAAATGCAACCATTTCAACAGTTGTTCTCTTCCTGATTTAGGATTTCTTTTCATTTTTCCTTGCAGAATGTCTCTAGTTTAGAAATAGATTTGCCATCCTGCATACACAGCAGATGGAATGACAGACTCTGGAAATAGTGAGGGCCATTTCAAAACCCCAATCTTTCACTGATTATGTGTTCAGGTACATCAGAAGATGATGTATCAAAGAACTACTTTTTCTGGCAAAACCAGGGAATAGACTGGATGACAACCGGGAAAGGCTGGTGACTACTGGAGAGACAGCTGGCAGTCCCTGGCGAAGGTGCAAATCAGGTGGCCACAGGCCTGTATGACAGCAGTTTGGGAGCAGTTTGACAAGGACAAGGTGCTGGAAGCAACAGTGAAAGGAGATGTGGATCGGAGGCTGCAGGTGATGACGACCATCATCATCAGCCTGGCCCAGGAGAGGTTCGGTGTAGAGCAGAAGAGACCAGTTCGGACCACATACACCATGAACCAAAGGGCAGTGAAGATCCAAAAGATCCGGCAGGAGCTGAAGTCCCTCAAGAAGCAGCACAAGGAGGCCAGTGAGGAGCAGCGCCCTCCCTTGGCAAAGGGAGGGCGCTGTCTTGAGGAAAAGACGACCTTGCGTAGAGCAGAATGTCACTGAAGGTGCCAGAAGGAAAGGAAAAGAGCTTCTTTCATTGCCAACACCTTGGGTTTCTCCAGACAGCTGCTGGGGCAGAAGCGGGAAAGGAAGCTGGACTGCTCAAAGGAGGAATTAGACCTGCATCTCAACAGCACCTACAGTGACACTCACCGGCAGGAAGAGCTAGGGCACTGCAACATTCTGGTAGACCCACTCCCTCCCACCAAGAAGTTTGATTGCAGGGAGCCACTGCTGAAAGTCCAGGAGGTTGTGAGGAAGGATGCAGGTAGATCCTCAAAGAGTTTGAAAAACTCTTCCAGTGGGCATGGATGAAACCACCCGGTCGCTAGTGCTGAAGAAAGGCAAGGTCATGGACAGGTTTCAGTTCAACATCAAAGGGGCACTGATACCATCAGTATCAAAGCAGCTTGTGAAGAGCCTGGGCAAGGTCTTCGATAGCAGTCTCAAGGACTCTGCATCAGTCCAGTCAACCTGCCAGGAACTGGACAGCTGGCTAAGATCAAGAGACATATCTGACCTCCCAGGTAAGTTTAAAGCATGGATTTACCAGCGTGGCATATTGCCACGAATACTCTGGCCGCTACTTGTCTGTGAGGTCCCCATCTCCACTGTGGAGACCCTGGAGAGGAAGGTTAGCAGCTGTCTTAGGAGGTGGTTGGGGTTGCCCAAAGCCTCAGCAACATCGCCCTCTACAGGAGCACCACAAAACTCCGGTTACCACTGAAATCTCTGGAAGAGGAGTTCAAGGTAACATGGACACGGGAGGTACAGAAACTCCAATGACCCTAAGGTGGCCCAGGCAGGAGTGGTGGTGAAGACTGGAAGGAAGTGGAATGTCCAGACTGCCGTGCTGGATGCAGAGGCTCGACTGCACCACATGGATCTGGTGGGAGTGGTGGCACATGGCAGAGCAGGCTTAGGGTTGGTCCCAGCACCACCGTGGCACAAGGAGTGCAAGGGGAGGGAGAAGCGCAGGCAGATACAGGAGGAGGTCAGGACTACAGTGGAGGAAGGAAGGAGAAGCAGAGCAGCTGGTCTGAGGCAGCAGGGGGCCTGGACCAGGTGGGAGCAGGCCATGGACCGTAAGGTCACATGGATGGCAGAGCGAGCCACATCGCATCACCTTCCTGATTCGGGCAGTGTATGACATCCTGCCTAGCCCAGCGAACCTCTGTACCTGGGGAAAAGCGGACACCCCGACCTGCCAGCTGTGCCCTGCCAGAGGAACTCTGGAGCACATTCTGAGCTCCTGTCCAGTAGCACTTGGCCAGGGCCATTATACCTGGCGGCATAACCAGGTGCTGAAACAAATTCCCTGGGGTTGTGCTGCCAACTTCATATACTGTATTTACTTTTGTGATAAGATCACAGTTAAAGTTACCTTCCATTAAATCTTTCATGTAGATGATGTACACTGAGCAAAAGCCCTTCTTTACATACCTGACCAGAGCTCTTTCTTGATCTTCCAAATCTTGTTTTGGTTTTTCTTAACTTTTATTTGTTACTTACATTTTGCACAGTGGAAAATACAAAAGGAAAGTGTTCATA
>JBBIGA010000153.1:2886787-2897809 GCA_037576975.1 Alestes dentex
ACCTCAACCCCATCCAGCACCTTTGGGATGAACTGGAACGGAGATTGTGAGCCAGACCTTCTCGCCCAACATCAGTGTCTGACCTCATAAATGCTCTACAGAATAAATGGACACAAATTCCCACAGAAACTCCAGAATCTAGTGGAAAGTCTTCTAAGAAGAGCTAAAGCTGTTATGGCTGCAAAGAGGGACCAACTCCAAATTAAAGTCTACGTATTTGAATGCAGTGTCATTACAATCCCTGCTGGTGTAATGGTGATGTGTCTCAATACTTTTGTCCATATAGTGTAGTTTAAACCAGCAGCAGCTGTCAAGTCAAAGTGAACTTTCGTTTCGGACAATTGGAACAAAATCCTGAACTTTCCACCAAAGCCAGCTCCAGCAGTCTTTATGACTGTCCTACCTCAGAGGGGCGCTCCTCTGGATCAGGGGGTCCATATGTCAGCGTCCCATTACGACTGACCTTCACCTGCTTCTTATAGGTGTAGTAGAATTCTACACACTGTGCCACTGTTTTACTCCGCACCTACAAACACACAAAAACACAGAATAACACGTCTTGTGACCTGAAATCTACAATGAAAGAGGAACTGAAAAAGGAAACCGTAACATACAGGTTTCCATCTGTTTAAATGATCAAAGAGTGTTCATTACAAACAGAGAATAGAATTCTCCATACCAGTTTTTGCACCAAGAAAAAGTCCTTCCTGTAGGCAGTGATGCCCTTGTTGAAGTAGTGCTTTTCATCCACGGTCCAACAGTCTGACCCTAAAAAGATTTATAAACACACACATCAGCTCTTTACATTTAGCTAAAAAAATTAATTTCAAGAAAACAGTCTCATGGATTAGAACATTTCTAACCTTTGTTCTTTCATTCTCTCTATTTAAAAGCCTGCAGATAACTCATTTTTGGACTAAAGTTTCTTGTTTTATAATATATTAGGGGGACATTGTGTGCATACAAGAATAATAATCAGCATTAGAAAACTTTATTGATCCAGGAGGAAACTGCTTATGTTATGACGGCATAGACACACAGAGACAGACGAGAACAATACAAATGTAAAGTCTTAATAAATCCAATAAAAAAAAATCTGTAGGAAGTACCCAATAAGTAATACACTATACCAAGGGTCACCAACATGGTGCCCGCAGGCACCAGGACGCCCCCAAGGACCACATGAGTCGCCCACGGACCTGTTCTAAAAATAGCACAACTCGACAGTGAGCAGCATCTAACATATAAATTTTATCCTGTTGCTATTCTTCTTTTTTTTGCATTTATATAGATTTGAAAATGACAGTAGAAGAGAATCATTAATCATTATTAATAATATGTAACTAAAGGTAAACTGAGCAAATTTGTTATTTAAGAAGAGTGTATCAAACTGGTAGCCCTTCGTATGGCTAAGTACCCATGAAGTAGTTCTCGGTTTCAAAAAGGTTGGTGAACCCTGCACTATAGTATATACACAAATGCTGGGTGTATGTATAGTATTATCCAACACAAATCATGGTTAGGAGTATGTTAGTGTACGTGATAGAGATCAGTCGTACATCACTAATACTGACATAAATAGTGATATTTTCACATGGTATGACTATTGCACATAATAGTAATAATAGATCTTGCGCATAATTAAATTATTCAGCACCCATTTAGAAAATTCCACATGTTACTGCACATAAGAACCTCTTTACATGTGTTGCTGGTTTACTGTTTGTTTGTTTGTGGGCAGATTTTTTTTTTCCTACATGGCCATGAATAGTGTGAATGGGAAAATAATAAAACATGGGTGTTCATGAGGGAAAACTGCTGGGGTTGCTTTTCTCGTCTATAGAAGGACGTGGAAAAAGATGTGCCAGAGTTTTAAATTATGATGAGCTCTGAATGTGAGCTGACCATGATGACTGAGGGATTTCTGTACCATCTTTTTCAATAATCAGCTTTAATAACTGAAACCCCGCCTAAAAACATCTCCAACTGACTGGAGCATGGATATTCAATCAAACCTTCATTTCTGACTAAATGTATTCATGTATAAGAGAGTAAAATTGTGCACATTGCTGTGCATTGGTGTCTGTTGTTTTTAAGCACCTTGTTCTGGCTCCACCAACCCGATGGTAAGAAGTGTGTTTTTGACAAATATCACAATGTCTTTTTTCAATGTAGCCTCGCTATTCTTTACACCTGTAGCCAGAGACTGTATGACACTAACTCCTTCTACAAATTTCATTGTAACGTCACATATTACAGCAGGTAATACTTTTCTGATAATTTGTTACAGGCAGGTCTAGCTGCCACTACATTTTGCCTCATCACAAAAGAAAAGAAACCTTTCAGATTTGTTTCTCCCTTAGGGCTACATCAGTGAACCCCTGATCATCCCCAAAAAATATAAAACAAAGCCAGGTGTCCCACCTGCGTAATGGTAGTTTGCAAGATGATGACTGCTGGGGAAAACGGGGTGCTTCATCAACAACATTTCCAAGGTTTTCTAGAGGAAGAAACACATCGTCAGACCACTGTTACAGTATCTACCTATAGGAGTGTATCGTGTTACGTTATCTAAATGGAACATAATACAGCTGGTCTTCTCAGCTTACCACGATTTCACCTTTGTTCTCATGCAGGCAGTGGTGCACCAGTTCCACATTGGTTCCTCCTCCATGCAGCACACTGGAGCAGGCCATGTTCATTAGACTCTCGACTGGAGGACAAGAACAACAAGCGAGTGAGGAAGGGTGTTTTAGAGAGAAGCTGGAATATTTCGACGCAAATCCAGAACTAAAGCTCAGAATAGGCAGTAAGCTGTTGGCCATGATGAGTCACCTCTTTCCTTTTGGGAGGGTGCAGATTCAGCCTCGGCCAAGGGCAAAAACAACAGAGTAGCTTTGTGCTGATCCTGCAGAGCCAAGGACTGGTCCTGAAGCTCCGGTATCTCTGCCTGATAGTGGGACCCGATGTTTATTCGGCTAAAAGAGAGAATAATGGGACAGAATTTATTAATTCCTTTATTTATTTATTCATTCATTCATTCATTTCCATTTATTTTTGCATATACAGCATCGTGTATTTCGTGCAACCCATTTCTTTTTACTTTCATTTATTTACTTATACTGTATTTCATATTGATCATGTCTCTGTATGTCTGTGTAGTCGTAGCATAAGCAATTTTCTATCGGATCATTAAAGTTGTATGATTCTGCAGTCCAGTGATACAGGGAAGACTATTCAGAAACGTCAAGGCAGATGTTTCCAGATGTGGTTTTTTTTTTAATCCTAAGCCACAATTCACCAATCTTATCCACAAAGGACCTGTGTAATGTAATATGGTCGTAATATAACATTTAGGTTGTTGGTGTAGTGTAGCAGGTAACATCGCTGCCTTCCGAGCAGGAGAGGGAGGTTTTGATTCCTACCATGGGCGACACCCCACACTACAACAATAAGAGTCCTCGGGCAACGCTCTGAACACAAAATTCATCTACAGCTGTTATGTGCAAAAAAGGTCGCTTTGGATAAAAGCATCTGTCAAATAATGTAACATGTGATGCAGGCTTAATTACAACCAATCAATTATTTAAAGACTCGAACTAACTGATGAAACAAGATGGAATCATGTGTGCTTCTACTCGATTTTCAATGAAAAACCAGCAGCCGTACGGCCCTATGTGGATAACACTGGCTACCCCTGCAGTTGTGGACCTGAAAAAGCATTTCTGGTTATTTTTAAAGAAAAAAAAAGTTTACAAATTTATCCAGGAACCTAAATGGAGTAGATTTAAGGGTAAAGTAGCAAACAAGTGAGGCGGCTTATTCCCTACCGATTAAAATCAGCGCACACTACATGCCTAAATTATCACACATTTGCCTCAAACCACAGTGTGATCTTGAGTAATCTCAAACAAACTCGCTGATGAGGTTTTTGACACTGTTGATCTACAAAAATGGATGAAGTACATTGCGTGGCTAAAAACAATTGTAGCATTCTATATTACTGATTAGCTCCATAAGTCTTGGAGTTCCAGAGCAAAACTAAAACAGTAAACTTTGGAGACCAATCATATCTTGTATACACTTGGAGTAATGGAACAAATTTGATTTACATTTTATTTTGTCCCTAAATCATAAGTGTGATAAATCCAGATACTACATAAATATAATATAAAATATAATAAAATGCACCAAATGAAACTCACGGCTCTAGACTGACAGGTGTCGCCTCTCCGATCAGAGGAAGCACCGGTGGAGTGATGTCTGAACTACCTGGAAAATCATCGATATTAAAAGCAGTCAGTCATACAACGGTCTAAAAATATACAGTCAGCACTATGATTATGGTAATGATGAATCAAAGTTCATCTTAGTTCAATCTCACACTGAAAAGTTAATTTAATCTACCAACATTTTAATAACACCACATGTCACAATGTTTGGGACTTCTAGAATATTGTATGAACGCAAAGCAAAAAAAACAAAAAACAAACAAACAAAAAAAACCCACATGTTCATGTATATCTGACTTTTTTCCATTTTTTAAAAACTCTACTTCAGGAGCTCCTGAGCAGTCATCCATGACGTCCTCTTTCAGTGGGGAGTCAATATGAGGTGGTACAGAGGCCAAATTCCCTTAGCCACGCAATATGGGGAACATTTCGGGAGCACCTCACAGTTTCTAAACTCTGGTCTAAGCTGGTTCTGTTGCCTGCATCTGGTCTTGAGATAATGGTCTCAGCCTCTCAGTTTCTTTAAAATGATGATTCCCACAGTATCGTCTCTTCATAACAGCCCTTATTACACTCTTCCTCTAATCAGTACCTGGATTTCCAACACCCTCTATGCTGGTGCATAATCTCTATTGGGATACTCTACTGGCATATGGTCTAGTTTTAGTAATGTTTTTAGAGAAATTTGAATGTTTAGATGCAAATGCATTTTTGCATTTGTCCTAGTGTGGTCAAGAAAAAAGTATGCATCTTTATTTTACCAACACAGAGCGAAGATGATTGATGAATAGGTGAATCTTCCTCTAAGGATCACTTGTGGGGATTTGCAGAAACTAGGAGCATCCTTTGGGTCACAAAAAGAGCTTTTTGGCAACAAAAGGAGAGTCTGTCATAAATGTAAGATGTTAATGTGATGTTTTCAGGCTGTTTTTTCTCCAGAGAGAATCCTTGTTAAGACAGGATCATGGACTATATCATCATGGACAATGATCCAAAACATGATGATCCAATGATCCAAAAGCTTTTGAAATGGCCACCCCAGTCCCCTGACCTGAACAGCCCACAGGATCCAGGATGATCTTGAGGGATTCTGTCTTAAAAAGTGATCTCAAACAGCTTGTACTAGATTTATTGTTATAGCATTATAGATTTAATGTAAACGGGTTCCCACTCGGACTAGGCTACATTACTCATGTGTATGTTACTGAATGTCTGTGTCATCCCCAATCACATGCTGCTAACTCTCTTTTTACTCATGGTACAAACACTGTCACTTTCTTAACTACTTGCACTAATAGTGTTATTTTATTATAGATACCATAGTTATATTGTTACTTTGTTTAGTTTATCTGATATTATATTGGCGCTATTCTACTGTACTGTTCTTTTTAAACTCTTATTGTACATCTTTATTTACTCCTGTTCCTCTTGTTGCATTGAGCATGTACATGACAAAAGAATTTCCTTTGGGATAAATAAAGTTCTTTCTTATCTTATCTTATCTTATCTTATTTATTGTTGTTATGTTGGTAAAGAAAAGACATACAAAGTTTTTGTTATTTCATACTAAAGATTTAAATTTTTAGTATGAGATTGAGCTAATTGGCCAAGAGGACCAATAATTATATTTATGTCCAATCCCAGCTCCAACAAACCTGAGAACAGGTAGCACTAAGGAATTACACTAAGCTAGGACAAAGTAAAAAATGAGAAGTGGGCTTGAGGGATTAGTTAGCTATAATTAGTAAGTGTTATAATAATAAAAAATAAGCAAATAAAATACTGAAAATGAAAAGCAAGCTTGCTTCTTACTGGAGCGCAGGAGGCTTCTGGCAGCAGTTTTGGGTGTGGATGGGGGAGGCAGCCCCTGGTTGCCCGCCGCTATGGAGGACAGAAAGGCTGAGAAGTAGAGGCCACTCCCCTCACGCACAGGTGACAGGATGGGTGGAGGAGTATAGGGGGGCAGAGACAGCGGGTGGTCCAGCGAGCGGACAGGTGAGCGTAAGTGGCTCTGGTAGGACGTGATGCTAGAGTAGATGGACGGGGCGATAAAGGTGCAGGGTTTTGGTATGACCAGGGGCTCGGGCCGGGGCCGACGCTTTATTTTGTCTGGAGATTTCCCGTCCTCCTTTCCTTCATCCTTGATTTAGAGATGGACAGGGACAGAGATATGAATGCATCTGCCACAGACCGAATATGATACTAAATCACATGACATTACTGCCTTAAAATACACCACCATTCAAAAGTTTGGAATCAACTATGAAATGATTAACTGTAATATAACTGAATAATAATACACACAATACCAATTTTAAAACGTATTTTTATATGATTAATGTTTTCCAACTACAAGTAAATAACATTTCATACAAATAAATGAATAACACAAAACCAAATCATTCATACCAAATACCATTCATTAATATACTTCATTAATATAGTTCTGGATATTTTAATTTAAACCAAAAATGTTTATACATACGAAACACACAATTATAAAAATGATCTTTTTAAAATTCCTTCAAATGAATTTAAACCTTTGAAGTACTAGCGTGATATCTGAATAACCTTGCAGATGTTAATATGGAACAACATCTGTTCTACATTACTGGAAACACACAATTCCTTCCCACTGAATTCGGAACAATTGTTTGCATTTGCCTGTCATACCTGGTTGAAACTGTCAGAGACGGAGTTCCTTAACGAACGGCGGCGGGCAACAATAACGGAGGGCTTGCGCTCGTACTGTAACTGCTGCTGGACGCCCTCTGGAGCTGGCCTCTGCTCGGGACCCCAGCCGCCCGCCTGCTCCGCCTGGGCCTGACTCTTCTGAACGGGCACAGAGACAGGGATCACTAGCGGGAGCACTCCAGCCTGCCTGCCTTCATCATGCTGAAGAGACAGCACCAGAGGAGATCAGAGACAGAGAACCACACAAAAGAGAACGAAACGAGAGAACACTGGATAAAAGGAAATTGTGATATGCAGGTAGTGAGTGTGAACAAGGGGGGGGGGGGGGGACATTTTTTTAAACATCATTTAACTGTTTCCATACAAATCATGTTTATCTGAACAAATATTACTGACAAATAAGTGGTCCATTAAGTTATTATTTAATAAACCTGTGTTATGTGACCAGTAGCATTAAAGTATAGAGAATCTGCAGCATTAGTAAACCCATTCAGTTTTCAGTCTTGACACTCTTGAACTTGGAGTTACTACTGAAGTATATTTGATCAAACAAGTGAAAGAAACAAATAATGAATAAATAAGTAAATAAATAGATAGATAGAGAAATAAACAAATAATCCAGATGTGCTTTGAACATTATAGCTTAAAGAAAGTAGTGGTCATGTGATCTAGGGTGCCACCTGGATTTAAAACAGTTCAGAACAGTTTAGAGTGAGGCTGATTACATACTACGTATTACATACTACGATTGCTTACATACTACACGTATAATAAGACGATAAATCCCGCCTCACGATGTCTCCAGATTTGATTCGCAGGGACAATTTAACTGACTTTTATTTAAAATACGCTCCCCCTCCCAGATTCCACTGCACTGTTGCTGCATTCCTAGGTGCAACAGTAATTTAATCTCACGCTATTTCACTGTTTTTGCCTTTTTACTGCCAAATGACATTCTTTAGGGCTTATTTCTGGTACCGACTGTGTAAGTTGGCACCAAGAACCGCAAGAGTGTGTAAAAAAACAACTCCGAGCAAACAGGAGAAGGGCGGGTGCGCCGTCAGTCCCTCCCTACTGCTCCTGAATGTGTTCGGAGCATGTGTGGAATGTGTAGGTGTGCGGACATGCAGCTGCTCTCTGTCAGCCTGGAGAGCAAATACAGACTCATGGAACAGGTAAAGGACTCCATTAGCAGCTCCACCAAATACACGTCACATAAGGAGCCTTTCAAAGTGTAAACAAAGCATTAAAATTACAGCACTATTTTACATGCATTTAAAAGCTGAGTTTGTAGGCTTCTGTTTACAAGTTAAGAATCTTTGAACCTTTTACCTCATTTTTACATATTTAGAGTTGAAATGGTTTTGATGTAAAGCCAAGCAGAGCGGTTTGGTATGAATGCTCTGTTTTAGAGGAACTTCACATCATCACTGCAGGAATTTATTTCATAAAATGGTTATAAACACACTGATATATATATTATGTATATATAACTCATGACAAAATAATTTCCCTTGGGATAAATAAAGTTCTTTCTTACCTTATCTTAAACTCAGCTGTTTGGTCTCATTTGTTAAGAATATTAAATTAAATAGCTGCATTTGATCATTCAAAAAAGTCCTTTTAAGGTTCATAATTATGTTGCATACTTTGCCACCTCTGGCTCCTACCTGCACTATTGGTATGTTCTCTACCATTTCATTACATTCTTTCATAAACAGTGGAAAACCGCTTTATGCATTTCCTGAAGTTATGTGTCATACTTCAAATCTTAACCAAAACATGCTGACTCTCTTTCTGGAAGGTCATTTGTCAGATGCTAGATCATGCATGGGTTAGTGTGAACCACCCCAAGCCTGAATGGTGAACCACTCAGCTCCGGTGCCATTCACAATACTGCTGAAGCGTTTGACCAAATCTGTTTTATTCAAGCACTCTCACCTTTGCGGGCAAAAATTCCATTTCGGAGGCCTTCTGAGCAAGAGTCTCGAGGTTGATCTCTTTGGAAGCTCTCCTCCTTCTCTGTATGCTTTGGATGACCCCTCCTGAGGGCCCTTGGGTACCAGTGCCACCGTTACGACCCGGTTCTTTGGGCGACTGGCTGCTCACAGGAGAGAGTCCATCTTTAGAGAGCCGTCTAGAGCGACGAGGGAGAACCTCCGGTTTGGTTTGTGCTTCTTGAGGTGCCTTTGCAGGTGCAGCATCCTGGTCAACTGGAGATGGGGAACTTGTATCCTGTGTTTCAGCCTGTATGGCTGCGGAGGGCCTCTGATGAGTCGAGACATTAGAATCCACTTTTAACTGACTGTCGTTCATTTGCTGCACTCTTGCCGGCTGCGGCTCTTGCTGTGATGGGAACGGTTCAGGCTGCTGAAGGCTTTGCAGTTGCTGCTGCTGGTGCATCTGTTTCAGGTGTTCCTGAAGTTTTTGCTGATGGTACTGCTGCATTTGCTGTACTCGCTGCTGGTGTTGTTGTTGCTGCTGCAGATGCTGCATTTGCCGCAGTCGCTGCATTTGGTGCTCATGCTGCAGCTGCCGCTGTTGTAAATGCAAGAGCTGCTGTTGTGATTTCGGCTGTTCGCTGTAGCCCAGATTCTGTGGAGCGCTGTTGCCATGGAAGCCCCGCAAGAAGGCAGGGGCCTGGGGCTGTTTGGGGGGTCCAAAGGCCAACTGGAAAGGCTGCAGAGTGGAGTCGGGCACGGCATGACGCATCGTGTGAGGTTGGTACTGTGGGTCTCCTGGCTTGTGGTCCTGGTGAAGTGCCTGGAATTGAGCATGATGCATGGCTGCCATAGTATGATGATCCCATTCCATCCCTGGTGCCATCACTTGTGAAGGTTCAGAGAAGGGCACGGCGGAAGCCGCAGACATTTTCTCTTGCTGCAAAGCATCCATGTCATGGTTGGCCTTGTGTAGAGCCTGATGAGCTTGGGCGTTGTCAATTCCACTCAGGGAGGGGCCAAAGTTCTGGGTCAGTTTGGTTGGGTTTGGCATACCCTGAAACCAATTGGACGTCTGCATCTGGTCCTGATGCACCCACTTGACCGGGCCTGCCTGCTGAAAGTGACCCCATACCTGATACGCTTTCTCAGGTTTGAAGACAGCCGAGCCTTGGAGGTCATGGCTGGGGTCCCCCCTTCCTCCAGCACTGGTGTGGGTCTGCTCCAAGGACGCTCCCACATTGTAGAACACCTCCCCCGAATGCTGCGCCGTTTCCTCAATGGTCTCAGCGTTCTGCTTGACAACATTACCAATGTTCCCTCTCTGATGAGGAGAGAGGCTCATGTTAAAACCGTGGAGCTACAAAGGGCTTGGAGAAGCCTCCAAGAGGAACCCACTCTGTAAGGCCAACTGTCTTTTTTCAGAAAGATGTGCCTCAGTGGGCTAGCGTCATACAGAAGAGGAAAGAGAACTGTCACACTTCCCCCCTCGCTCCTCTTCTCCAAACGAGTTACGCTGTAAACAGCTAAGCAGTCTGTCATCCCTCAGGCTCGACTGCAAAAGCAGCGACCTACAAGGAGACAAAGAAACAGTTCACACAGTTGGTTGTTACTGATTTTTTTAATGATTACTTCCTTAACCTTTAATGCAACTCATAAACAAACCCATAATCTGATAAGATGAAAAGACCTGACAAAATACAGCCTCTATCTTTCTCTCTCCCTCTCTCTCCAAGAATGATAAGTCCAAAATCTTTTTATAGGCTCCTGCTGAATTTGCATGACAAACGCGAAGGCTTCCTCAAGTCAAAACAGTGATAACTCAGCACCGGCGGCCTTCCAGAGGCACCTTGTTTCACTGCATGCGAGTACAGCTTCCAGAGAAAAAGCAGATTTCCCATTAAAATTAAGTTCTGATGCATGTTTTAAATCTGAGGGATCCCCTTGATTGGTGAATCCTAGCGTGAAACTTGATTTGCTTTCAAGCAGACAGCAAGCAAACCAGGGGCGTGAACTGACTGCACTGTAAAGACAACAAGAATTACAGGAAGTAAGGAGGGAAAGGGGGGAGAGAGAATATGGGAGGGAGAGAGAGAGAGAGAGAGAGAGAGAGAGAGAGAGAGAGAGAGAGAGAGAGAGAGAGAGAGAGAGAGAGA
>JBBIGA010000153.1:2918100-2930723 GCA_037576975.1 Alestes dentex
CACAGGGACAGTCTTACAGTCATTAGTCACAGGGACAGTCTTACAGTCATTAGTCACAGGGACAGTCTTACAGTCATGAGTTACAGGGACAGTCTTACAGTCATGAGTCACAGGGACAGTCTTACAGTCATTAGTTACAGGGACAGTCTTACAGTCATTAGTGACGGGGACAGTCCAGCTGGAGCAACTGAGGGTTAAGTGTCTTGCTCAAGGGCACAATGGTAGAAGGTGGTGGTTTGCACCTACAACTTTGTGGTCATTGGTTTCACAGGCAAGTGTTTTACCCACTAGGCTCCCACCCAGTGTGTACTATGTTTGGAGCAAAAAGGAGAAGCAGCTGTTAAGCATCTGGCAGCAATTGAGACAGAAATGTTTTAGAAAGGATTCTACTAACTGCAAGGAGAAGTAGAAAAATCCTAAATCAGGAACAGAAAGACTATAAAGAGGCTACAGAAAACATTTGGGGCTGTGATTTCAGCCAAAGGGTCTTTGGTCTTGGTACTGACTGAAAAGTTGCCCAAGCTTGTTCAACATGCAACAGTTAATTATTTTTTCTAATATGTTAAATTCAGTAAATAAATAATAATTGTATATAACAATTTGAAGAATTATGTCATATTTAGGTTTGTTTCATGCGGAGGTGATGTCAGCTGCTTCACGCATCAATATGTGTAATTTGACTGGGGTGCTTAAACCTTTGCATAAAACTATCTGTATGATGTACATCCCAACCCAACCCTGGTCCTGGACTACCCGTGCCTCGCACATTGTAGTGTTTTCTTGCTCTAATGAAACATAAATTAAATATCTCTTTTAAACATCAATCCACTTGTTAATAAGGCATAGTCCCATTTGCTCTCAGGTAAAGACCATGTTTGCCGCTTTGTTGGTTGTGGACGTAATGACCGATTCAACTATGTGGTGATGGAACTTCAGGTAAGATATTATAATGTCATTTGCAGAGTAAATTATTATAATTTTTAACACTGGATCATATAGAAGGCAAAAGTAAAAACACTAGTTAGCTATGGTATTATTTCATGTGATTACAGGGAAGAAACTTGGCGGACCTTCGGCGCACTATGAACTACGGTACATTCTCTGTGTCCACCACACTCAGGCTTGGTCGGCAGATTCTGGAAGCCATTGAGAGCATTCATTCAGTGGGCTTCCTTCACAGAGACATCAAACCGGTAAGAAAAGCCCATCAGTGACTGGATTTATGGTTGATACAGTCTGAAATCACTACAGCTCACAGAGCAGTTTTCGCACTGCAACAATTAAGACTTTACTGGCAGAGTAACCAAGACTTTACTGCCAAATTGCTCCTAATGCTCCTAAAAATGTACAGTGTGTATGCTTTTAATACTCTGTGTTGAAGCAACGTTTAATTAAGGGACTAAACAATAACCCTTAGAATTTCACCAAATATAAATGATGTAAAACCGGTGTTTGTTCTCCTACATGCTCGCCGTTTGCTGCTCTTTCTCTTGGTGCGCTGCCGCTCGGCCTCACTCCGGAGCCCCTCCCTCTGCGGTTATCCACACCCACTTGTGGGCAGAGACTATCCTGAAAGTTCTCCCGAATTAAATGATCTTGTGTTTGTTTTCTGTTTGTTTCTCAGACCTAAAATAAAAGACCCAGAATTTTTGTTCTCCATCGGCATTTGCGTGCAACACTCTGTACAGGTTATTATAATTACCTGTTTTTTAAATTTGAACAACTTTGGTTCTACATGGAGCACCAAACAAAGCTCAGCATGATGTCTGACACCTCAAGCATCAACACCGACTGGGGGAATTTCCATATAAGAAATTGTTTGGCCGTATGACGACAATTTAACGCTTTGATGGATTGCATTCTGAGGGCCTATAGAACATGGATTGCATTCTAAGGGCTAAAGAGCTGTTTGCATTCTAAGGGCTAAAGAACATAAATGTAAACAAAATACAGTACAAATGTATTCATAAGTGACACATGAGTTTACTGCATTTACTGCTTCATAAATCAGTACTTTTTTTTCCTATCTAGTCCAATTTTGCCATGGGGCGCTTGGCTTCTACTTGCCGGACCTGCTATATGCTTGATTTTGGGTTGGCACGCCAGTTTACCAATTCCTGTCAAGAAGTCCGTCCAGTAAGTGCATTGGGTGTTGGTTTTAAATCTGTTTTCAATACGTTCTATCTTGTGCTGTAAGTAAATTGTAAGTCGTTCATTACTACTGTTTTATCTGTATCCTCTCCTTCCTGAAGCCTCGTCCAGTGGCAGGATTCAGAGGAACTGTACGTTATGCATCTATCAATGCTCACAAGAACAGGGTAAATTCCAACTTCTCACTTGCACATGCACATTTTGTGCATATCCAGTATCATATATTTTACACACAAGCCCTCCCTTTACCACTTACAGCTTCATATACAAGTCATACACATTGATTTTGTTCTGTGGTCATAAATTGATGCACACGTTGTTAGTTTTCATACTGCCACTGCTGTAAGTGTGATGAGCGATTAATTCATGTGGTCCAACATGACATAACATTTGAGGCATTTTAGCAGCAGGGATGAGACGTGTGTCGAAAGTCGTAGGGTGTAGCACAGTCAGATGCTCAGGTGTGATGGGGCATGTTCTTACTTGTTTCTTTCTTCTGCCCTATGTCTTCTGTCCTGTCATTTCTCTGTGCAGGAAATGGGTCGGCATGATGACCTGTGGTCCCTCTTTTACATGCTTGTAGAGTTCAGGGTGGGTCAGCTACCCTGGAGAAAGGTCAAGGACAAAGTATGTATAGTTTCATTGACACTTTGGCTTGGGCTCAGATGTTCAGTGTTGTTGATGAGGCTTATTTTTTGTATTAATTGTTTCTTTCTCTTTCAGGAGCAAGTAGGGAATCTGAAGGAAACCTATGACCATCGCCTCATGCTCAAGCACCTTCCTGCAGAGTTTAGCATTTTCCTTGACCACATCTTAAGCCTTGACTACTTCACTAAGCCTGACTATCAGGTATTTTTAATACATTTTGCATTTTGTCAATCGACAAGTTGTGAGTTATCAGTGTTTCCTTTTGCTCTATCAGTATAGCTCAGTATAGCAGTGCTTGAACTAATGTTATTCTATATGACTGCTGTGTTCCAGCTCTTGTTGTCAGTATTCGATAACAGTATGAAGAGTTGCAATGTTTTGGAAAATGACCCCTATGACTGGGAGAGAACTGACTCGCAGGATTCCCTCACAGTTGCAGCTCTAGCAACCACAGCCCAACAGCTGACTCGCCTCACGCCAGCATACATGGGGTAGGTGTCCGACAAGCAAGGCTTTGACCAGGTCTTACAATTTAGCCATTCCAACTGGCCACAGAAATGTCAGTTTAATCCTCAAACGTTCCTGTGTTTATATGACACTTTGTGTTTAGTGACCTAGAACTTATGTATAAACACAAATTGATCTGTAAACTGCAATGATGGTGTAAATCCTGTCACAACACTTATTGAAAAACGGCGAATGAGAGGAGGTGTTAGCTATGCATTGAACAGTTTTTTTAATTTGGTAAGTTCTACCAGTCAAGATGAACACATGATAATTAAGAAAGACTCTCTTTTCTCTAAAGCAGTCTTGTTATCTTGATGCTACACTGTGATAAACGACTGACGCGTTCCTCCTTTCAGCATGGCCAATGCTTCTGCGATCCCGGGTGATATGCAGCGTGAGAATACAGAGGATGTCCTTCAGGGCGAGCGGCTCAGTGAAGCGGACAATTGCCCCCCTATCCCGCCCCAGCATGCTCAGGGCGCTGATGTATGGGAGGAGATGGAGCGTAGTCGAGACCGCAACCGCAATCATGTTCAACCACTGATCAGAAAGGTATTAGGACGGGCAAAGTGGTGCAAATGTTGATGTTCAAAGAACCTGAAAATCAGTTTAACGTGTCCTCTTTTAAAACGTGTTCATTTTCACATTCTCACAGCGATAGGAATGTCTACAGTGTGTGGAGATCTACCACAATGAAGACTCATTTCTTCTGTTTTGATTTAGCTGAGGTCTGATTCTGTTTCTGTCCCAGGTGGCCAGTGAAGAGGAGAGGAGTAAAGAGGGCAATCAGAGCCCCAACAGTGGCTCCATCCAAGGCTCTCCGAGGCGAGTGCGCTCTGAAACTTTACTCATTGATCGTGTGGCTCCGCTTTTGAGGAGGATACGTCACAGCCAAAGTATGGGTCTGGACAAGAGACTGACCCCCGAACCCAAACCCACTATTGAGCGCTTCCTCGAGGCCTAGTCAGTACCTCACAATTTTATAGCATTTTCTGGTTCCTTTTAAAGATGGGCACAGTATTTGAATATGCAGACATCCATACTCATCTTAGTATTTTTTTTTTTTTTTTTTTGCTAAATCAGTGAATTTTAATCAAATAAGGCAGGTGTAGTTTGGATTTAAAAGAAGTTAAATAAAAGATTTATTTAAGGTTTTAGGGAATGTAATGTAGTATTGCAGACAACAGCAGGCTGCAAGCTGCTGATATTGTATCTCCTGTTGAAATGAACTGAAATAGAAAGATCTACATGGAAATATGGAAAATAAAAAACAAACATTTTGCAGCGCAAGTTTTGTGATTGGCTGGTAGTACAGCTTCTGCTTTTGCTTTTATTTATAAAAAATATTTTGTGTTATTTAAAACTGAAATAATAACAAGGAAAAAAACTGTTCAGTGCCCATCCTTGTTTCACTTGGGTGTTTGAGAGTGAGTTCACACGCTCACCTGAAATACAGAAATATGTCATGGTCTTTCTTTTGTGTCATTAATAGCTTAGGAAAGCAGCGACCAGGGCTACCCCAGGACAGGACTGGCTGTCAAGGGTCTTTGGAGGATGAGGAGGGGGCAGCAAGCAGTGGCTACGTAGCAGTTAACCTCAGCCCAGTCCCACAGGAGGGGGACTCCCAGGAGTGGGTTCTGGTTGAACTGGAGGGTGGTAGTGGTTCCGCTGGTTCTAAGCCTGATGAGGAGGAGCGTTCTGGGGTGTCTCCTCGCTCCTCCAGCCCCCTGGCCCTGCCTCGCACCTGGTCTGACCCCCTGCCCCAGCGAGCCACCAGCCTTATTAGCTCCAGTGAACTCCATGCAGCTCTCTGTCACACTGGCCCTCCGTTCGCACGGCTTCCAGCACTGACAGGTCTAACAGGGATATCTGGGGTGTCTGGGCTCAGAAGGCTGCCCACTCTGCAGCCAACCTCAGTGGTCCACCTTACCAGAGCTCAGCTAGAGCAGGTCGGTAAATTCTGGTCGTCGGTGTATCAGTAAAAATATTGAATAAGTGCTCAGAAACTCTGTTTGCTTTATACCTTAAAAATACTTTATATATTTTTCACTTAAAATGCTTTATCTTTTAACAAGCAACTAGAGCGTAAATACCAACAGCAAGTTGGGGTCTAGACACGCACGCCACACTACCCCAGTAAAAATCATAGAATAGAATATCTTTATTGTTATTGCAATACACAAGAATGTACAGTGCAACCAGAAGATTTGCAGCTCTGTAAATGCGTTTCTCTTTTAAACATTTGTATGAAATGTATAAAACAAAGTGTGATATCAAGTGAAGAATGTGTCAGCGCTACCAGAATGGTACATCCTTACCACAATTGAATTGGAAGTTGCTCTGGATAATAGCATCTGCCGCGTGCATAATTGAAAATGTACAGTGTTATTGCAAAGCAGAGGGCCTAATTTTCCTCTTGTGTTCTTATCTGTACTTGTTTACGTTTGTAGTTATCCAGCACTTTGCCACAGTCCATCCAGGTTCAGCAAAAGTGTGAAAGCGATGCGGTTCAAGACAGTCCGTCTGTTCCTACAGAAGAGGAACCCAACCACATGCCAGAAGGTTCACTGGAGAAAACCTCCCCTCAACCCCCTGACGCTGCAAACGAGCTTTTCACTGCTGTCAAAGCAACTGACAAAGACGTGGAGAGCGACTCAGGCTGTCCAGATGGTGGTCAGTCCACTACTCCCAACCAGGGTGAGACAACCGGAGACACAGTCGATGCAGCTCCTGCTTCTCCGGTTCCAGCTTCGCCTCGGGAACTGTCCCCACGGACCAGCCGCATTCCAATCCGAGACCCCGACTCCCCCACTAGAAGGAATTTCCCTGCCCCCCTGTCACCATCCCTGTCGCTGTCCTGCGAGCATTTCCCCTCAGCACTGCTTCGCGACAAGTTCTCCTTCCAGTCTGAACGAGGTTCTCGTGGCTCTGACTATCAGGGAGATGATCTCCTCTCCCTCTCCTCCTCCTCAGGGGCCCTGTCCAGCAGGAGTAAGATACCGAGACCCATAAGCCCGACTCTAGTGCCAGAGCAGGTCTCTTCTCGCTTCATGCCACGACCACCACCAGGAAAACCGCCCCTGCGTCCTGGGGGGGACAACAGGTTTGGAAATGCAGCTTACCTGCCTTCTAATTGTTCTTTTTTAAAAAAAAATTTTTTCCCCCACAAAAATTGACATGCATAGAAAGCCTTTAGCTCTTAATTATTCTAGATCTAGAGAAATATTTCAAAATGTACACTAATGTATTTCAACCACACTTCTGTATTACATAATTTGACAATACAAATATTGTTACAATAAAATATAATAAATCTATTGCATATAGAATGCATATAGTATATGCATGTTATGTGTTTTAACAGGGAGATAAAACAGACGAATATGAGTTAAATGTAAAAACAACTGATTATGTATCCCTACGAGTATGTGTGTAAGCATGAAATATTATTTTTTTGTTTGAACAAATTCAGTTTGCAGCTTGTTTATTTTTATTTTTACTCATTATTGGTATCTTTAATGGTATTTCCTGATTCTCTTATCCTAGGCGCAGGCGCTACCGTATCCGGGCTAGCAGCACCAGTGATGCGGATCTCCTGGACAACCTCACTCAGCTGATGCAGGAGCGGGGGGGTGTGCCCGCCTCCCGCTACCAGCGCACCTCTTCTACCATACAGCGCTCGCTAAGCTCCTCCCCTTCTCGCTTTGAGGGATGCCACAGCCAATCACCAGTCAGCATTACAGGCTCCCCGCCCCCTCGGCTCAGCGAGATACGAGTTAATCGTGTGACGGGATACTGTGCCAAAGGGAGATCAGGAAGCCCAGAGTGCAAACCCACTACGAAGGTGAACAAATAAAATAAATAGCGTGGAAGATATGGCTGTTGTGATGGACCTCTGCTGACTTTATTGATTTTGAAAGGATTGTGCGGTTATAAGCAGCTTTTAACTCAGTAAGGATGAGGCAACGAATGAATAAGTGAATAGCTAATGATGGACCTCGTATTCAAATTACGTGAAAAGGAAAACTATATGGACTGGGGGGAAAAAAGAAGACTTGTTTGGCTAAAAGCCAAAGGTGATGGTTGAGATTACTTGAAAGCATAGTGTATATGCCATTTCAATCATACCTCTAGCATTTACATGCTCCTCTACATTTCTCCTTTTCCCCTTGAATTCCACAACCGCTTTTAATTTTTCCTATTTTTATGCTGTCTATAGAAATCATATTTGGATTTGTATGTACAGTCTGTATATTTTGTGCCAATGTATGTCTATTATTTTCTCTCTCTAGCCATTCCATTCTTTAAAAAATGGCTGTTTACATATTTCTAGGTCCATACCAATGCCAGATGTGCATTTGAAGCCCTGATGTAAGTTTGATTGTTTAAAATCTATATGGAATAAATACGAACTGTATTTTCATTGAGGAAACGCATGCTTCCAAATAATGGGACTGCACATTTGGCATTGGTTTGTGGACACTGATTCTGCCTCAGTCACATTGCTATTATTCTACAATTAGCATTATTATTTTTTTAATTTTACCATTCTTTTTATGCAACCATCTGTTTTTTAGCTCTCATATCAAATCTTTGCCATCCATGCTGTGTAAAATCATGGTATGTATAGACGTATATGGTCTAAGCAAGCATGTGTATATATGTACTTCAGGGAATGTATGTACTGTAAACTATATCATCTATAGAATGTATTTATTTATTTATTAGATGTGATAACGAAACAATGACGATGTAGCTCAACGACTTGCTACTGAGTGACCTGGCCGTCACATTATTAAGGGTCAACGACTTTGCAATTGCCAAGTATTATCTTTTCAGTGCTTTCAAGATCCTGGCAGCGTAATTCCTGTAAATAATTGCAAAATCATTAACATACCTAGTACACTGCAGAGCAGCACTGTGGACCCTTCAAATGAACTGTGCAAGGAACTCGTTGCTCAGACTGAGAATTGGAACACAACACTATAAGTACTATCAAGATATTACTTGAACAAATCAATATATCTACTTCATAATCCAAAAAACGAACAGTTACATTAATATGGTTCAGTAGCGTCTTGCAGTTCTTTATACTGAAAGCTGTTCGAAAGGTAAATGACCCCTGCAGAGGTGCATGTCAAATGATTGTAATTATTATGAACATGAGATCATGAATAGAACATACAGACTGACATTGTGTCACACATTCATCCCGCCATACCCGAGAACTGTGTGTGTACTGTGTAGTTAGACTAGTGGTTCAGTTCTGGATAATCTCCTCTGACCTCCAGAAGTACTTATTTACTTCACATACATCAGTAGAGAACCTCACAATAGTTACATGGCTTACTATTTAAAAAATGTACAGAAATCTGAACTGTATATAGATATAAATACATGAAAGGAAAAAAAAACTCATGCTTCATGTAATGTATTTTGCTAACAGACATGGTTGAGTTATGAAAAAAGGTGTTATGATGTTGGAATGTATGTGTGTTCATATAAACATAATAAATACTGACTGAAGTGCAAGACATTAACATATGTAGTCTTTATTTACAGAGATATTTAGCTGTGCATTTTATACTTCCTGTAAAATGGATCAGATAAAAGCTGGGCTGCAATGTGACAGTACAGTTTATTTCAGTTAGGCATACAAAAGTATTTTGTCATTACTCAGTTAATACTAGAAATACTGTTTAATAAAAAGTAAAAAGACACAGATGTCCATACAGCAAACACAGAAACAAGTTTGTGTACTAAAACATTATGTCTCAAACATACAGGGACTTTTTATTTACACTGTTTTATTAGTTATTTGTCCATTCCAGACTCTAGAAGTACCACAAATTAAAGCCTGGTAGTTGTACATGTATTATATACACTCTGTGTACTGGTTTCAGTTTCAATTTCTTTTTAGGGGGAAGGAATATCAGAAACAGTACAGATGCCTTCTGTTGGTTAAACATACAGTAACTTCTGACCTTTTTAGTTTTCAGTGTTCGTTTTCAGTTGCTTTTGTGGTCCTTCGCACTACTTTACATGCAGTAAATATAAACATGACCTCCATATGTGGATAAACGCTGCGCATGTGACGCTTCTCCACAACAGTGGTGAACTTGCCTATTGGAGAAGGATTCCCTGTCTTGTTCTCCGTTTTGTGCGTACTGATCTAAAACAGCGAGGCAGACTGTCTGGGGTCGTCTGGCATCACACTGATGGAATCCTCAGCCTTTCCACACAGCATACACAGCATTGTGTATTCCTGGGAGAAAAAAAAAGATCACCCAGGAATGTCACGCAGATTTACTTTGGACATGTATGAACTTGAGGAACCTGATGGCTTGTTTGCCCCTGAGCAGAACCCGGAGAAAACTGCATCAACTGCACAGAGACAAAGATAAGAATAATATAAAATACACTGTAAGTTAATACTCCCCAGAAAATGCTCAGTACTAAATCCACTGTACTACTCACTCATTTTCCGTAACTGCTTACTCCTCACTAGAGTCGCAGGTACCAGGAGCCCATCCTGAGATCAGTGGGTGCAAGGCAGGGACTCACCCTGGGCGGGGTGCCGGCCCACCACAGGGTACACACACATCATTCACACCTACGGTTAATTTAGCATCCCCAATTCACCTGACGCACATGTCTTTGGACTGTGGGAGAAACCCGGAGACCCCAGAGGAAACCCACACCACCACGAGGAGAACATGCAAACTCCATACACACACATTCGAACCCCCAACCCTGCGCTACCTACTGCATCACCATAGGGACACTATGCTATATACACAAAACGCTGTGGTCAGATGGATATAAATACTATAGATACATAAATAAAATTACTGCTGAAGTACTTTACTAGTAACACAAATAGTGGTCTGAAGTTGTTCCCTCTACAGAGTCTGTTACTGCATGTGACAGTGACAGTAGTGATATTGCACATGATAATAATATTGCATGAGAGGGAGAGGTGGTTCTAGGCCTAGAACTGAAGAGGAAGGCCTAGTAGGAGGTTTATGGTGAGGGAGGACACGCAGGCAGTTGGTGTGAGAGAGAAAGATGCAGAGGATAGAAGGAAATGGAGATGCGTCGCGGAGAACCCTGATCGGGAGCAGCCAGAAGAGGAAGAAGGAGAAGTATGGTCAGTTCTTGAAAGGGTCCTCACCTGATAGTCCTCCACCACCGTGAAGGTGTACTCATGTCTTGCTATGACATGATCACAATTCTTGCATTTATCTGTGGGAAGAGAAGTGGTGTTTTAAGAGACTTCCAGTAAGATTTTGTGGTCTGCTTACTGACATAGTATATTTTGTAAAACGACTCACGGAGATAAGTGACAATCTCTTCCTCGTCCTCATCCACCATGGTCTTGTTGCTGATCAGCACAAAATCTCGCTGTTTACAGCTGGCACAGCCCAGGAAGTTCATGAGATATGAGCCATTGTCTAGGCAGGTGTTACCCTGTAAACATCCCAGTAGGAGCACATCAGTGAAAACTCTTCTAATGCTGCAGGTACACTACCAGTCACACACCACATGTTTTTACCACTTGTCCAATTTATTTCATAATCTGCAGATTTTTACTCTTGCTAAACATTAGAAAGTTGTTGAGTGAACAACTATAAATGGAAAAAAGTCAAATAAAACAAGTTTCCTTTATAAGATGATAGAATCTGTAACAGTGCAGGTCTGACTCCTATTTACTGGTTGTGAGTAAAATTCTAGACTTTTAACTTTAAATGCACTCGTTCACTGTTTCATCCCTTAATATCTTGTTAAATATCAAACAGTTGTCTGGTGATCCACATTATTATAATAATTATGTTAAGTGGCTTTTTTAATAGGTCAGTAATGTTGACTAAAAATTACTACATTTTCTGGTTAATAAAGGTATATATATTGCACACAGTGTACACAGAGCACCATTTCTGAAATAGGGCGTGATCTCGAACACCCAAGTTGGTAATTCTTAAATAAGGTGTAACTTAAACAAAGGTATACAGAGCACTATAAAAGACTACAAATAAAAATGTATGAATTTACTGAAAACTGAGAGGAGACGATAACAGGTCGGTTTATGTTTCTTTTCCACTAAAGTAACTTTAAAACAGCAACAACTTTCAGATTTATTAAGTTTTAGAGCTGGACAGCTTTAATATTAAGAATAAAATCAACATTATCATTATCATCATTAATGAGGAAACCAGTAAAACCAGCAGTTTTACACCCTTCCAGTTAAATTCTGAACCAGTTACCCCCTGAAACAGAGAACAGCAGTCTTAAACTCACTCTGTCCGGATACTCCTTCTGCACACAGCCCGCACACATTTTAAAACTACAAAAACTGAGTTTATTTCACTAAATACAGAAACTGTTTTTTTTCTGCGGTCCGTTCCTCTTCTCTGCTGAAAATGTTCTAAACTCAGTGCTATTGTAGCGCCACACTGTGGATTGGAGATTTTTCTGGGCAACTCATACACTATCTGAACAAAAGTATTGGGACAAACCTTTCTTCCAGGGTTTGAGCCCCTTACTTCCAATGAAGAACTATCTTAATGCTTCAGCATACCAATGCATTTTGGACATCACCATGCTTCCAACTTTCTGGACCCAGTTTAGGCATTTTGGACATCACCATGCTTCCAACTTTCTGGACCCAGTTTAGGAAAGAACCTTTTCTATTCCAGCATGACTGTGCCCCAGTGCACAAAGCGAGCTCCATAAAGACATGGCTTAATGAGTTTGGTGTGTAAGAACTTGTCTGGACCACACAGAGTCCTGACCTCAACCCCATCCAGCACCTTTGGGATGAACTGGAACGGAGATTGTGAGCCAGACCTTCTCCTCCAACATCAGTGTCTGACCTCATAAATGCTCTACAGAATGAATGGGCACAAATTCCTACAGAAACTCCAAAATGTTGTGGAAAGCCGTCCAAGAAGAGTGGGAACTGTTATACCTGCAGAGAGGCACCACTCTATTGTCGTCTATTGTCCCCATTAAAGTCCCTGTTGGTATAATGATCAGGCGTCCCAATACTTTTGTCCATAAAGTGTATATAAGTGTGGTATCCATGTGTAAAGTGACCATTTGTCACACATGGACACACCACAGCATGGTACACATTATAAACAGTGTAAAATTCTTTCCCTGCATTTAATCCATTCACCAAGTGAAGCAGTGGGCTGCAAGGAACACAGGGTGTGGGGAGGGTACCTCAGTGGTGCCACTAGCAGTCCTGAGATTTGAACACATGGCATTCTGATCATATAAACGAAAGTGAAAAAGTGAAAGCGACTTCCTGGTCG
>JBBIGA010000153.1:2940336-2954665 GCA_037576975.1 Alestes dentex
CTCCTCTGGGTCCGACTCGGGTCCAACATATAGGGCTGATAGCGCCTCTGTTTTCTGCTATTTTCACGTGTGGTAAACGCACAGTGTTAGCATGGGATGGGTGGGGCGTGGCCAGCAACAGCTTGTTTGCGTAAAAGTGACAGAGCCCTTAAACGGCTCATTTTGAAAGAGACTGAAACCGTCATGAATAGAGCTGGTGAGATCTCTTTATGTGAGAGTGATTTTGTGCGAAGAACTTCATGAACATGATTTGTAGCCCATAGACCTGTTATAACTAAAGTGAGTTTTGCATAATATGCCCCCTTAGAATTCCAGAATTCACTCCTCTTAAAAATAAGGATAGAAACAGGAGAAACAGTGTATGTTCTTGTGAATATTTGTCTTGGAACACAGGCAGTGTGTGTATATGGATCTAGCCTAGTCATGACTGATAGACCATTGAAAGGAAAATATAAACCCTGTCTGGGAGTTACATCAGTAGATGCATCTTTTTAAAAGTGCTTATAACATCTGAACAGTTACACAGCAAAAATGCAGGTTTATGTGTGTTTTTGGATTTCTTAAGTGCAATTTTATTCTGCACTACAGTTTTATTTGTTCTGCATAGCACCTGAAATAACCTTGAAATCTTCCCGTCAGGTTATTTTTATAACAGAGTACATGTCCTCAGGGAGTTTGAAGCAGTTTCTGAAAAAGACAAAGAAAAATCACAAGACAATGAATGAAAAGGTACGTAATATATTTGTATATTAATTATACATGTTATGATATATAATAAAGTTATCAGCTCTTCTGATGATTTTTTTTTTAGTTTTATTGAATTGATGGCTATATATTATTAACCAGCCTAAACCATGTTCTTTTTTTTCCCCCTAGGCATGGAAACGTTGGTGTACTCAGATATTATCTGCTTTAAGGTTAGTTTCTTATGTTCATGTTATTGACTGACTATATTGCTGGTTCTTAAAGATTGTACTCCTTGCTTTTGGTGGGAAGCAACTTTACTTACGTGAAACATTGTGAAAGAGAGCTAGTAGTTTGATGGAACTGAAATAAATGTCAGTTGTTTTCCTTCTGAGTGCTGCTATTTACTCCCAAGAGTGCTCTGGGGGCACCTGCTCAACTTTCCTTACGCTCTTTCTACAGTTATCTGCATTCGTGTGAACCCCCCATTATCCATGGAAACCTGACCTGTGACACCATCTTCATCCAGCACAATGGCCTCATCAAAATTGGCTCAGGTGGGCTACTTACGTTTCGCTAGTGAATAACGAATGTGCATGTGAGATCTTTTGTGCCGTTTTCTAATTACTAATGATTTTATTGTGTTGCAGTTGCTCCAGACACCATTAATAACCATGTTAAAACATGTCGGGAGGAACAGAAGAGTTTGCATTTCTTTGCACCGGAATATGGAGGTAGTTTTATATTGAAAAAAGGAAGTAATGTGTGATGTGAGCACAGAAGCTTTGTTTTATTGCTTCAAAATAAGCAAGAAAACATGCAACCAAAAACCTATTTATACTTAAAGCAGATACACAGCAGATTTAACTATTATTGTACTGTCATCTTTCTTGTTGGCCAGATGTATCTGTTAGCATAATTGATCCTCCTCTTTTCTTTACCTCCAGCTGTTGCCAGCGTCACCACAGCTGTAGACATTTATTCCTTTGGAATGTGCGCCTTAGAGGTGAGTTCTGGGACTTTGATTTGTTTCCAGAACAAGGCATGACAAAGCCCAGACCACTTGTTTCATCTCTCTCCTTATTTTCACAGATGGCTGTGCTGGAAATCCAAAGTAATGGAGAGTCGTCTTATGTGTCACAAGAAGCCATTAACAGTGCCATCCAGTCCTTGGAGGACCCCCTACAAAGAGTGAGTGCAGGATTAATATGACACATGATGACTGATGTGAGCAAGCAAAAACTTGTCAACAAAGTTGTCTCTCTTGGTATTTTTAATATTACAATTAGGCCTGGGGGTTGTATATCATACTGTATTGTTTGAAACAAGTCTCTAGATATGATATGCGTGCAGTATTGTAGATTCAGGATTTAATAAAGTGCTCCTTATGGAAAATACTGCTTAAATACTGTGAGGTGTTATGTTTAAACAAGCACTGTATGTAGACAATCACCTCTTCATTTTCTTTTTACTATAACCCAAATACAACGCTCTTTACCATAACCCAATAAAATCATTTTTCTGAGTAAAGTATTAGATGAGTAGCTCGTGAAGTAGCCCATGATTAGTGTGTTAGTGTTAGACGGCAACGGCATGTCTGCTCATTTACATAGACTTCATCAGAAATCACCCCTGTCAGTCAGTAGAACTAGAAGAGGATATGTTCTGTGGTTACTGAACTGAGATCTCACAGTTTCCTGAATTTGTTTCTAACTCATTTTATTTTGTTACATCATAAAGCACAGCTTATTGTTTCATATGCGCATAGGCTTCTGTGAAACCAGTTTTAGATCAGGCATAATTCCTCTAACTTCTCCAAAATTGGCTATATTGAAAGATAGCAGAATTGAGAATTGATGAGGTAATTTTATCAAACCTCGTGTCCAACCTGAATGTTTTGAATTGTTAGACCCTTGTTGTCAAACATAAGTTTAAATGCTCTGCCTTATTTGCGACACCTGATTTTTGTCTCTGTATATTTGAAATGTAGGAATTCATTCAGAAGTGTCTAGAAGTGGACCCCAGTAAGAGGCCCACTGCCAGAGAGCTGCTTTTCCACCAGGCTCTGTTCGAGGTACCTCTGCTGAAGCTGCTGGCAGCTCACTGCATCGTCAGCCACCAGCGTGAGTGTCTTCCTTTGTCAAAACCGATGGCATGTGATGCAGCTTTTTTAAAAGCGTTGATCAGGAGTAGCCACAGCTTTTCAGTGGCTTGTGATTTGGGATTTGCACATGTTAGTACAGTCTAGTTAAAGCTGTGTTGTTTTTTTTTGTTTTGTTTGTAGATATGATCCCTGAAAATGCTCTGGAGGAAATTACCAAGAACATGGACCCCAATTTGGTGATTGTGGAGAGGAAGGAAGTGCAGCTTAAGTGAGTAATGTATCTAATCATGCAACTTTCAGACATGAGAACAAGCAGTAGGACTGAGCATGTGAAGACTAAATGCAGTAACACTGTAAAAACTCTGAATATGCATGTACTAATCACTACATTTTCAAATGTTCTCCTTACATCATCTGTGCTCATCTGCTTTCTTTCCCTCTTGTGCTGTTTTAGAATTTGTTGAATAAATAAACTGTTCTTCAACAGGCTTTCCCAGTTCCCTGCTCTGGAACTCGACAAGTTCCTTGAAGATGTGAGGTAAGAACCATCAAAAGACAAAGTCAAAATAAACAAAAATTACAGTGTTAAACTGTTGAAGTTGTTTTTGCAGCATGCATTTTTATTCCCGAAAGCATATTAAACTGAAGTGAGGTTCTTGTATACTGGCAGGAATGGGATCTATCCGCTGACAGCGTTTGGCATGCCCTGCCCACAGCAGCCCCAGCAAGAAGCAGTGAAGTCCCCCATCGTGCCACCCTCTGTCAAAACACCCACGCCAGAACCTGCAGAACTGGAGACCAGAAAGGTGAGAAAAGGAATGAAGAAAGTGCAGGGGGAATGATTTCTTTCTAAGAGCCTGATGCCATCTTTAAGAAACTCAGGAGCTCCTTTTTGGCTGGAGTTTTGCACTAAGATGAGAGTGGGTTTGGTCCACTCCTTTTCCTGTCTGAATTCATTGATGGCACACAGATGGAATCTGGGACTCGACCCCCAACTTTAGTATACATTGTACCTCAGTACTAAGCAGCATTTTTCAAATGAGAGAGAGATATTTTTAAGACATCATCTCCTATGTTCTGATGTTAACATGACAATGAGTACACACTGTAGTGGCCTTCTGGAACTTTGATGTTGACCTGAGATGCTTCATAACACATTAGCCCAAAGGCCTATAATAACAGCAATACAATTAAAAAAAAATTCTGAACATCAGCTTATTGTCTGTACCACATAGTACAAATAAGAGTCAAGAGTGTGCTGATGAGGTATCCTGTTTTTAAGGTGCTTCAAATGCAGTGCAACATTGAGCCTGTGGAAGAAGGGGCAAAACATCATGTGAGTGTGTTTTTACACTTTGATCATATGCTGTGAATCAGAGATGCAATCATGTGCTTGTGAAACATTAATATATGTATTTTTTTTCCTGAATAGCTGACCTTACTGCTTAAACTGGAAGATAAGCTGAACAGGCATTTGAGTTGTGATTTGGCACCAAGTGAGTATTTTTTGTACTCTCGGAGTACATTTGAGTACTCTTAATACTTGGTGTTAATATTTTTTACTCCTATACTTGTTTCCCTTGCATTAGTTGTTTTTTTCCCTCATGTATGCTCTTTAGAAGTAAACAGGTCATTTTGGTTGCAATTCCTTTAAGAGTGTTGTAAAGGAGCACTGATTTGGTGCTCTGTCCTGTGTCCCATTCAAAATGTACTTGCTGCTGAAACAGATTTTATAATACTTGAGAGTGAAGTTTGTGTTTTAAAACATCAAACACTTTCTGGAAACTTTAATATCTACAACTATGTCTGCAGATGAGAATGTGCAGGAGTTGGCTGTGGAGCTGGTCCAGCTTGGCTTCATCAGTGAGGTAAGCTCCTCAGCGCTAATCTCAGACCTGTCTATAATGCATAACCAGACATTCTGGTCTCATTTCAAGCTAATATTTGTACCTTTAAAAGATCACATTCAGGTCCTGGTCCTGTATCAGAATATCCTGACCTGTGGTGTATTTCAGCCAAGTGCCTTTAGGTTCATACTGTATTAGTCTTTTTCTTTTTTGTAGTGGAGATATGTTGCCATGTCACTGATGTTCAGCTTTAGTTTCACTATTTTTATTTTGAAATCCAAATTCATTTTAAGCTCTTTCAGTAGCTTTTTTTTAATGTGACATTAACAGATACCACCCACATTTTGCCTCCCACACCCTTTGATCCTCCTGGATCTTCATTTGATTGACAGAGCACTGTGGGCGATGCTGACATAACGTGTCAGCCTAGAACGATTTATCAAGAAAAGCAGGCCGCTTCAGTTGTACCATTAAATATTTTTGGGAAAAACTGGCTCATCTTTTTTTTCTTTTTTTTTTTCTTCTTTCCCTCCTGGAAAGTGTTTTCGTGAATTAATCTCAGACATTTGTCTTGTTGTCAAGATAGATTTTGTCATTTATGGAAAATGTGTGCACAATATGTGCACAATTTCGACACAACCATGTCTTGAGCATCAGTAGTACAGCCAGTTCTGTATTCAGAATCAGTACAACAGTATTTTGTGGGTACAAGGTCAGTGTTATCAGTATTTCTAAATCGTCTTTGCCTTTGAGTATGTAGTTTAAAGAGACACGCCTCTGCGTTTATACTAAACAGTGCAGTACTGAAATGTATAACAGGGTGCATGTATCAACCCTGTGCTTTAATAGAGAAATAAAACCGCTCACTGTAGAAGTGCAGCCTTTTTCTTCAGCGGATGATTGGGAATACGGGAAAGCTATGGCATCTGCGACAAATGGGAAAAAAACAATTATAGTAAAATAACCCAAAGGACACACATTTTACCCTATTTAATAATAAAAAAGGTCGGTTATGTTGTATTTTTAGTGCTCTGGTTATTGGCATTATGCTTTTTTTTGTCATACATACATTGTATAGTGTAATTGCTGCCAATACCCAGCTTTAATATGTGGATAGGCATTATCCACTTAACTACAAGTATAAGTGCACTAAAAATATATATTCGAAAACGGAATTAATTCTCTTTTTTTAAACCACTTCAGGAGGTGGCGCAAATGACAGGGTTGCCAAATGTTACAACCCCCTCCATTTATAACATGTCACATATGGTCCTTTACCTGCCACGACTAATACAGGGTGGGGCTAATAATGGAGGGTGCACATGGAAACTGAGAAGAAACAACAGAAATGGTGAATATGCTCCTGATGAATGTGGGTAATGTCTCAAGGGAGTTGCCCCTGTGATCAGAAGGCTGTGGGTTCGAATCCCAGGACTGCTAGTGGCACCACTGAGGTACCTTTGAGCAAAGTACTGGGTGCTGTGTTCCTGGCTGCTTGCTGCTTCACTTGGTGAATGGGTTAAATGCAGAGAACAATTTCACACTGTTCACACCGTGTGCTATGGTGTGGTGTGTTCATATTTGACAGATGGATGCTTTACAGAGACAAGGTCAGTTAAATCACTAGGTTTAAACAATGTCAAATATCATCAGAAAGTGACTGTGTTAAAAAACTGCAGCTCTTATTTCTTCTGTTCGTCATTAAAAGGATACATTTCTTCATGAACTGTACTACATAACCGTGCCATAAACATGTGATGGTGGAGGTTTGGCATGGTTATGTCAGTGTTATGGAGCAGGGTTCTCTGTAGCAGATGTCTGTTACTGAGGGATAAGCAAAATTGAATTATCTTAGCTAACTGGTGCTTGAGTGCAGTCATTTGTCCAACTTGGCTCTTGTTTGAAAGCTGATGCCACACCATCTGTGTAGCTCTCCCACTCATGCGCTTTTCTTGCTTATTTTCCTTCCTTTCATGTCTGCCTCCCCTCCTCATCCATTTCTCCATTCTGTTGATATAAACATTTATCAGTTAACTCTCTGAAATTTGCAGGGTTTATACTGCACGTTTAGACATTCTCCTAATCCTCTTTCATGTATGAATGATGGTTCATATGTGTGTACACACAGTGCCTTGCATTGCTATTGATTTGTACTAGTCATTTAGTCAAACAAAATAGTCGATTGCTCGTTACCAAAAAAGCGTTTTTATATTAGCTTGTCTTTAGTTGCAGGTGTTGCGTTAGGAATTGAGAGATGCCTTGCATGAAAGTTTTTTTTGTTCTACGTTTAACCTTAGGGTCAAACACCGTTCGAGAAGTTAAACACTGATTATGAAGTAGAAACTAACATCACCAAACATTTTAACTTTCACATCTATGCTTCTTTGCAGTGCTTTTTTTTTTTTTTTTTTTTTTTTTTTTTTCAGAAAAGGGATTTAAAAAAATTATTGAGAATCAGCTTAAATGCTAATAGCTCGGCATGTTGTGCCTTTACAGCAAAGACATGTGAGCCTTTCAGAGCCAGAAATAGTTGCTGGAATGAAAAAAGGCTCATATCCTGTTTTTAGGTCATTCAAGAATTTAGCTGGAAGCCATTAGTAGCAAGTAAACGAGACACCCTCTCGTGCTTGGCGACTGGTACACCGTGCATGTTTGTTTTGGTTATGCTAAATGCTGCTTTTGCAATTAGTCATACAGCGTTTCCTGTTAAAGCAGGCAGTTTAATGTAGTACACTAAATGGACAAAAGTTTTGGGACATCTGACCATTACACCAACAAGAATTTTAATGACATTGCATTAAAATCTATAGACTTTAATATGGAGTTGGTCCCCCTTTGCAGCTATAACAGCTTCCACTCTTCTTGGAAGAGTTTCTGTGGGAATTTGTGTCCATTCATTCTGTAGAGCATTTATGAGGTCAGATACTGATGCTGGACGAGAAGGCCTGGCTCGCGGTCTCTGTTCCAGTTCATCCCAAAGGTGCTGGATGGTCAGGACTCTGTGCGGCCAGTCAAGATCTTCCACACTGAACTCCTCCAGCCGTGTCTTTATGGAGCTCGCTTTGTGCACTGGGGCACAGTCATGCTGGAATAGAAAAAGTTCTTCCCCAAACTGGGTCCACAAAAAGTATGGTTCAGAATGTCTTGGTATGCTGAAGCTTTAAGACTGTCCTTCACTGGAAGTAAGGGGCCTAGCCCAAACCCTGAAAAACAGGTGTGTCTATATGGTGTATCATGTAGTTTCCTTTAGGCATTGACCCTGACCTGTTGCTTGCAGTGCCAGCAAATGGATTTATTTACTTGTCTGTGTACCCTGTAACACAAGTTTTCTTCTAGTTTTATGGTTTATTGACTTTGTTTCTCCTTGTTTTGTCTCCTTGCCTGTTGTGTTTTGCTGTGATTTGTCTGCCTCTCACTCTCTCTCCTTCTTCCTCTGTCCAAAGGGTGATCAGCCACGTCTGACCACGGTGCTGGAGGAAGCCTTCTCAAAGTTCTACAGCCGAAACGGTTCTCTCAACCCTGTTACTGTTTCCTCATAGCGGTGGATGGGACAGTCAGCACCGTTTTCTCCACCGCTTCTCATCCTCACGCTCTGGACGGGACTCTAGTGCTTTATCGCTCAGTAGACTGGGTGAAAGCTTTGCAGGGATGGATCAGGAGCCCCCTTCCCCTCCAAAAAAAAAAAAAAAAGATTCCTGCGCTCTGTTCTTCTCACCGCTGTAGGTGGCAGAAACTGTTGCCTGATATTTGTGTACATTTATTCTCTCAGTGTAGCCATCTGCTTCAAAAGAAGAAAAATGACAAGGTTGTTATTTGTCAGTATTACAAGCTGTGTTTTTTCTTTTTTTTTTTTTTTGTTTTGGAACATTTTTACTTATAGTATCTGGTGGGATGGTTTTTTTTTTTTTTTTTTCTTTTTTTCTTTTTGAAGCACATTTTGTGCATATAATTGCATCACGTATGAATTGGTCTCTTGTCCTGCTCTACCCAGAGTCTTCTCTTATTTAAAGGAGAAGTAGCCCAGCGTTTATGGCTTAAACTAGTTCTCATGAAACGTAAAGTATGAGCTGGTCGTTGTCTTACCTTTTAAAGGTGCACTAGTTAGGATTGTATTTTTCATTTTGTTTAAATTTTGTCAAAAAGGCCATTAATCTGATGCAAACATTACATGAGCATCACTAAGCCAGCATTTCCTTTAGTAAGTGTACAAATGGTACGAATACGGTTATTGTTACAGTCGCTACGTGCGCATTGAACGATGGGCAATTGATCTCTGACCATCAAAAAGTTCAACTTGGGTTAACAAAATTGCTGTAACTCCAAATGTTAGAGCACCTTTTAAAGGTAAACAGTAACTTTGGTTCAATTTTGACCTACAATGCAACATTAACTTAAGCCAATACTGTGAAAGGGAGGGGCTGTCAGTGTTTGGGTGGGGATAAAATGCAGATTATTTATCTACATTATATACTTAAGGACTATCTTAAAGCGTGTTTCACTCTCAACGTTGTGGCAACTATTTGTGAATGTATGCTCTCGTTTGCTGTATCATTTTTTTCATCTAAATGGTGTGTGCGGAAAGGGCAATTGGTTTGACCATTTTTATCCCCCCAACTCATGATCAATGAGTTTCTATACATTAATAATCTACACCATATATGATTTGTTAATATGTGCCTTCTATAGACAAAGAAAAGATCAGTCCTTGTTTAGATGGCAGTTGTTCAAACCTTTTTATGGCTCTTTAGTTGCTGGTTACTGATATGCGGTTTCTGTTGGTCGTTACATGACAATACATTGGTTCTTCAGACATGCATGCATGTATAAATATCCAAGTTGATCCTTTAAAGATGTCATTCTGCATTTTACATTTGAATGCAGAACCTGTTTTTTTGCCTCAGAATGGTCAAAGTGGGTCTGATTTATGAGATTCAAAACAGTGTTTTAGAGGATGAAGTCTAATGAACTCAACTGCAGGCGCCATGCATATCAATGTTTCCCAGCAATTGGTATTTGGTGGAAGAAAAAGGTCAACACCTAGATCCTCACTTATCTGATGGCTCCAGTTTTCTGCAGGATTGCACATTTCACAGCTGTATTTTTTTCACCCACATATACTGTTAAACCTTGTGACTGTGGTGCACTTCTGAACAACAGATCTTAAGGAAATCCAATGAAGTTCTTTCCACCAATTCAGATCTGTCCCAATTCAATTGTGAATAACTGACTTCTAATTTATGTCCGATGTTTGTAGCAAAATCATAAGCTGAAATTGTCTCATATTTACTGTGACTGTATGTAGACTCTCCACCAAAAGAGAACGGCCTTATGGGTTCAGACTGGGGAAGTTTGCTGAATGAGTAACTTGATCAGTTGGCCAATCAACCACTTGGTCAAATTTGGTTAATTTTCTCAAACGTGTATATATTATAGGTGCCCTGTGCATTGGGTGATGTTAAGATTTTTCAGATAACTGAGAGAAAACCAGAAAGAAGAAAATCTCTTTGGGTAAACAGATAACCCCCCAAAACCACTGACCCTCATGTGAAGAGCAGGGCTTTAGTTGTTCTGAAGTTCACCACATTCAGTCTTTTCTTTTGTGCACCAGCCAAACACCTGACAGTGAGCTGGGTAGCCGGTGACTCTTGTGAACCTAAGAAATGGACGTTTAATGTCAGTTTGTAGTAAATTTCGGAAGACTTGACAATAGTGAACAATTCTCTGAACAGTCATCTTGACAGTAAGTAGCTTGTATCTGCTTTGACTACACAATTCCTCTTCTGTATCTTTTTAAAAATTGCACCATTTCTTGATATAAAGATGACACTTGCAGCACGCCCGATTGTGAGTCTGTCATATTTTGAAGGTCTTTGCTATATATATTCAGTGAAAATGCTGGAGGAAAACAGTAGCTCTTGCACAAATGCACAATAAAACATCAAAACTGGGAATTATTTATTTTGTTATTCAAAACAAAAAAAAAAAATCCAAAAAAAACCAATCATGTTACATAAATCGGCATGCAGACCAACACAAATAATTCAGTATCTCATTTTTGTTTCAGGGAAAAGTACATCAAGCCAGAAAAATAAATATCTGATTAAAAAACAACCCCATTGACACATAAAAAGGCAACAGGTCCAGAGACATGAAAACCTACAAACATTTTTTTTGGGAGTCAATTTCTTTACAATGTGTATAATGTAAAAAGGAATACAAAACCGTACAAAGCACTTATATTCACATAACTGACAATATGTATTGGCTTTTTTTAATATAAGTCTGTCTGGATATTGTGTCGAGGCACAAAAGCACATCATGAGCCACTTGGGCTGCTGTTCTCATGAAAATAGTCCTGGCCTCTTAACCTCACCGTCGCAGATCCCTGAGGTCAGGGAAATCCAGCTGTGGTCCTAGAAAGGGCTGGGCATTGAAATTCAAAGCTTTTATGGTACAGACTGAATTACTTCAGAGCTACCGAGTATTCAACTGTAAGTAACAAATTTCAGTTCCTAAGTAGTCAGACTCAACCAGCATCTGTAAGCCAATAGGCTTGACGGTTCCAAAATCTAGAAATCTAACTGGAAGCCAAAATTAGATTCCATATACATGATATTAATGTCTCTGCTTTGTGATTATCCTGCAATCTATTGGTGTTTGTACATAAGCCCACTTCCAGCACCTCACACTCATTAATAATTTAAGAGTTTCTATTTTTTAAGGAGGTACTGAAAAAGTTTCCATATTGTTCAGGGATCGGTATCAAAGTCAAAGTATTTGTATGTAAATCTTTAAATGACACCCAGCCCTAGTCCAGGAGCTTCATAGTCAAATTGTTGCCACAATATTGGCCTTGCAGTTACTGATACCTCAGGAGACTGAAGGCAAATACGCCTCTAAGCAAAAAATCAGTCAGTTTGAGGATCCTGACCCACTCAGATGTTCCAGATGTGTTTGTACAGGTGCTGTGGATGAAACCGTACGTTCACATGATCCAACAAATATGAATAATTACGATGGAAAATAATACCGTCCCATCTTTAGGACTGCACAAATGATCTTTTTCCGTAATTTTAAAGAGTGCAATTTTCAAACTGCAATACCCAAAGTTTAAATAGTATCTAATACATATTGATAATTAATGAGATGAGGTGTAAGTGGGAAAATGCAACCAAATAAATCAGAGGCTGGGAACAGCATTTACGTTTTCAATAAAATGGATATCCTGGTCATTTTTGTAAAAAATACAATTGCAGTCAATTGCGTTCGCAATATGGGTTAGAAAAAAATCCGCAATTACATATTTTCCCCAAATTGTTCCGCAATATCAGGGATTCACAAATGTTTGACATCACAATCACAGTATAATGTTTTTTTCATCCATATTGTACAGCCCTACCCATTGCCTACTTTTTAGTATTTGTATTTTTCCACTTTAATGTGGTCTTATGTACCAAAAATGGTCATAATGAATGTTCAGATGATCAGTTACGCAAATTCTTTTTATCCCTTAGAATTACACAAGCTCTTCTTGTTACTGTGCCTTTAAGACTGATATATGTAAATGGTCTCTGTCCTAACTGGCTGAGTTATGCCTCACTTAAATAATAGTCTGAGCTGAAACACTCCTTATAACTTCAAGATGAATGGGTGAGGCTAAACTGCTGTAGGTGGATTCATGGAAATACTAGAGATGCACAGAAATGGGGGCAGATGCTTATATCAGATTCTTCCCATGATCAGATCTGCTGATACACTCACTTTAATAAAATGTAGAAATTAGAACTGCAGAGAACTGTGAAATGTATTCCTGTAGGATTACACATGCAGTCCTTCATTATATTTTCCAATGTAAATATTCACGAGATACATCACAATCAGTATATATTGTTTACATTTGTTGATTTGTTACTTTATCATTCTGAAGTTTATTTATTGTTTATGTATTTATAGTTTATTATTTATTGTGTTATATTTTCTAAGGAGTGGTTCAGGCTTATACTTCATTGCATGTCGTATATATATATATATATATATATATATATATAAAAAACAAAAGAAATAATAACAAATAAAATTTGTTAGTAAAATGCTTGAAAATGCAGATATTTGAGCACTGTTACCCAGCAAATACCTACCATCATTGTGCATCCCTAGTAAACACATTAGATTTTAATGTCATCACTGAAACAATGAATGGAAATCGAATGTTTTTGCAGGTTACTTGCCATCTGTGGACTGGAGAGTTAATGGTATGTTGAAACTTTAACAACATTTACAGACATCAAATTTGTTTCCTCATAAAACGAGCACATTAACGAGCTCACTGACTTTTCGGGATGGGAAAATCATCAAGTTGTGCTGTACCTCAACTTTCCAGGACTGCAATTGGACTCCCCTGATCTCGGTGGCCTTCACAAAGCGGTTCCTGAATTTTCTGAAGTGAAAACCCTTTCTGATTGGCACCTTGCTGTTAGAAAAAGCAAATCTGGAGGTGTGTGTAGGATTTACAAAAAAAAAAAAGGTCAGTGTTGCTTTTGTCAATAGTTCTGTAGCACCACAAATCAGTACAATCAGCTTTGCGTACTCAAGAACCACTGGCTCCAAGAAAGGTCTTCTTAATCTCCTCACTGTCTCAGAGTTGTAAACGTGACAGCTCTAAGCTTGCTGGAGGCTGCCTGCGTTGTCAGGGAAGCCCAGACACACCGTCTGACCGGCAATCTGGACAAAATGTGTTGCCCTGCGTCTGGACGCGTAAGAACCGGCTGATCAAAAACAGCTTAGAAAAACAAAAGGCCTCCGTTTTGTCTCGTGTCCTCATGTCTATTTCTTAAGACACTGGTACATAAGCCCTCGGGGGTTCAGGACGTAGCGCTCCGAGTTGAGGAACTTGAGGTACTGCGGCACGGCTGAGCGCGGAGCTACGTAGGACACGCCTGGAGCGACTGCCATGACCTCCGCGATCTTCTGCTTCATCTCCTTGATCTCCTGGTCCTGCTTCGCGAGTTTAACTGCAGAGGACAACAACATTTAAGCTAAATGAGCTGATGATCTCACTGCAACATGATGCCACACTTTTCTGTGCTTCACCGAATAGATATTACTATGTGGATATTCATAAGTAGCCTGTAAATAAATAAACGCAGGATATATTTTTTCTAAGTTCTACTCCACCCCCAAATGCATTCTTCTGTAGCAACTACTGAGAAGCTGATTATGCTATAATAGACCTTCGGGAATGAAGAACGATATTTATTCTGTAAGGTCATATTGTTAGGCCTGCCTACACGGGCGTCTGAATCAGGCGTTTTTCAGGCGTTTGTGGCGCCAGATGAGCGCAGACTGAGCGCCGACCGTTTTTCTGCTCATTGGAGAAAATCAGTGTCCACACGGCGGTCAGCCCCGGCGCTCGGGCGGCTGCGCGTTCGGGTGGCGTCAAAAAAACGTTGCATGCAGCAGTTCCTGCTGAAATCCTCTCCTGCCTACAGTGCCATGTCAGGAGGATTTTTTAAACAATAATGTAGATTGTAAGTTTTAACAAAGAATAAAACTTAGTTTTCAATGTAGAACTACAATGTTTTCAATGCAGAACTACAAATCAAGATGTCCAACATGTGAACAATCTGGAGAGAATAATTACTGCCCCCACAGGTGAATACATGAAACTACACATTGGGCTGCAGGCTGGAGTTAA
>JBBIGA010000153.1:2965764-2978260 GCA_037576975.1 Alestes dentex
GTGGTATTGTCAGTATGTATTGCTATTATGTGGTATTGTCAGTATGTATTGTTATGTGGTATTGTCAGTATGTATTGTTATTATGTGGTATTGTCAGTATGTATTGTTATTATGTGGTATTTGTTGTATGTGCTCTGTGATCATAGAGGAACATCATTTAGCTCACTATACTCTTGTTATTGTGTGGTATTATTAGTGTGTATGGTTAGTGTGTATTGTTATTGTGTGGAATTATTAGTGTGTACTGTTATAAAATTACTAAATCAAAACAAGGTTACCTTTGGTAATATGTGAAAGCATTACTTTGAACTTGTCAGGTCTTAGTTTTGCACTAAAGAAAAGAAGTTACTGTAATACAGTCTTAAGATCGAGCGCTCAGGACACAAATGGCTTGTGTTAATGAAATCATGTTCCGGCCTTTAAAACGCAGGACCTACCAGTGTGCAGCAAAGAGGTGGGAGAGGTTGGCATACGGATTCTTAAGGTCTCTCAGTCTGAGAGACGCCTCTGTATATACAAGGAGAATCCATAAGGTCACAGTGGACATACAAATGCCCTTCTCTGGAAAAGGGAGGAAAAGTGCCAGAGGCAAAATTAATTTTCATCCATCCAGATCACATAAATATCACATGTCTCTTTCAAAAAACTGTATTCCTTGCCCTAGGGTCACTGAAATGCGAGATGGGCTATATGGAAAAATCAACAAACTTTTTGGAATACAAGATATATCACAATATGCACTTTTTCTGAAAGCTGAAACAAACAAAGCAGGAGCCAGTCACATTTAAACAATACTGTCACTACAGATGATTTCACACACTGCACGAAATTAAGGAAGTCATTATGTTCTTTTTATGATGAAACATGCAGTTGTTTTGTATTCGTTAAGTACACACAATATCATAAGCTCCGTAAAGCATATGGATGGTAAATATGATATTGCCATGTTGCCCAGCTGCAATTAAATGCCAAATGACAACAGGGATATTTCTTTGCTTACCTGTGTGCCATATGTAGTTGAGTAAGACATACGTGCTGGCAGCGAAAAAGAGCCAGTGTAGGGGTACAAAAATTAAGCAGAATATGTCCAGGGTAAACGCAGCACACACAAACACCACACAGATGGCCTGGACAAGAAACAAAGTTAGTGGAGTAATTCCCATTTAATAATTATCACATGTAATTAAGTAATATAATTTTTAATGTAATACATTTTTATATAAACCAAAGTAAACTCCTTAATTGAAGATGGATGGTGGATAGATGCTTTTTTGTCATTGTGTCAGTGCAACGAGATGACGTTCGGGGCTAGCCCGCAGATGCACACAGCAAGGATTTAGAAATATAGAAATTAATAATATAAAAATTATATTAAAAATCACAGAAGTCATAGGTTTAGAATAGATTTAAATACAACTAAAGAAACAGTATGTGCTTATTTAGATACAACAGAGATAAGGGTTGCAACAGGATATATATATATATAGCACTAGAGAATGAATATGGGATACAACTAAAATTGTGTACACACAGAGGTATAGATTGCACAGGAAATAAATAAATAAATAGTACAAGTACAGCACTAATAAGACTGCATAGCTCTCACAGGAGGTAGTATTCTGAGTGAGATGAAATATTGAAATATTGCTTATATTGTTCAGAGTGTACAGCATCAGTGGCAGTGATAAGCAGTAATTAAATTAGCACGCTTTAAGGACAAAAACATTTAAAAATCATAACACTAAATGGGAAAATACAGAATGAGTGTGTCTAATTCTTACTGTAAGAAAGAAATTTAAAATAGTCATTATCTTCATGCATTAATTGTGTTTCACGTGTCTAGAAAAATTATTAATCATGGTCCATGGATTTAAAACATAAATCACATACAGAATATCTGTGCCAGTCCTTGTATATCCTTTGTGTGCATATGAGCAACCTGTTACTGTGGACTGCAACTTTGATTGTGTGCATTTAACTGGAGAAGCACCTTCAACTCAACAAATACCATCTAATTTCACTGGTATACATGTAATGGATATAATCCACATCTGGCCTAAACCGGTCACTTTATATTTTCATTCATGAACAGCTCTATAAATTTTACATTTTATTTATAAAGATCTTTTAAGTAGCTGTTTTTGACCTGTTTCTCTTGGCTAGTTTGTGGTTTTTAAATTGCATTAGTGAATCATGATTTTACTCAAGGGTAAAGCAAGGATATTGAAATGCCTCTAAATGAAGTTCACTGTGGTTAACGGTTTCTTTCTAATCAAATTCCTGAAAAGTATTACTGGGTTTTCTCGTGAATTGTCCAGTTGGTACAGTAACGTGTGATTATTTTCACTACAGTGAAGTAGTCCCACTACAGTTTTGAGTAAGTCCCCCAACACTGCTTTTCGCGAGTGCTGGGGTGAAAGTGCAGCACATTCAGTAAATAAAATCACCTACCAGCCCGTGACAGTGGAACGTGGTGTAGACGGTTCCGAGGAAAAGCCAACAAGGCCACAAGTATTCCAGTCTGAACTCAAGAATAAAGTCAGCCAACAGCACAAGGATCCAAACTATCATGAACTTCAGGAAAGAGTATGCACTGAAAAAAAGATCACAATCACTGGTAAAGAATGGAAGACAGTGGAGCTGCACAATACGAACCAAAATATCAGTATCGCGATTGTGAACTTATCGTGATTGTGATACCTTTCAAGATACTATAGGGCCCATATCATCACGTTTCTGCAATTAAAAAGTCTGGAAATATTGTTGCAGATGGTACATTTCTCCCCCCATCCATACAGTCCATTTATGGAAGATGAGCTACAATTTTTTTTCCCTAAAAATTCTTACTTTTAGGAATTAAGTCATATTTCTGCCAAAATATTGTACACGACAGTATATCTATACATTTGGGCACTTCAAGTTGACAAGTATCCAAACAGCCCTTATAATCGGTAAACTTGACTCATTTAAGCTGCCCAGTTGCTGAAAAGTTGTTTGCCAGTCATTATTGCAGTATTGGTCCCTGCAATGCTGATTTAGCAAAAAAGGCCAAAATATGCAAATAAGCCTCAAACGAATCAAAGTGTTTCTGACAGGGTGACCAATCCCAGCTCCAGGCCTAATTGATGGCGAATCAGTGCATAAATGGGCAAGTTTAAATTGTTATGGCCAGAATAAGAAGACATATTTAAATGTGTTTTGTGACATCACAAAACCTGATTTGACACTTATTAAAATTTTGAAAGTATTATTCATGACCCTTTATTTACTGAGAAAAATGGCAAAAGTATGTGAACCTTTGCTCTCATTTTCAGAAGTAAGCCCCTTATGTATCAATAACTGCAACTAAACGTTTCAGGTAATTGTTGATCTGCTCTGCATATCGGCTTGGAGGAATTTTAGCTCAGTCCTTCTTACAAAACAGGTTCAACTCTAGGATGTTAGCGTGTTTCATTACATGAATTGCTTTGCTGGTGTAATTCAGAATTAATTGTTCCATCAGTGATGGCAACCTGCCCTGGCCAGATAGGCCAATAATACTACCACCATCATGTTTCACACATACGAGTTTTATTGTAGAAGTGTTTTCCTTTCTCCACACAACACTTTTCCTTTAAAGCAAGAAGTTCTATTTTAGTCCCAACCATCCTCAAACATTTTCCCAAAAGCCTACTGGCTTGTCCACTGGTTTTCTCCCTGCGACCCTGCCATGCACACCATTCTCCTGATGGTGGACTCAGTGACATTAACATTAGCCAACTGTGCCAAATAAAGGCTTAATATTAGGCCTTTATTTGCTTGGATGTTTTGCTATGTCTCACAAACTATCACTCGTCTTACTCGGAGTGATCGTTATTTTAGTCGGCCACTCCTGAGGAGAGTAACAATGGTCCTTCCGCCATTTCTACACAATCTGTCTGACTGTGGAGTCCAAACACTTTAGAGGTGGTTTTATAACCTTTCCCAGCCTGATGAGCATCTTGGCTGCTTTTCTGAGGTCCTCAGTCATCTTTGTTTGTAAACTGACACATTATAGCAAGTATGAGAGGTTCAGACTTTGACAGATCCCTGTTGTTTAAATAAAACAGGACCCTCACTCACACCTGATGATCATTCTATTGACCGAAAAGACGTGTCTCCAATTTTACCTTCAAATTAACTGCTAATTTTTGAGGTTTATATACTTTTTTGTCAATAAATAAATGACCAAGAAGAATATTTTTGCCACATTTGTTTATTTGACTTCTTATCTACTTTTAGGACTTAAGTGTGATATTAAAATCTGATGATGTTTTAGGTCATGCATATAGAAAAATATTGAAAATTCTAAAGGGTTTTAAAAATTCTAAACCCCACTGTTTTTAAAGGCTGGACACATTTTAATATAAAACTATACTACTGATTAGAAAAAAACCCCAAACTTTTTATTGCATTTAAAAATTCTTTTCTTCAAACACATTTCTGTTCTACATTTAGAACAAATTTCACAAACAGAAGAGCGAACAAAAACAATGTGCGCTCTCCTTACTCCTAGCTATCATTGAATCGTCCTTCCTGAACATGAAGTGAATGGAAAACCTACAGCCCAGCATCCTTTGTTTAAACTTATGAAGCATAAGAGAAAGTGAAAAGTCAAACTGAAATAAATAAATAAACAAACAAAACCACTGGGACAAGATGCCTATATGATCCTTCAAAAGGCATTATCATAATGAACGTACAGCCTATTGTTTTGATTTCCTTTGTTCTTGCGCTCTGCCTTCAGCATCCTTTTGTGTTTGGTAACCATGGCAACGTCTGATTCCCTCAGCTGCATCAGCACCAAATAGCAAGGAGGGCAAGAAGTCTAGCAGGTCATTTTACGTATATATATATACATTATTTATTTATATTTTTTCCATAAAAACAAATACACTCACTGGACGTGATCACTACCTGATGAGCTGAATCAGGTGTGTGTGAGTGTGTAGAGAGAAATTAACCAGGCCCTCCAGCACCACAGCACTAACCTGACGTGTTTGCTATTTATGGAAGGATGAAATCACCTGTGATGCTCACACAGTCTGGTATAAAACTGCAAGCATATTTTTGATATAAAACACTAATACTTTCAATAACAGGACAATAAACATAATATTATTGGGAGTATATTTAGGACTGACTCATGAAATCACAGTGATGTTGGATGGTTTCCAACATCAACCCCCACATCACCCCCCCCCACCCCCAACCAAGCCAAGGACCAAAACACAAAGAGACCACAACACACCACAGATCATCTATTTCTTATTGCAGACCACCAGAGACCCCAAATCAACGAGAAGATTCATCCATCCTCGTTTCTGAAGAGCCGCGTCTTATATGAGAAACAAACAATAAAAGTGGAGCTGACAGGCTACTAAGGGGGGTTAACAGATATTCACAGACATCCATTAAGGTAATGGTGGCCATGGAGGACAAAGGCTGAAGTTGGCTTCGGATCTGAAATCTCCCGTTCCGCCTGAAATGCCTAATTGCTGCACCATTTAAGGTGGTGCTGCAAAATTAGGACACGAAACCCAAACTGCAGGTTCCCGTTTGTGTTGATGGAGGAGCTGATGCTTTTTAATACGCCTCCGTTATTATCGATCTGATCAGCATTTAATCGATACGTGTCTACGGCTGTCAGAGCTAATCAGCCAAGCAGGAGGCCACTGGGAACACAGTCGAGCAGAAAAAACACGACAACAACAAAAACAACAACAAAGAAACCCCTTTACCTCTCGGAGAGCTTCTCTGTCAGTTTGAGCTTCTTCATCTTCCGCAGCCTGCCGATGTCCATGCAGCGCTTCTTCATGTTACAGCTTCTGCTCCTCTAGTGATGGTGATGATGAAGATGATGAAGGTGATGGTGGTGGTGATGATGGTGGCGGTGGTGGGGGAATGGCGCTGTGGAGACAGGTGGGATCATGTAGAGGAACCTGAGGAAGAGGAGGAGGAGGAGGAGGAGGAAGAGCAGAAGGAGGAGCTGCTTTGTCCATTTACTGGATGAGGATGGAGACACACACACACACACACACACACAGCAGACGAAGACTCAGACAGACGGACAGACGTCATAGAAGGTGCACCATTGTAAGATTTTCTAGTCTGTTTACATTATTTTAAACAATAATCATATTTTTTTTGTTTTTACTTTCATGTCACTTCCCAGTCCATTTCTATCGCCTGGAATTATGTAAGCTGTTTTTGCAATATGCAGATGACCTCAGTTCTGATTGGCTACCTATTATGTCTCGTCCAGGGCTGAAATGCTCAGAACACACTGGTAGCTCTGGGCAGAAATCCTCACGGACACCAGTAAACAAGCATGAAGAAGCCACTTAATAAACAAACAAACAAACACACCAACAGCCAATTCTATCAGGTGTGTGGATCATTTGCAAGGCTGCAGGGATACATTTGCTTTCATAAAGCAAATGTATAATCTTCTACTTCAATAATTCTGCCACACTCTGTATTGGTCATATGTAAATATGCATTCATGGTTGTGATGTCACAGACACAAAGCAGGCTGTTTTCTGCAGCTCAGTTTCTATATATGGACAATATGAGAACAGTCAAAAAAAGAAAATTAATAAAAGCAAAAGAATTAAAACAACAACAATAATGATAATAATAATAATAATAATAATAATAATAATAATAATAATAATAATAATAAATGCCCCCTCTAAAACCTACTTGATGTGAACAGTAGATTGTCTTTTCAGAGGGAACGGCTGAACAAAGGTAACCATTTTCCTTCGGGAGGCTGTGTGTGTGTGTGTGTGTGTGTGTGTGTGTGTGTGTACAACACATCAGTAATTCTGTCTAGGATTTCCTCTCATTAAACTCTATTACTGTTTTATTAGGTGTAAATCTTTCAGTGAACCTCCAGTTTACAAGGGTATATGTTTTTTTTACCCTGCTAAATTTCTTCCAACTGTAGTAGAATTTGCTTCAGGGTCAGCAATTCTGACTTTGAGTTCTGGGTTTGGGGTCCGTATATCCATATGTCCTCGTCCAAATCTATATCCTCAACATTTCCAGTTGCTGTAAACTTTATTACCCTGATTGTGGAAAAAAGACATCTTCAGGATTTATAAACTATACTTTTGTTTTTGTTTTGTTTTGTTTATATTTTAATATGAAAAACATAAAAGCCTGCTTCGCTCATGTTTACCAGAAGTACAAATATTTGTGATACAATATAGCATACAAAATAACCAGTCAACCTGCATGTTCATATGTAATGACGGTAGGACCAATCTTTCAGAACTATTTTCTCCAGCATGTACATTTATTCCATTAACATATTTAGACATAAATGTTTTAAGCCAATTCTAAAACCATATCTCAGTGATCAAGCAACAGACTTGTCACTTTCTTTATACTATAGGTTTCTTTGAGGGAGCTTTTCAAGGCATTAAACACTTCTGTGTCCGAGTACCATCACTGTAACTCAGACTACAGGACATTACACAATCAAACCATTTCTCAAAATACGTATATTAACAACTTAATTATGGAAAACTGTGTAAAAGCATTAATATTTATTTACTAATTGCCTTAATGACTGGGACAATCCTGTCAGGTAACAGTCATACCAGTCTTTTGGGAGAGTCCATTTTAGCCCACTCGTCAATAACTAAATTTTATGTACAAGCAAGTGTTGACACCCCCACATTTCAAGATGCCCATTTAGAGTGTGTGTGTGTGTGTGTGTGTATATCACTGGGACACTGACTGACCAGCAAAATCACTAAACATAAATCCCAAAATGAAACAGGTGAAAAACTAAAATGCTCAGGAACACATGAAGTGAATTGAATTGTGGGTTAGAAGAAACAGGATCTCTATGGATTGGTGCAGTTCTGACAGAACTGATGTTATTAATGCAGTGGGAAGCATAAGCAAAAACAGAAATGAAGGGATCCATTCGTTTATTTTTTGTCTTCCAAAAACAGCTCAAACATCCACCTACCTGAGTATTGCAACATTTTTCACTTTTAACATGAGTTTTATTCTGCAGAGTAATTAACTGAAACAAGAAACACTTTGCAACCACACATTAATACAATGTTTGTACCCAGAGAGAACTGCTGTTCAGTGTAATTTCTATTCTGTCAGCAATTTATATGCATTTTCCACTGCAAAATGCGGCACTTTTGGAACAAAGTCATTTAAAAGTAATAAAGCTACTGCACAGACATCCTTAGCACAAGTTGGCAACAGGCTATAGTTAAAAATGAGCCTCTTAAATAGGGGCAAATTCTGCTTGGACTTACAAACGGCTGAAGACCAAGAACAAATGAGCCCAATAAGCTGCACAAAGTAAAGTCTTTGCAAGCATTATTGTAGATTTGTTCTGTCTTAGATGTTCTTTATTGAAAATGTGTGTCAATCCAGAGTCGCTGTGGCTCAGTACTGTGCAGAGACAGAATGCAAATAAAAGTCAAGATTTCTGTGCTTATTTCTGGGTGATGGGGAATGAGTTTTGGTCCATGAGTTCTCCCACTTTCTCCTGCAGTATCTGCACAACTTCAGCCAAAATAAAAACATGTGTGTCGTCCAAGTCCTGAATAATGAACTTCTTCCCCAAAGCTGACGTCTCATCCAGATACAGGAGGAACTGCTTCATGGCCGGGTCACTATGGGACGACATATATACAGATAAAATGTTACGTTAGATAAGATATTAGCCCCAGAGGTGGGAAATTTTCATTGTTACGACAGGAAGTGGACACAACAAGAGAAGAAAGTAGAAGCAGCAAATTAGAATAAAAGCTATACAATATAACAGTATAATATATAAGGTACACTACACGAGTAATATATATATATACACACACACACACATTATATATATATATATTAGAAAAGGCTTACCATTCTACAAGAACTCCTTTCAAGACGTTCACCATCTTTAAAAATGATGGATCAAATCGCAAACCAGTGAAATAACGCTCTCGATCTGCAGGGGGAATAAAGTAAACACTGGCATAATCGCGTCGTAGTGTCTTATGACCTTAATGGCGCTTAATATGTCTTTTAAAAACAATCCATTTGGGATTAAAGCATGTGTGCACAGTTCACTTCTAAACATATTCACTAAATGGATGACAAGCTCAACATTTCAGAACTCATATGTGCACTATTTTGGAGATATACACCCAGTGAGATTCGGTTCAAGTACTGGTGTTAAAGAAGCAATGCAAATGCAGCTGCTGGTCGAATGGTCTCCAGTTAAGAGTTTAGTTTATAATTTGATTCCTGTTCTCAGATTATGCTCACATAATCAGTAAAGATAATACACTTAACACTGTATGCTACACAGTATGATTGACTCCTTCTAGACTCAGAACTGCTGTGTATTTTAGTGGAATGTTGATATTTACAATTCCAGAAGTATGCTTTTTACTAAATTATTGTCGTGGTGAAGAATGGAGAAATTTAAACCCCATACTGAATGTCTTGAGTCACCCAGCACTCGTGTATTCTATATAATGATCTATATACATGTGTTTCAAGTTGTTAAAAGTGCCAAAATGCTTACATTTCTGAAGAAAACATACTTACGTCGTGTTCCTTTTGTCGCTCAGCACAGGCTCTGCTTCTGACAGCCTTGTTTGGTGTCTCCGTACACAGTAGCGCCACCTGCTGTACTGGAGTTCAGTGGGTGTGTGGACACTTTACTGCTCCAACATTACATGTCTCTGTGCATAAGTGACATGACCCCCCGAGCAGCAAGGCCTTCAAACAGACTTTTCCTGTAACTGTGGATTCATACACTACATGGACAAACGTATTGGGCTACATCTCATAATTACTGAAATCAGGTGGCCTCTTCCAGTGAAGGACAATCTTCAGCAGATCAAGATATTTTGGACAACGCCATGCTTCCAGCTTCGTGGACACAGTTTGGGAGAGACTATTCCAACATGACTGCATCCCAGTGCACAAAGCAAGCTCCAGGCCTTCTCGTCCAACATCAACCTCATGAATGCTCTACAGAATGAATGGGGACAAATTCCCACAGAAACTCCAAACTCTTGTGGAAAGCCTTCCAAGAAGAGTGGAAGCTGCTATAGCTGCAAAGGAGGACCAACTCCATGTTAAAGTCTATTTGAATACAGTGTCATTAAAGTCCCTGTTGGTGTAACCCCAAGTTTTTTTCAGGCATTCCAAGTTTTGTCCACATAGTGTGTGTAATATTTCAGGCTAAATTGGCTACAGTTGCTTTCAAAAGAAATGTTGGATAAGCTGCTATGAACATGTGCACATAGTCTACACCTGTATACATTTTATGGAAAACATAAAAGGAAATAGCCTCTAGTTTTGCTCAGTGTCTATTTGTACAGACCCATCAAAAGGTGCATTTTATAGCGAATCAGTTCCAAGACAGCGATAAAAAGACATTTATTTGTTTTGCTTAAGTGCTGGCAATGCTTTTTGGCAAATGTTTGAAAGTGAAATCCAAGTCAAGGATTTATGGCCTTAAGGTAAACAGTTCCACATCTACTTTAGACTGTACATTTGAGGTAGCGGTCTGAAAAAGACTGAAGAGTTGTCAAACAAGGCATCCTTAAGAACAGTCCTCTATTTTTTTAAGATGTGTTAAAAAGAATAAATAAAAATAAATAAGATGCTAACTGTTAGGAGACATGGTCATAATTAAAATGAAAGGAATTTCCACAAATTAGTTAATATGTAGTGGCAGAAGATGCATACCGTATCTACTCGGGGAAAAAACATACATTCTAGGTGGAATCATGGGAAAAATATCTTTACTCTGTTAAAACTCTAAATTATTTTTAAAACAGTTTGGGTGAAAATAAGAGAAATAAAGCACCGTGATTCATTAAAAAGGGCTAAAATTTTCTCAAATGTGTCCCATATGTACTTGATTCATTTATCGTAAAGATGTGAAAGTGGATGAACGACAGAGACGAAGAAAACTCTGAAGGTTTTGGACAACAATGGAAGAATTCAGTGGAACATCTCTCCCCCCAGAGCATCCTGGATGAACTGTAAGCTATGCTTGTACAGAAACGTGTCCTTCTTCTCAGGTTTACAGATGTTGAGATGGTTGACGTCCACTTCAATCAGGTCACCAATACCCAGATCTGAAGGAGGAGGAGTTGTTTTGGTGCAGTGAGTAAAAGTCTATGATATACAGCTCCAGAAAAAAAATAAGAGACAACTGCAATTTATTAAATCAGAATCTCTATGAGTATGACCATTCCATGCCAGTGTCTGTTAAATTCCTACACAAGCACCTCGTTCTGCTTTATGAGGTACTGAATCAAATCTTATTTAATGAGGAAAAGTATAAAAACACAGCTGTAATCGACACTCTCCTCTCACAATGTGACCAGTTGGATGGTAAAACACTACTCGAAGTTCGTCAAAGGTAATTATTTCCATTTTGTTTTAGAGCGAACAAGAGATTTGTTGTCTTTGAATTATTCAAGTTCTGTAAACTCTGCATCATTTCTCTTATTGTGGTGGTTAGTCATTTCCTTAAAATTATGCTTAAAGAACAATACTTTAATTTGGAATTTAGGAGAAATATTGTCAGCAGTTCTTAAAAACTAAGGCAAAGCTGTTCAGTTCAATAACTGCACCTATAAAAGATCAAACCTGAGAAACTGAACATTTTTGCAGTGGTGTCATTTTTTCCAGAGCTGTAGATTGAGCTTAATACAACATTTACTGATTGCCAAAAGAAAATGTGAAAAGAAATGAATGAATGAGGTGGCTGACAGTTTTATAATTTCTGTCTTTAGTGTTCTGTCACAGACTCACCTGCAGTCTGTGCAGGAACAACCACCAGTTTTATCATTGGACCGATGGATGTGGGTAGAGTTTCTGCAAAGCTCAAGATCTTGAACTCCTGGTCTTTTGCAATGCTGATGAAACTCTCATTCAAGTCTCGCAAGGCTGGCGAGTCTGGAAAAAAGTTGGAAAGACAATACATTTGTCAATACCAGCATGCGAAAGAGTAATTATGATATTCAGGGAGAAAGAAAGCACATCAAACCTCGGCAAAGCTCTTTCACTTCTATGGAGGGAAACAGGAGATACCTCACGTTTACCGAGTACTCTGCCATGAAAGTGCCGTGGTGAGGCACGCTATAGAACAGGACACCCTTTGTGTTCTTGACCAACGGACTCAGGTCAGGATCCTTCGAGGCATCCAGGAGCATCTTTTTCACCAGCAAACCTAGTAAATATCAAACTGATGTGTAAACCATGTATACAAAACCTACATAAAGCCATACCTATTAAACTACTAGCAACCAAGCCATTTAAATTTAAATAAAAAGCATGGTCATGTACACTACTGTGCAAAAGTCTTGAGCCACCCCTCATTTCTTCATTTTTTGCTTCCAAAGCCAGACTTTCTTGTATTTTAATGTGTTCTTGAGGAACAGTTCTCCAGGCTTCCTGAAGGACTTTCAGAGTCTCTCAT
>JBBIGA010000153.1:3012093-3027136 GCA_037576975.1 Alestes dentex
TCAATATTAATCTACAATGTAGCCAATAATAAAAACAAAGGAAATCGTTGAATGAGAAGGTGTGTCCAAACTTTTGAATTGTAGTGTATATATATGTGTCTATGGGGGACCTTTAAGGTTGATGGAGCTCAGAAAGTATGAAAGTGGGTGTAAATACATGTGGAATATACTATTCATGGTGGTTTATAGGATGTTTTCCTATGCATGAAAGGCTGCAGTGTTCTTTTAATCCTGCTCGGTCGCCTGAATAATGTAAAACCATAACACTGCTTACATGTCCTGTATGTGTGTGTCACTACAGGAGGCTGGGGCTGGATGTGAAGGACTTTGGTCCAAGCTGGCGCTCTGGTGTGGCGTTCCACGCCGTTATCTTTGCTCTGAGGCCCCAACTGGTTAACATGGAGCGAGTGTGGAACAGACCGTATAGAGCCAACCTGGAGGAGGCCTTCTCCCTGGCGGAGAGAGAGCTGGGCATACCGCGCCTGCTCGACCCTGAAGGTAGACGTAAACATACTGAGAGGGAACTTCATGCATTGCTTTTTTTGCTTCATTTATTACTCATATTGCACTGGCACCAGCTTACACCATGTCTTACTGTAATACATAGGAGGAGATATATTACATGAGTGATCATTCAACAAAGGCTTTAGCTGTTGTGGAGGTAATTGGGTTTTTGGGTGTCGCTGAATGTAAATAGATCTCTATGTGAATTCATTTAATTCTCATTGTAAGAAGAATATGACAGAGTACGATAGTATAGTCGACCCCCAAAATTAATGGGGGTTATGTTTAAAGAGCAGCCGTGAATTGTAAAAAAAACGCGAATTTGTTATGTGGTAAAAAAATGCCCATAAATGCCTATTTTATAGTCTAAACCCTAAATATGCCCCTAAATATGCTCCCAAAACACTTTAATATCATTTTAAACTCAACTTCATCCATTCTCCTTTAAAAAAAACATAAAGGTAAACTTGAGAAACTGTTATGATGTGTCTGCCAGAGTTGCGTCACAAGGCAGCAGCCAATCAGCAGCAAGGAGAAATTAATAATGCTCTCGGATTGGCTACTTTCAAACCTTCTGCCTCTGAGCACCGCTGTATTTCACCATCCCAAGACACATTTTTCGTATACGGTTTCTTTGTGTTCTCTCGCCAGTGACAAAAAATGTATATGGACATCTAGTTGAAGTTACTTTAATATTTATGTTATGAAAAAGAAAAAAAAATGTGGAGGATATCTGCGGTTTCCGCAAACAATTATCCGTTCAGTTCTGAGGCCGTGAACTCTGAACCACGATTTTGCGGGGGTCAGCTGTATATGTTTCTATTGAAAACTGTTTCTGAAATTAAAAGCAGAGTGTGTGCTTTCATATGCTGGAACCTAATAGTTTCAGATGAAGAGCAGAATTCTGATTCTGACTGATTATGCAATAACTGGAGAGAATTAGGACTTTTCTCCTTGTGTTTGTTTATTATACATCATGACCTTGTGCTCACCCTTTATATCAGCTTACTGTCTCCTCTCCCTCTGTGTGATTTAGATGTGGACGTAGATAAACCAGATGAAAAGTCCATCATGACTTATGTGGCCCAGTTCCTGAAGCACCATCCAGACTGCCTGGAGACAGAGACCCTCGGACAGCAGGAGGAGGTACTGGCTATTTCATGTCCATTGTATTTCTGGGGGGTTTTTTGTAAAAAAAAAACAGCAAACAGCACATCTTTTAAATTACCAGAACATTCCTATGTCTTTATATTCCCTCCAGGATGTGGAGAGGGATCAAAAATTATTATCAGGATATCATGCAATGCAAAGGAAAAAATGGTTATTGCAGTATAAAATTTTGGCAAATGTCATCTGTATGTGAAACAAAAATCAATAGAACTTTAGCGAGGGCTCCACAGACAGGAGCACAATCCTCAAGGCATCAGCAGTTCTCAACTGAGCTCCATGTACTCCAGCAAAAGAAAATCCAATTGAAAATACGGCCATCTATTCCACTGCCGTCTAGAAATAGAGCGAGGAGGATTCCGTCGATTTCCCAATATATTTTTTGTGGCCATTAGTGCACAGAATAACAAGTGAAGAAAGAGTCTTTAGGGCAAAGATTTTTTTCAGAAAGAAATATAGACTCCTAAGCACAGAGCGTTACAGACCAACTGAGCTATAAGGTCCATGGAAAAGTGATGCCAGAGTTTAGGGACTTCAGGACCAGATTAATAAGAGTGTAACAAAGTGCTGATATCTCTGAAAGAGTATAAGTGACATATAGGGGATTTGGACAAATGCCTGTGAAATTGCCTGAGTGGCATCAAATAGTAAAAATTCTGGGTCTGAGTCTAAGCCTTTTTATGTCTGTTCAAAGCGCAAATCTGCCAGTGTGTATGATTGGGAAAAAATTGGCACTTAAGCTTCAAATGCCCAGTTTACGTTCCAAACATATTCATTTTACAGGCAGTTTTTGGGCACTTAGTGGGTGGGGCCCAGGGTCCTAGAAAAAAACAACAACATTATATTGTAGTCACATCAAGGCCTGCACTCATTCATACATCTGGTCCCTGGTATATTATTTGATTATTTGATTATTTATATCATCTGTTGTATTTCTAGAGTGTGCTTAAGTTTGTTTTTCTTCATGAAAACCACAAATTGTGTCTTCATGAAAAACACAAATTGATTGTGTGTGTTTTTTCTGTGTTGTGTGGTACATGTTCTCTGCATGTTATTTTTTTCTTTTCTGCATTTTCATCTTACATCCCATTTCTTCTCTCCTCCTTCTCTCTTTTCTTTCTGCCCTTCTGGTTTGGTCTGCTTGCCTGTGCTCCAAAGTTTGCTCTTGCTCCTCAAGCCATTGAAGAAATTATAGAGGTATGCTGAAGAGATTCTGTCTGCTCTGCATGTGCCATTATGTCAAAGCATGCAAAAAAAAAAAAAAAAACTGTGTATAATATACATGAGGTGTCCAAAAGTATGTGGACACCTCTTTATTGGTTGGAGATGTATGAAGTAGGGATGCACCTACACTAGATGGACAAAAGTATTAGCAAAGAATTATTGAATTATTGAATTCATTCCGATGAAAGGAAGTAAAGGGCCAAATGAAGGGCCTTAATGCTTCAGCATACCAAGACATTTTGGACAACGCTAGGCTTCGAACTTTGTGGACCCAGTTTGGGGAAGAACCTTTTTTATTCCAGCATGACTGTGCCCCAGTGCACAAAGCGAGCTCCATAAAGACGTGGCTGGAGGAGTTCAGTGTGGAAGAACTTGTCTGGCCACACAGAGCCCTGACCTCAACCCCATCCAGCACCTTTAGGATGAACTTGGACGGAGATTGGGAGCCAGGACTTCTCATCCAACAACAGTGTCTGACTTCATAAATGCTCTACAGAATGAATGGGCACAAATTCCCACAGAATCTTGTGGAAAGCCTTCCAAGAAGTGTGGAAGCTGTTATAGCTGCAAAGGGGAAACAACTCCATATTAAAGTCTGTAGATTGGAATGCAATGTCAGTAAAGGGCCTGTTGGTGTAATGGTCAGGAGTCCCGAAATTTTTGTCCATGTAGTGTATATTGCATGTCAGGGCAGTGGAGGTGTGTTCTCTGGAGTAATGGAGGTTTAGATTGAGTTAAGAGTGACATTTGTGAACTAGAACTAGAATCACTGATAATCTTGTGACTGTATGCAATCAAATCCTTACAGCAATATTCTAGTGTGAAACCTTCCCAGAGGAGCAGAGGGTGTTATTACAGCAGCGGGGGGCTATTAATACCCTTGACTTTAGAAGAAAGACTGAATGAGCCTGGTGTCTGCAAATGTTACAGTGTTTTTTAAATTGTCATAAATTGTTCATGAATGGAATTTGAATTATATTGTATGCACCGGCATGGAATTTCCCAGGGCGTCATACGGTTCTCCATTCTGTCATTCTTATTAGCATTACATTAAGACTAGAGCTCTGGTTCCATTTCCATAACAATAGACCCCCTCGGTTTGCTGCTAGTGCCTGACGCTGACAGGCTGATGATAAGCCTGCATGGACCTTAGTAGGCCTCAATCAGCCGGGTTTTATAACAGGTTACACTGATCCTGGCCCACTGTGACACTGCAGAAAACACCATTAGCCGTCTCTTCTGAGCTTCTGTCGCTGCTCGCCACCATGAAATCACTGGAACTAATGGTTCAGTCTGTGCGTTTTACCACTAATTAGTCAGATTGGGAAAGTGCATTGATATGGGGGGGAGAAAATACCCAGCAGACTTGAGCAAGGTCATGTGATAATCAATCCCACCTTCAAAGCGATTGGGTTTTTGTAAACACTGGGAACTTGGATGAAATGGCGCACATTCACACCCGAGAGCAGAAACAAGGGTTTGCCTTGATAGAAATAGCCGAACGACCCAAAGGAGAGCCGTTCACTCCTGTTTGCTCTGTTAGCTATGCTAACAGGAAATGTCAAGTTGCGTAAAGCGATTATCCCCCCCACCAGGCTGGTTTTTGCCCCCCGTTGGGTGGTTCGGGGCAAATGCGCACAGTGAGGAGAAAGAATATCGCACCCAGCGGGGGGTCAGTTCTTAAAGCTTTAACTGATTGAACTGAACAGTTTGCCTGTGTTTGAACTGTTAACTGTAATTGGCTCCTGAGTCTGAGGTTTTTAGCCTGTGTAAAATCACCCCGGGGAAAGAAATGATGAGGTTTTGTGCAGCTTCAAGCCTGATATAGGTCTGTTCATATTTGTTTGTTTTTGTCCTCAGTCTCTCTCTGTCCTTCTTCTTCTTCTTTTATTTGAGGTTCACATTCAAATAACATTTCTTGCCAATTATTGTAACTAGCAACTGTTCCAAAACAATAAAAGCAAAAAATGCTTAATAGTACTATACTGGAAAAAACCCCCAAAACATTGTATAGGTATGCACGCTGTCCATATGGTGTCCTTATACAAATTTACAGTGTCGTGGAAAAGTCACCCTTTCTTTTATTTCATTTCTTTTCCTTTATTTTTCCCTTCTTATTGCAAGTGGACAATCTTCAATGTAATTTCTTATCAGAAATCTCTCTTTTAGATGCACATAAGAAAGAAAGAAATGTGAGGCAGCTGAGGTGCGTGGGTGTAGCTACCTGTGTGAATGTAAATCTTTTTGAAGGGGAATATCATGCAGTTTCCTCCGGGATCAGTAAAGTTTTCTGATTCCGATTCTGATCCTGATTCTGATATGAGTGAGAGTTTTAAAGTGGCTGTAGTGAGCACAAAAGTAAAGAGTGGACAGATTAAATGCTGACAGATTTTAGATCATACTTAATTATTGACGCTTCGGTGTAGTTTTTGTTTCGAGCTTTTTTCTGAAACTGAAAAATGACTTAATGTCCATTTTGACTGGAAATTAAATCAACGAAGGGGTGAGTTTTGTAAAGTGCAGTGTCTTCCACTCTCTCTCTGATAACGGAGGAGAGTGAAAACAATCTTATGGGTGTTGACATGACATATAAACTCCCTCACACATTTCTCTCCGTCTCTCTGTCTCTCAGCGAGAGCAGCGGAAGATCCTGCAGGAGCTGAAGGTCTGGGCTGATCAGTTAGAGAGAGACTGTGCTAAGATTCAGGCGGACAAAGGAGACCGTGGTCAGCAATATCAGGTAAACCAGAGTCTGTTATATTCCACAGCCCAGAAATGGAAATGTACCTCGATTTATTGGACTTCCAGAATGCTGCATGTGCTCATACCTTGATCAGGAAAATTTATTTTTTTCTTGACTTGACTACAAATTATGTGAGTTCGATGCACTATGTAGACGTTCCTATTTGTACCATTACGCCACAGAGGGACAGTAAGCTGCAAAAACAGCAGGCTTTGTATTTTTCATGGGTGGGATGTCACATTTCCACATGACCACCCATTCAGTCTACAGGGTTTCAGCCCATTCATTCATGCAAAAGTGATGAGATGATGGTACACATTTCGGACTAAACTGCTATAACACAAGGCAGCCAGTCCGAATGGAGTTTATTCACATATATAAGCCTTAAAGGCACAGTAACAAAAATAGCTAGTTTAAATGTATGGTTGGAAAGGGTCGAATTGTTTTGGTAGATCATGACACAGAAATGTTATAAGTGGATTTAAGGAGGAAAAAATAAATTGCAAGAAACATTTGACGATATACACGATATACAAGGTATGTTATTAAGAGGCTATTGAGAATGAAACCGTTACTGCTATGAGGGAGAGGAATGGAAGTCGGGAACCCACAAAGAGCTGTTGGAGTTTAAGGGATTAAAGTTGAAGTAGTCCAGTTTTAGAGTGATAAAATTAGGCTTAATAAAAATGGCCAGAACTTCTAATCTGCAGAGGATTTGCTACTAAGGAAAGCAGAGCCATGGTTGTATTGGTGGAGATCTGTATTTGTTCCCTTTGTCACTCAGGCACACAGATGCTCCCAGTATAGTCATAACCATGATCTCGGCATGTGTGGAAGCCCAATCTGTTTCAGACCCGAATCAGCCCACGGATATGTTTGATATTTCACTGAGTAAGAGTTCTAGTGGGGACTGCATAGGTGGAGAGGGAGAGGAAAATGAACCTCCATTACTGGGTGAATATATGAATATATGATTTGTCTGTATTTGAGGAACTCCGTGTGCTGTGGTCTCCATTTAATTTTTTCTGCTGGTTATTTTTATTCCTTTGACTGAATGCGACTCTCTCACTCTTTCACTTAAAGAAAACAGCAAAGCGCCAAGACAGACCCTTTCAGTCACTTTTCCAATTTCCTATGGACAGCTTCCATCTCCACGGTTCATCTCTCTACCTGTAGAAATGAATAATTTCATTATTCATTCATATATATGCATTTACCCCCCACCCCCCTCTCACCCCTAGTCCTTCAAGCAGTGCCGTGTTCAGTTTGAGCTGAAGAGGAGACCGGTGTTGTCCAGTCTTCAGTCCACACAGAAGGATGGCATTCTGACCTCAGACCAAGCTCTACTCAAACAGGCCTGGGAGAGACTGTCTGCTAGGGTGAGACACACACACACACACACACACACACACACACACGCACGCACGCATGTGTAAACATTTCAATATCTATTTATATAGCATAGTCTATTTAGTACAGAGTACTTTCAGAGTTTTATTTTGACTTTATATTATATTTTACTATAGTTTTGTTAGGACATGGGATTGTGTATAGATGTATATAAAAAAAGCATGAGAGGGCGAGGGGGCGTGGCGGCAAAATATAATTTGTCATGCATTTTAGTGCTAAATTATTAAGCAAAATATAATTGACTCATTTTCTAACATAAATATTAATGATACTTTTCCACATAAAATATAACTATAATATTTTTGGTACTGTGGAAAGAATGCACAGTAAGCATGCCTTGGGATGGTGAAATACCGCGGGAGGTTTGAAAGTAGCCAATCCGAGAACGCTATTTATTTCTCCTTGCTGCTGATTGGCTGCTGCCCTGTGACGCTGCAGTCCAGAATTTTCCCTGTGGAGCGTCTCGAGTGTTCTTGTGTTTTTTGTTTTGTTCTTAAAGCCCTGTATGTTTATTACTGTAAATTAAATTAATTTCTTACTGTATTTACCTGCTTATATCAATGAAAACGACAGCACAAACCAAAGAAAATGCGCTGCATGAGTTACAGTACAGTCTGTACAGGGGTAACATCGGTATTTACATTCTAGCACTGCAGGAGGTCAGTGTAAACAGTACAGTATGGATATGGGTTTACCTTTACATTTTCTTTCAGGGTAATGTATTAAGCTGAGTTTAAAATGAAATTAAAGTGTTTTGGGGGCATATTTAGGATTTACACAATAAAAATAGCCATTTTAGGCATTTTTATATATATACACATTTACATATACATATACATATACATATATATATATATATATACATATATATATATATATATATATATACATATATAACTATACACACACACACACACACACACACAAGTAACTCCTTATATATAAGCTACCTTTTTGTAATACTGCCATGTTCAGTATCTATTATAACTATCTATCTTCTATGAATTCTCTGCAGCTCTTGGACTGGCACGAGCAGTTGGACGGTTCTTTGCCAGATCCTCTCGGTGCTGTGGGCATCTGGCTGCATCAGGCTGAAAAAATTCTCCAAGAGGAGCCACTTCCCCAGCAGAGCCATGAGCAGACCGCTAACGCCATCCACCAGACACTGCAGCGGCACCAGGTACAGAAAGGGCAGCAAAGAGAATGAACAATGGAGTGTCAAGGTGCGAGGAGGAAAGAGTGGAGAAGAAGGGCAGGATGTAAATCTGACACTGTGTTTCCACAGGATATCCTCAGGCTTCTTGAAACGCACCAGCAGACTTTCCAGCAGCTTCACAGGGACGGAAGTGTCAGCGGCGTTTCTGTACCAGCAGAGCAGCTCCAGGACATGGCAGAGAGGTGCGAGAGAAAGACAACTTAGCTTATCCTTAAAGAAGTCACGTAGCAGCTGTCAAGGATGCTTTAAACAACGTTATCACAATTGCAAACAGTGCACAGCATTAACAGTGGTCTGCAGTGGGCAGTGATCTCAGTAACTGGTCTTAAACACATTGACTTTATGGGCTAAAGTGAGAATATTTAATATTTTACTGTGCTTGTTTTCTTTGTTGGTTTTCAAAAACCTAATTATAGTAACTTTATTGCCATTTTCTTTGCAAAACCTGCCAAGTTGAAGAAGCAACTGACAAAACACTGCATTAGGCGGAAAATCAAAGCTCATGCATTTTATCCCCTTGTTGTGATTTCAAGTCAAGTCAAATTTATTTCTGTAGTCCATTATCATACAATAGCATATGGTCATTTAATGAGCTTAACAGGAATAGAATAAAATATGAATATAACAGTAGGATGTAAAAAATAAAAAGAAATAAAAGAATGCATAAAAAAGCAATTAAAATTGTGACTGAAGTGTCTGTAGAGGAGAATAGTGCAGGTTTTAGCAGCTTTTTAAAGCTACAGTTGGTGCAAATCTAATCCAGTTGGTTGGACAGCATAGTGGATGAACACCATTTCACCAGGTTTAGTTTCAGATCTTTTCTCCACTAGCTGAGCAGCTCCTGCAGATCTAAAAGACCTAACAGGAATATATACATTAAACATTTCAGAGGTGTATTTAGGGCCCAAACTGTTGAGTGACTAGTACTCGGTGAGTAATGTTTTGAAATCAAGTCTGTCGGCACTAATTTAGACCGCGTTTAGGCCAAAAGCATTTTAATATGTGCTTTTAACAACAAATGAGAAAATAAAACGGCCTGATCATTATTTAGGTGTGTAATACTGGTGCAGCCCTCTATAGTTTTGCTTTAATGTCAGGAGACGGGTGGCTTGAGTCATAGCACTGCCATATCCATCTGTGGCAGGAAATCCAAGGCAACATAATTGGCCTGCTCTATCGTTCAGTGAGCTGCTCTCTGGGTTGGAACAATGGGCTTTCTTTCCCCTGCTGGTCAGTGTGATTCTAGTTAATTGCGGGGATCTGTTACTTCACATATGAAATTGGGCTGTTATTCTCTATCCAGAAAGTTTTGCCATCCAGTGATGACAAACAAAGGTCCAGTGGCAGCTTGAAAAGATCCAGTGACTGACACAGCTGTGTGACATTGTGTGTAAGAAGGTGTTGGGAGCAACCAAAAATAACATTTCTAAATGTTTTGAGAGAAAAATGAAGTAATCAAACTCAGCAAGCAGGAAGAGACTGCCCAAACCTGACTGGCAGCGTACGTTATTATCTTATTAATAAATAATTTCTCACTCTTGGTCTGGCTGCTTGCAGATTAAACTACATATCTACCTCCTCACACATTCATTTGAGCAAACTGGAATTCTGGGAGCTGAAGTACCGTATGCTGGCGTTGCTGATGCTGGGAGAGTCTAAACTGAAATCCTGGATCGTCAAGTACGGCCGGCTGGAGTCCACACAGCTTCTGTTGCAGAGCTACGTGGTGAGAGAGGAGGCCTTCGCTGAAAATCTGCCTCCCGCTGAAATCACTCTTCAGTAATAGTGAAATTCAGTACTGTGCAAAAGTCTTAGGCGTCTGAGAAGATGATATATAAAGCCATTTATTCCGACAGTTTGTTCAGAAAAAGTGTTGTTTTAGACCATTTTTTTAGAGACAATCTGAAAAAATTTTTTGGGTGTCTTAGACTTAAGCACATTCTAGCATGTATAGGCTGAATGCTTGTGAACTTGATGGATGCTGTAATATGTCTGGGTTATATATTTATATATTTATTATTATTATTATTATTATATATTTATTATATATGATCTTATCAGTAACCTGTGTTCTTTGCGTGTGCCTCTAGTCATTTGTCGAAGGCCAGCAGTTCTTCCAGAAGTACGAGTCCCTCTCTGAAGCCCTGAAGCAGGCCGCTGTTCTTTACACCAACGCTGACGCCTCTGGTGAGACGGGCAGCTTCAGCTTCTTAAAGGGTCCATGTCATGTCAAAACCTGAAATGTCTTTACTTTTTTTGTCTTAGGCACCTATCAGCAGTGGGTTTCTTTCTGCCAGCAAAAACACAAGTGAACATTAGAATAAACTCAAATGAACAAGAAAGCAGTAAAAAAGTATCAACATTTCCTTTTTTTCTTAAAAGGAGTTGATATTTCAGCTTGTTGCCTCCAGTCATTGTGTGGATTCATAAAATTCCATAAGCAGCTCCACCTAATTTAATCTAATGAAGTCTTTACTTTTTTTTTGATATATAAACATTTCATGTCCAATTAAAAAATGTTAATGTATGTTCGTATAGAAACTAAGCTGTGAGAAAACAACCCGTTGAAAACTGATTTGTGATGTCACGACATTCACGACATCATTTACATACATAACAGAGGTCATTTACATACATCAAGTCAAGTCTAGTTTATTTCTATAGCCCCGTTATAAACAAAAGTCATTCAGTGTGCCTTACAGGAATCGCATAAAACTATCAATAAATCAGGAAACACAACAATAACAGTATACATAAAAGAAGTGGGATATTTAAGAAGCCAGAGGAGAAAGTGCAGCTTTTTTTAAGCTCCAGTCGGTGCAGATCTGATACTGATGGGCAGTTGCTTGGACAGCTTAGTGGAGAAACACCATTTCACCAGGTTTAGTCTCAGAGCTTTTCTCCACTAGCTGAGCAGCTCCTGCAGATCTAAGAGACCCACCAGGATTAAATACAAACATATCAGAGATGTATTTAGTGCCTAAACCATTGAGTGACTTGTGCATAATGAGTAATGCTTTAAAATCAGTTCTGTACTGAAGTGGGAGCCAGTGCCAGGACCTCTGAACTGGAGCTGTGGGATCTCCTTTCTTGCTGCAGGATCAGTCTTGAAGCTGCAGTTACAAAAACAGATAAACAGTCGTACAATATTTTCAATTGTACGGGATAAACGTGGTTGGAAAATGGTCAAAGAGAAACAATATAACGTGAAAAAGCCGTTTAAATATCCAAAGTCGCAGAGCTCGACACAGGCCTTTTCATTTGCCTAAACGGCTTTAATATTTGTAATGCCGAGATGTTATCAGAGCATACACAGGATAAAGGAACATAGTTCATTTATTTTAGATCAATGTCTTCTCCATTCACTGTCTGTCTGTCCTAAGGGTGGAATCAGAGTCACTATCGCACTGCGCTTCACCCTCAGTGAGTTCAATCCTTCTGGGGCTCAGTAGTCAATCAGCCTCCGCCTGTAGCAGCCCCCCCCCCCCCCTCGCTCTCTCGCTCTCTCTCCTGTTTTCTCTGCCTGGCCCGCTCTCCTCAGGCTACTGGTAAATGAGGTTTTCCCAGGCACTGTATTCAGGGGGGAATTCCAGTCCATTAGTGGAGATTTTCTAATTGGGTCTTCTCAGGGCTGGAGCCACGCTAACATGTTGCTTTCACCACGCCTCCGGGCTATAGGGCTACACACGGTGGGCTTTTTTTTCATCCCCCCCTCAGTGTGATTGGTGCATGTTCAGATTATGAGTCCCACATGAGCCAATGGCTTTGTTTGGCTCTGGATAACATAAAAGGCAATTAGGGTTTTGTGAAATTTACATTGTGGAAAGGTATTGACTTTTAGGCCTATGGTAGGAAAAATATAACAGAGAAATGTTTTTAGATTTTTTTTTAAAATATGAAACGTTTTCCTTTCATTTGGCTGACCAAGTAATGACCAGCTGTTAATAAGCTTCCTCTAATTTTCCAGTCTTCATGTTCCTACACATAAAGGCCCATGCTGACTACTGATTTTGTCAACGTAAGAACATGCTTTTGGCATAACGTTACACTGCCTTACGTTCATTTAGCAGACACTTTTATCCAAAGCGACTTACAATTCGTGGAATCACTCAGGTTCCAGGATAGAGTGAGAACCAGAGGATACTTCTACATGCTAGAATCCTTAAGTAGGGAGCAGAGCAAGAGGATGTGAGCTTAATCAGAACAGCAAGTGTGATTCAGGTACTCCATCAGAAGAGGAGAGGCTCTCTGAATAGAGAGGTTCTTGAAGTTAGAGAGGGATTCTGCTGCTCTTTTTGTGTTTTTGAGTGAAATGTGCAATTTATATGTGTACATTCATACATATTTATTATATAGGTTTCCATATACATGCTATTTTTTTCGCTGCTCTTACCTTTGTACCGTCCTATAACAATGTAAATTTCCCACCTGTGGGACAAACAAAGGTTCATCTTATCTTATCTCATCTCTGCTCTTATCTCATCTCTTATCTTATCTTTGGCAGCTCATTCTACCAGTGGGACTGAGCGGCATAAAGAGCAGTGTTTTTGAGTGTATGTGTGTGTGTGTTTGTGTGTAGCTGAGGACTCTGTGAGGCGGTTTCTGAGGGACGTGGCGGACCAGTGGAGGAGTCTGGCGGTGGAGGTGCGCAGTGTTCGGTCCATGCTGGAGGAGGTGCAGGGGAACTGGGAGAAGTACAGCAGCGCTGTGTCCTCCTTACAGACCTGGCTGGAGGACGCTCAGGACGCCCTGCACCAGCCTGAGAACACTAAACGAGTGAGAAACACACACACACTCATTACAGCTACACACACACACACACACACATCACAGACATTTTTTTGCAGTCTCATGAAAACACAGCCATGTACAGTACTGTGCAAAAGTCGTAGGCACCTGCAAAATAGTATTTAAAAACTGTTTAGATAAGCAGTGTGTGTTTTTTTTCCTAATATTAACATTAATATGCCTTAATAGATTAAATAAAACAAAAAGAATAAGTATAAATAACATTCTACAGTAAATAGTGATGTTATGTTCAGTATATCAGTGTGTTTTTTGTGGAAGTCCAGTAATACTGTAGTTTCATCAGAAACCGGGTTTGACTCGATCAGTCCTTCATTAAATTAAATCAGGAGCTGCTGATGGAGTTTCACAGTCCAAAGAACAGCTGGAGGAACCGAGGAGGGATCTGGAACCGAACCTGTGTTCTCCTCAGCAGCTCACAAAATGTAAAAAGAACTACTTTTTACAAACAACACACATCTTGATACTTTTTGCTGCTTTCCTGTCGGTTTGCATTTATTCTAATGTTAACTTTGCAGGCAGAAAGTCACTTTATCACACGCTGAGAAAAATGGCTTTAAATAATTTGCATAGGTGCCTAAGGCTTTGAGCAGTACTGTACCACTTAAATAAAAAACACAGACATGTACCTCCCACACACACACACACACACCAGACACGATTACACTCACAAGCACACACATATAATAACCTGCGCAGGAGGGAGCTGTCTGACTGCCGAGTTCACCCCGAACACAGTCAGCTTACTGAAATCCAGTCAAAACATTTACTCTCAACTCATCTTCCTCTCACTGGAACTCCACTCTGGGCTTTTAAATCCCCCACCTTCTCTCTCTCTCTCTCTCTCTCTCTCTCTCTCTCTCTCTCCCCCTCCCTATCTCTCTCCCAATCTCTCTCTCTCTTCCCCCCCCCCTCTCTCTCCCTTCTCTCTCTCTGTCTCTCTCTCTCTCTCCAGGAGTTCTTTCGAAATCTTCCTCACTGGATGGATCAGCACACTGCCATGAACGACGCGGGAAATTTCCTCATAGAGACGTGTGATGAGACGGTGTCCCGCGACCTGAAGCACCAGCTGCTGCTCCTCAATGGCAGATGGAGAGACATGTTCATTAAAGCCAAACAGGTCAACATCTTCATATGTATTTCTTACTCATCCCATTGACCTATACAAATCTGTCATCGTGTTACATTTGAGTAACATTGCACATTTTTTGGAATTACACATAAAGGCTATATGTAAATATTAAATAGCCTATATTATATAGGCTATAATGTAAAATTATAGCCTATATTTTTTTCCTTTGTCTAAAAAAAAAGCAAAACCATGACAAACATTTGTTGAAAAACAAGACTATACACACAACAGCAACCAGATTCAGATCATAAACAGTCATGGTGTGGACTGAAAGTTGAGAGGCAGCACTTTTGAAAACACTGTATCTGCTTGCATTGATGAGCTGTAGTGAGGAGTAATTGAATTATTGATTTGAGCTTCTGCTGCAATCTCTAAAGTGGAAAACTGACACCTGATGGACAGAGGCAATCACTGCAAGAGCCAAGCCGCCATGGTTTACTGTGGATGCCTGAATAAGTGTTTGCGTTGAGAATTTACAGTAAAACCAGCACTCTTTGTGTCTCTGCAGTATGTTTGTCTTCACGAGACTCAGATTCAGACGGAGAAAGAGCAGCAGGAGGCCATCGCTGCTCTCAGAGAGTTTCTACAGACTTCAACAGCCAAACTGACCTCGCCTGTCCAGCTGTCACTACCAGATGTTAAGAGCTTTGTGCAGGATGTTGAGGTAGAGTTTTACTCCTCTGTTTGAGCTAGAGTTTGAATTGCAGACTGGCTTTCGGGTAGGGGCTCGTCTCAAACTCGATTATTATAGATTTGTATATCTTTGTCTATCTTTCTCTATCTGTCTCTCTCTCTCTCTCTCTCTCTCTCTCTCTCTCTCTCTCTATATATATATATATAT
>JBBIGA010000153.1:3032093-3049225 GCA_037576975.1 Alestes dentex
ATGGATATCTAGATAAACATGTGTAAACAAGTGTAAAAATATGTGCAGTGTGCAAATGTACAGAATAGAGTATGTCCTATAAAGTGCAGTGTACTAGTTGCTGTTTATAGACAAATAACGGAGTGCAGGTGAAATACAATGTGGTCGAGAGTGCTGTTAGTGTTATAATGAACGGTTTAAAGTTGTGATGGTTTGTCTTGGTTCAGACTTTTGTGCTCCTCCTGAGTCTCTGTTATGACCATAAAACTCCTGAAGTGTTTGCCTGATTCCAGCAGGTCAGGGTGAGATGAGTCTCTGATAATCCTGGTTGCTCTGGTCCTGCATCCCCTGGTATAAATGTCCTTCAGAGATGGTACAGCTGATCAGGTGCAGCCCTGATCACTCTCTGTAGTCTCTTACATGCTTTTGGACATAGTGGGCAAGTTTCCCAGACAGGGATTAAGACCAGTCCTGGACTATATTTCTGTTTCAATAGAAAATCTCCATTCACAATAATGTGTAGTCCAGAACCAAGCTTAATCCCTGGGAACCCACTCCTATGGTTTATTTGAGCAGGTGTGGAATTAACTGTCTGGCTTTGTGGTGTCCAAATGTGTTTTGGGGAGAGAGTACTGGAGTTAATATACTCTCTGTATCTCTGTGTGGTAAGGACATGTCTCTAAATGGGCACAGTGAGAGGAGTCAGGAGGAGGATCTGCCACTAACACAGGAGCACAGCAGAATCTTGAATGCCGAGAGTGCCAGAGAGGCCAGACATCTGCTCCTCGTTCACCAGGCAGGGTCCCCAATACTCCTCTGTAAATTTCTATTAATAAATTACAGGCAGCTGAAACTCAGAGCTCATTATTTTAACCTATCCTGCTTTTCAGCAGCAGAGACTGAAAGCCCAGCAGGGGAAAAAGGACTCAGAGCTGCAAGGACTCTGCACACTTTCTTATGGTGAGGACAGCGCGACAGCTCAGGAGGAACATCTGCAGGTACAACAACAATCTATATTTAGTTCCAGAAGAATGATAAATTGTGATAAAAGCAGCCAGCTGGGTATGAGAGCAATTTTGATTCAGGCAATTTCGTGGAGAACATTTCATTTTCCTGTTATGGCTTGACTTATGCCACAGTAAGAGAAATGAAGATTACTTGGGAAATTAAACAAGGACAAAGCACCACTCTCATGAAACACCTGAAAATCTATATACAAAAAGTCTATTGGAATAAACATTTGACTCAAAGCTCCCCCGGTGGAGAGTCTTTAGCCTGCTAAACGTGAGAGTTACAAGACATGTACACGAAATGCTTGTCTAAAAATACATCTCAAAATAACTTGTGATGAAATGCATTTGCTGAAAAGAATGTGCCCTTTCTGTTTTTTTGTCATCTTTATTGTCATCTCAGCTATATACATGTATACAGAGTATTTGATTATTCGTATTAGTCTAATGTATGTGTATGGTGTGTGTCTGATTTTTGCCTTTGCATTTCAGGCCACTGTGCACGCATGGCAGGACTTTGAGGTGGACAGAGAAGCAATATGGCAGTTTGTGCACAGAACCACTCCTGTGCTGCAGGAGGAGCTCATATTCAGCAGTCTGGACTATATAACTACTAAACTTGATCATGCCAAAGTAAGAACATTGTGAATAACAATAAATATACAGTGTTTCCCCTTCCACTGAATGAGCTAGGTGCTCTTAAAGAACACTGAAATATTAGTGGTTTCATTAACGTATGATGTTTTATTACAAAGAGAACCGCCCTGTGTGTGTAAACAGAAGCACTCAAGTCTTAGTTATCAAAAGCAGATCACTACTGAATCTTTTTAAAAGAAATGTGTAGAAAGAAATGTAAAACGTCATACCATCCCATCTGAATATATTTGTTGACCATATGTGTGAGACAACAAAGTAGGGTCTTCCACCTCACTGAAAAAATATCTAGTAGAAAAACTGACCAGGTATGCCTCCTATATCTGTGTGCGTTAGCTTTTCCTTCCTTTTCAAGCCGTTATTATCAAAAGCAAATCACTACTGAACCTTTTGAAAATAAATGCGTAGAAATGTAAAATGTGATGATACTATATCAGCTTCGCATTTTTGGTGACCGCATGTGCAAGACAACAAAGCTGGCCTTGAAGGTTCTACTACCTGACTGGAAAAAATATCTAGGGGAAAAACTGACCATGCATGCATATTATGTCTATGTGTTTACATTAGCTTTTCCTGGTACATCCATTATATGACTATGGTGTGTGTCTGCTTGTGTGTGTGTACAGGAGCTTCACACAGAAGCAGGTGTGCTCACAGTTCAGGCCAAGGCGCTCATGAGGAAAGCTGCTGAGATCCAGCTGGGTGACCAGAATCATTCTCTTCTGCAGAGTCAGGCCCAGGCTGCTCAGGAGGGAATGCAGGAGATACAAGTCGGCCTTGAGAAAATGTGAGATTTCTTTGGATACAAATACTTGTATTTCGTACTGATTTGGTGTAGAAATGTGGAAAGAGTCACATTCACAGCAGCTTCAAAACAATAGAGTGGTCAGTCAGTTACTCAGATCTCAGAGGCATTAAACACTATTCCTGTGTGTGACGTCCCTCTTTATCTCTCTGTCCTTGCAGGATACTGGAACTTGAGCAGATGCAGGCATGGTGGCAGCACTTCAACAATGAGTCCGAAGCCTTCTCCTGCTGGGTGTGTGAGAGAGAGAGAGAGCTGGCGGATCTGGACCTCAACTCTGTTCCCTTAGATCAACAGCTTCAGACTGTAGAGGTAATGATGAGAGTTGACTGGAACAGTAAACAACGATTCTTGTGTTTTACACACACACACAAACAAAACCGATCCTTAAATAAAGTTTAAAGGAAACTCTAAAGAAAAGGAAAGGAAAGTGCAAAGAAACTTTTCAATGAATAGTCAAATATACACATTTTACCTGGTCATACCATTGAAAAGAAGGGATTAGCTGTCAGTACAACAACTAAAAACACTTATTCATAACTCACTGCAGCGCCACATTTGAAAGCCCCTTCTTAACAGCTGCATCACGGCTTGGTGCTAACTAATCCAACTAACACTAATAAGGACTCCTAATCAAGCCAGTTAAAACATTACTGCATCACACACTGCCATTTAATGATGGCTATTTCCCCTCTGATTTAAGACAATCAGACGCTGGACATCACAGACTTTAAAAAATAGCCCAAATGAAGAACAAATCTAGGGACTGTTTCACTGTGGGTAATGGTCACAGTGCTTTTGAAACGAAATCCCTGGCTGTGTGAATTTGTAGCTTGGGCTAGAGGTAAATCAGCCTCATTTCAGTCCGTTCTTATTTTAATAATGATCTGTTGTAGTCTGTTGTAAACTGTTGTTCACAGGGCCACAAGAGTGAAAAGTAATCGGCTTTTTGTCATTTGTTGACTGCCTTAATGCTAAATGTAGCTGATCATGTTTGGTGTCTGAAGTTCTTTAGTTGTACTGAAGTAACACGCAATAGCATTTCTGGCCATTCTGGCATTCTAGGTGAGTTTTGGCAACCGGGGAGGGGCTATGGCATTTTCTTTTTTCACCTGGGGAGGGTAATTTTTGTCAATTGGAGGGTGGAGGGTGTTTGGGTCTTAAGTGAGTGACCTAGGTGACAGGTCTAAAATTGCCCACTTTACATTTTCCTTTACTTTAGAGGTTAAGGTAGCTAACAAGAAATAGGATCTTATAATCAAAATACGCCTTGATATGCCTAAATCATCACAAATAAACTGTTTATGTGACTGCATGACATACTGATGTAAATAAAAATGGACAAATGTTTTGACAAAATGTACATTTCACAATAGCTGCTGCTCTTTTTACCTTTGCATCACAATTGTTGTATTGACAACAGTATGTCAGAGAGTCAGAAGCTGCTTAAACATGTCCAGTAAACATAAACTGCCAAGTTATTGTTGGTAAATACTAAATGTTGGTAACAACGAAAGATGGAAACGTAATGGCTAGGCTGACTGATACCTGGCTGGAGACAACATCTTGTAAATGTGCAGTTTTAGGCAGACTGTTGCTTTGAAGGCTGAACAATACTAAACGTATTCTCGTGGGCCTTTCTCTTTTTTCTTCTCTCAGGCAATGGAAGCAGGTTTAGAAGAAAGAATGAACGTCTTGAGCCAGCTGGAGATGGAGTCTAATTCTCTGACTCGTTTCATCACTCCGGGGGAGGTGGAGCGCATTCAAGCTCGTTTGATGCAGGTTGGCAGGTACTGGGAGGAGCTTAAGAACAATGTGAGGCAGCGAATGGCCGAGCTTCAGGCCAGCTCTTCTCATAAGATGAAGTTAATTGAAGATCTGTGTGAGGTACTTCCACATAAGCCATTTATCTCTAACTGATTTTACAGTTTTGAGTGTATGATTGAAAAAAAGTTCATTGTTCTTTTATTCATGTTGATTTTATGCCTTTCAGGTGAAGAATGTGATAAAGGAGCTTGCGGTCATTCTGAACAAGCCAGTTGCTTCTTGCTCATCATCTTCAAGCACATACCAAGCACTGCATGATCATTTGGTACGTTTTCACATTTGTAGTAATGGTCATATTATAATTCAAAAGTCTAGAATTAAGAAACATTGCTGTAGAGTCAAATACTAAAGTTTAGTCAAAGGTTTTGGTCAGTTTACATGTTGTCTTGATTTCTAAAGTGAAAACAATTACTCCTCTACAGAGCACCCACTTTTATTGCAAAAATGCTGTTTATTTGTTGAATTTAACAAATCTAGGAAAAAATAAAACACAAAAAATGGCTGTAATAAAATCCCAGTTAAAATCAGAAATAAGTTTTGTATATGTTTTTTTAAATATTTCATTATGTGAAATAAATGAGAAGAGTAAACTAAAATTTGCAGAAAAAGTGTGGAGGGTATGTGTATTTATTTTCGTGTAGAAAATCAACAAAACATGTAATTTGACAACATTTGGCACATGAGTGTAAATGTATAGTTTACTCTGTTTTTATAGATTATTTGCTTATGCACAACCCCTTTTCTTCCAGGAGCTCTGGCAGGCTCTGAAGCAGCTGCAGCCCAGGCTGGTGTCACTGAGCCTGGGCTTGAGAAGGGTTTCTGATGGGGGTCAGGTGGAGAAAGAGGTGGCAGAGCTCCAGCACACTCTTACGCAGCACACACAGGACGCTGCCACAAAACAAGCCATGCTGGAGGATCTGCTGACTCTGTGGCAGAAGTAAGTTCTTATTTAACTTATTTGTCTAGTAGCCTGGGTTGGAGTAGAATCAGAATCAGAAAACTTGATCCCGAAAGAAATTGCTTATGCTACGACTGTTCAAACACACAGAAACATAAAGACAAGAACAATATAAATATAATATATGCATAAAGTCTAAAAAAACCTCTTCAGAATATACTCGGAGCTATGTGCAATTTTGTGAGTACCATTACTACAGGGAAAAATGTGCAGTTTAAATGTGCAATTCTTTGGGTGAATTACTACTGTTTTTTGTCCATTTCTGTCTCTCCATTGTGTACCTGGGTGTGTGTATATCCACAGTGTTCTAATATTTATTACTATATCCACTCTGTACATATATACATACATATGCTCACTGTGTACATACATACTTATCTAAGTATACACAGATATATAAGTATACATTTTTACAATGCACATATTTTTATTTTATCCTATTTTTATATTCCTAGATTGTATAGTTTACAATACAATTCTACTTTATTCTAATATATTGTTTTTCATTTTTGCTGCTCTTTGTTTCGGTCCACTTTCTGCTGGGACAATGCAAATTTCCCACTCTTAGCACTAATAAAGGTTTATCTTATCTTATCTTATATATACTATACTATATACACAAAATGCTGTGGTCAGAAAGAAAGGTGGATTTGAACACTACAGATAAATAAATAAAATGAATGCTGAAGTAGTTTACTAATGAACACAAATAGCTGTTTGGAGCTGTTTTCTATACCGAGTCCGTTATTGCACATAATAGTGACATAAGTAGTGATTTTGCAAATGATAAAGACTATTGCACATAATAGAGCATGGAATGGTCGACACAAAAAGTCATGGTTTAATGTTGTGACTTTTTTTTGCCAGATATGAAAGAGATCTCTCAGTTCTGCAGGGCTGGCTGGACAGGTGCGAGTTTCTCTGCAACTCCGATTCTCCATACCTGACTATGGATAAAGCCAAGCTTCACAGCCAGCTCCAGACGCTGCAGGTAATAAATCACATAAGGATGTGAAAGCTCATACTAGAGAAGAAACTGGGCTTTAGGTTTTCTAGGTTTTCTTTTCATGGTAGTTTCAAAGACAGAGCACTTAGAAAAGCTAAGGGCTGAAGTGTCTTTCCAGAGGACGTTCAGTGCCTTAGGTTATTGAAAAATGTTCCACTTTGTATGACTTGTCTCTGTGATTAATTGTTTTATCAATTACTCTGATGCTGTGATTGGCCAGGACCTGCAGTCTGAGGTTCCCTCTCAGGAGTCTTTGTTGGAGAAGCTGGAGACCCAGGCTGAGACTTTGAATCCCACAATGTCAGAGGAACGAGTGGGAGAACTAACAGAGCTCCACTGCAGCCTGGAGGAGAGATGGTGCTCTCTTAGTACAAACATACCTCTCAGGTACACGCTCAAGCCTTGAGTGATCTTTTTTCACTGCATGTTCTACTGAGAATTGCAGGTCACGAGGGATGGCCTTCACACTGTCTTGACTTCAGGCAATATTCCCACTTTGATAGAAGATATATTCCCTTTTAATACACTGTGGTGGTTTTCTATGGGTTTACATTTACCAGTGATGAGTATTTTTTTTTTCTCTAAATGCTGTGTATCAGTTATGTGATATTAATACACTCAGTAATAGTGTCAATGCATGGAATGCAGAATGTTGGCTAACTATTTGTGTATTTCTTTGAAAATGTGGATCATTTTTGAATCTTCTTCCAGGATTCAGGAACTTCAGGCCCATCAAGCTCAGCTGGAGAAGTTTAACCAGTCTCTGGTGACACTCATCATGTGGAGTGAGAGCTTTCTCGGCCAGATGAGGAGCAAATCCAAAATCTCCATCACGGACTTGACATCTGCTGCTGCTCAGATCAAGGTGAAGAAGATTCTTTGAATAAATTCTTTTGGATTAGCAATTTTTTAAAGCATTGTTTCTTAGTCCTGCTCCTGGTGACCAACAGCACTGCACAGTTCTGACCAATAAGTTAGATGATTATGAAACCTAAACAAGGTCACATGGTGTCATTGATGAGATTCACTGCCCCTAAGAAGCATTAAAAGCTATTTGACTGTGAATGACACCACAATTTGTAGAATTTTGTGTCCTGCTAAACATGAGTGAGTGAGTTAAAAGGCAGTTCAGTGAGCTGCTTCACATCTTAAAATACTATTTTCCCACTTCTGGAATGTCTACAGGATGATGAGGCTCTTCTGCAAAACCAGAGAGAGGCAATGGATGGTCTTCAGCAGCATGTGGACGCTCTTGGTCCATCTTTAGCTCCTGAGGACCTCCAGCGACTGCAGGTCAGGAAGAACGACTGTCTGCAGTCCATCTCTGAGGCTCAGAGCCTGCTGCAGCGCAGGAGCGAGGCCTCAGTTAAGCTGGAGAGCTTCCTGGTGGCCTACAGATCAAGCACCAGCTCGCTGCAGACCCTCCAGGGAGCTGTTGAGGAACAGGACAGCTGGGACCAAGCTAAGGCTGGTGAGCTCAACCAGGAACTCGGACAGCTGTCCCAGGAGTTAGCCTCCCTGGAGATGCAAGCTATAAGTTTGGACAGCAGTCTAAATAAGGCGTACCTTCACCTCCACGGGACCAAGGGAGACCGGACCACCTGCCGGCGCCTGGTGGACGAGATGGGATCAGGCCTGCAGGGGCTCCAGAGGAGTCTGGGGACGAGACAGAGCGAGGCAGAAGCACTAACAGCCATGTGGAACTCCTTTAGAGGGAGGAAGGAGCTGCTGTTGAGGAGTCTAATGCAGCTGGAAGAGAGAACCAAAACAGCGTGGCTTACGGAGCCCAGCACACAGAGCTTCCAGCAGAGGTAATGTGCTGCTTAGACCCTGTCACCTCTTATATCCACCCATTGTCACACGCCTTGGTTTGCCCACTTCTGTCTTCGTTCTCTTCTGACGCATGTGGCCTTTTGTTTCCGTTTTTAGCTCCACCTTAAAGTACTCACCTGTGTTTCATCCAGTTCTCCACCTCTTCCCAGGGGTTTCCTATTCTGACCCAGTATACATTAAACAGAGCAAAGTGGCCCCTTATAGTCGCGTGAACACACCACGCCACAGTGTGAAATTCTTTCTCTGTATTTCACCCATTCATCTAGTAAAGCAGTGGGCTGCCACCAATGAGAGGCGCCCGGGGAGCAGTGTGTGAGGAAGGTACATTGCTCAAGGGTACGTCAGTGGTGGCGCTAGGAGTCCTGGGATTTGAACCCACAGCCTTCTGATCACTAGGCCACCAGCCATCCCTGTCTGCGCATTTCTTGTTTGTCGATTAACCGTAGCCCTGTCTTGTTTTCTGCCTGTGGTTTTCTCCATGTCTCCTGTGACTGTTCCCTTCTTAAGGTTCTAGATATTCTCCTTCGTGTCCTTGGGTTTCCTTGTAAATATAATCACCAGCGAGTATGTCCGCTTCCAGTCGTCCTCACAGACTGTCACACTCACTTAACCCAGTCAAGTCAAGTCTATTTATATAGCCCATTGTCATACACAAAGGTCATTCAATTTGCTTTACAGGAATGAAATACAAATACGAAGTGTAAAAATAGTATGAGATAAATAAGAACTAAACGAAAGAATACACAGAAAATGAATAAAAGCAGATTAATAGTGCAATGGAAGTAAAAAAGAAATGAAAAGAAGCGCTTGTGACCTTGTTCTTTGTGCGAATGTGTCAGGCTGTGGATGCTGGACCAGGTGGAGGAGGAGCTCCAGGTCCTGAAGCACAGTCAGCTGTGGCTGGGGGAGAGAGGAGAGCAGCTTTCTCGCAGAGACCACGATCTGGCTGAGGAGGCCCAGCAGGACGTAAACCTGGTCCAGTCCACCTGGGAGAAGATAAAGAGACTCATCTCTGAGGAGTGAGTTTATCTCCGTTCACAGAGAACCTTCAGGCTGGGCTCCTGAGCTGCAGCTGAGTTTTTATTGCTCTGTTTGTGTGCAGGCAGGAGCAGTGTGCACGCTTGCTGGAGATCTGGAAGGATTACTTCGCTCTGAAGTCCAAAATCAGCTCTGCTGTCGAGAGAGGCCACGCTGTCACTGCAGCCCAGTCCAGCCATTACAACCCCGAGGACATCCGGAGGGCCCTGTCCCGGGTCAGGGCACTCTACATTCTACTGCTCATGTCGGATTCGGGTGTCATTTACCAATTTCAGCCCAGATAACACACTCAGCTCCTCACAGCTGATCATCGAAAGAGCGCAGAATTTGTGCCCCGGAACACATGTACATTTATTCAGCCAAACATATTTTTGTTATATGTAACATGTTCCATGTAAAGATGTAGAGTTTTACGATAAAATGCTAAAAGTGCTGTGGGCTATCAGCCCCGCACAGTCTCTTGGTCAGATTTGTTGTTTGATCATATTATATTACATTATTTTTCATTTTATTCATCCATGATCTATTGACTGCTGTTATTATTACAATGCAGTACTTTTTACCGCTGTCCTATCAGTTTTTATTCAACCTGCTGGATGACGATGAGCTGGCTCAGGCCAGTTTTTCTCTTTATTGATTTTCTCGCTTTCATAAGTGCCAGAGATTGAAGGAAAAAGAAAACGCAGCATCTCACTAATGCATAGTAAACATATCCGTTACAAGAAGGCCTGTCAAGGCGATTCCTAACAACTATGAGATTCTTCCTAAAAACCTAACAAGTTAATTCAGTTTGGAGTTAGACTTTAGGTTGAAATGTTTACTGAAAGATTACATTTTATTATAAAAAAATTATAATTATATAAAAAAAATTATAATTATATATTATACAACGTAGAAAAATATGCTGGGGGGTGGGTTCTCAGAGTACGACAAATTTTCAGCACTCGCTTAAGTGTCTCGGTCATGGATAAAGGTTATCATTGTATACTAGAAAGTATTTACAATAAAGATATAGAAATATCCTTCAGTTGTAGTGGAAAATAAAGTCCAGCGAAACTGGGTTTGCATTTTATAACATGTTAACATTACTGCAGTTTGCTTGGGAAATGGGAATTTCTACTTTACAACAGTACTCACATAACAGTGATATATAACACCTCCTTCACCTTAGTAAGGTTCCTGTGAGGTAGTTGGGAGCACTCAGCTCTTAGCCTGCGTCCTTAGCTCGGTGAGGGCAGCTGCAGAGTGTAGTGGTCATTTTTCATTATGTGTAAGGACTAAAACAACTAGTCCGTGAAAACAGAATCCTATGCTGCAAAACAGAAAGGGCATTTCTATCTTGTGGCCATCCTTAATGGTATAAATCAATTTGAAGAAACATAATGAGACGTCAGACATGCCAGTCGTGGCTATTTTGTTTCCCCAAATAATAACAAAACATCTTTTACCATCCCGTTATATGTCAAAAAATGGATGTGGATTTGAGTACATCCCTTTGGCCTATGGTGTAATGAGGGTTGACAAGAAATAGATTTTGAAAAGTAAGGGGACAGTGCCCATTTCCTCACGGTCCCCAGTGGAAACTGCGCTTACATGATTTATCATTATTATCTGCTTCTCTTTAGCTGGAGGCGGTGAGACCTGAGTTGGCAGGCACACAGGAGGAGCTGAATCAGTTCATTAGTAAAGGCAAACACCTCATCAGTGAGCTGAAAACGCTGTCGGAAGACGCGGGAGAACGCGTCCGCACTGAGATGGACACCATCGTGGACCAGTGGCTGGATGTGAGATCTGTTAGATCTGTCAGACTTCATGTTTTTGTGGTTTACAAAGAGGAAAACCAGCCCAAGACCACAGTAATAGTGAGGTAATATAACCCATGTGTTCCTCTGTTCACGTCCTCTGCTTCCAGACATCTGAGAGGATGGATGCTGACATCGATCGTCTCTCGGTTTTTCTTGTCTTATGGAACGAGATCAACTCTATTGCCAACGACATCGAGTGCTGGAGCGTCACTTCTGTTAGTGAACTCAGCGAGGGAGCTCTTACCCTCTTATCCAGTCCTGATATGGAGGAGCGCCTTGATCGGTTTAAGGTCAGTGGCAAGACTGAACAAACTAGTCCTCGCAATCCTATGCCGAGAATGAGAAAGGACTGAATCGCATCAAATGATGTGGAAAGGATGATATTTCTCCTGTGTTTGAACAGCTGGAGCTGGAGAGTAAGGAGGAGGTATTGGAGGTCCTGCAGGGAAAAGTGACTGAACTACAAGAGGTGACAACGACCCAGCAAACGCCCACGGAGCTGCAGGTAAAAACAGGCTTTGCTGCCAGCACAGCACCATTTTCTGCTGCTTCAAAGAAATGGAGCAGCAGTTGAGACAATAATCAATACTCTAGGCATTTAAAGTACTTGAATACTCTGCCGAATGCTTAAAAACTGTTTACAGAAACTAATGTTTTAATAAATGGCAGCACAATTTCAACACAATATGTTTACCTTTATTATATTGGTTTCTTCTTGTGTTTAATCGCAGTAAGAGTCAGATGCACTTTAGTTGACCTTCTGTTATACAAAAAAATTATTAATACGTTTCTCCCACAAGGGGGCGCAATTAGAACTAATTTTTTGCTCTCATAAAAAGAAAGGAAACCTAAAGGAGCAGAAATTTTTTTCACAAATATTGTGAAATTTTATTTCACGCATATATGTTAAATTTGATTGATATAATGAGTTAATTTTTAAAAGGATACAGACTAAATATAATAAAGACCAGCAGGGAGGCCGAAAAACAGTAAAATGCCAGCTTTACAGATGACATCTTGTTAGGTCTGTTATGGTTTTGTTATTTTGGACTTATGGGTGTATGTTTGTGTCGTGGGTCACTGTCTCACACTTACCCTCATGTTCCCTGCTTATATTTCTTTTGTGTAGTTATGTTTTGTGTGAAAAGGCCCTCGAGCCTCTTTGGTTTTTAGTTATTGTCTGTATAGAGTCTGTGTCTTTTTGTATTAAAAATCCATCTTGGAACCTGCCCCTTGCGCCTCGCCTCACTCCCTGTGCACGGCACGCTGTGACACATCTTTTGGGAATTTAATACTGTTTTAGTTTAAAAAAATGTTTGGATTTGTTCTAAATTGTTGGAAAACCGTGATAGACTTCACCCAAAATTTCTCTGCCGTCTCGGATTTGTCTTGGACCCGGTCGGTCTGGTATTGGAACTCAGACTTGTCTCAGACGCAGCCATCGATTGCGCCAAATGTTCTTTTTGGTATTGACCAAGTCTTTTAAAAAACTGTGTTTTTCGACCACAACGAAATCACCGCCACCACTGCAAACTAAAAACAATAACAAAAAAATCAATAAAGAAAATAAAAGCTCCTGTGATGGTCGACAAAACAACCCCTCAGCCCCTTAACAAAATGAACAGAGCTGCATCTGTCGACAAAATCATTGATTAAGTGAGCTTGTTTAGAAAATGAGCATTGGTTTAATTATTTCAGATCCATCTAGAATGAACGTTGCGATTGACCACTTCGTAACCAATCATATGCCTGCAAAACTTTTCTCCTTGCTCCTTGCTGCATCCATGCTCATCTTTCATTTCAGCCACTGATGCCGCGTGAACCAAGTGAAATAGCTCCACTTAAAGTAAATAATCTGGTCTACTTTGATCCTGCAATGATGTTACACTGCATTTACCTTTGATCATAACAAATAACACTGAAAATTGTCATCTTGAAGTAGAAGATATATTTAGTCCCCAGCAAGAGACTCATTGTGAACACCATCACTCAAAAACGATTGGACATGGACTTGTCTCAGATTCATATAAGGTGGTTGTGACTGTAGCTCTGAGTACTATGAACACTTCAGTCCACAGTTTCATTGACTACTGGTTGAATATGTGGCCTGGGCAGTGTGGAAATGTTCGATATTACACACCATGGAATGCCATGGAGAGTAATTCATGAGTAATTGACGACAAATAATTAAATAAAATCTTCCATTTGCACTAGGACCATGTGTAAATGGGTCTATACACCACACACCCCGACATTTTGCACTCACACAGGATTGAAGTCAAGCAGGTTCATTTCAAGTCAAGGTTTATTGTCATCTCAATCATGTACACAGTTCACAGTGAAATGACACAATGTTCCTCCAGGATGAGAACAAAAACAGACCCAAAAAGAACAAAAACAGACACACCACAAGACTACAGACAGATTAGAATTCAGAGTACAAGTGGAGCAGCACAAGAAAAACAAAACAACAGGTGGAGACAATATTTAGTGCAGTTGATGTTTTAATGAGTACAGTTTTATGACAGACGTTGTATTCTAGCAGTGGAGTTGTTAGGTGTACAAAAATGCAGAATAGAGGTAGGCAGCAATAAATAATAATAACAAATAATAGCAGCAGCAGGAGAGATGTGCTCTAGCTTTGCAACAACATTGTCACATCGTACAGTCGCCGATACTTCATAACATAACCTCACATCCCGCAGTGCATTACATTACACTATACTGCAATGTTTTCTGAGGTCAGTCTGCCTTGTAAAAGCTCTCAATCATGTTTTCTGACTCTCAAGGCAGTGGAATCTGACCTGAGGAAGAAGCTCTTACATGCCGGGGAGGTTTACGAGCAGACCAAGTCCATTCTGAGAGACTTCAGCTCCCAGAGGCAGCAGCTGCAGGACATCATATCCCAGATGGCTGAGCAGTTGGAGGCCATTGAGAACGCTCTGTCAGAGCTATCTCGGTCATCTGATCCAGAAAATGTGGCCAAGATAAAGGTCCACCTATTTTCATTTGCTTAGATTCAGGTTTTTAATGTTTGTAGAGTAGACCCACTCATCTCATGTTGAGGGATCACCGCGTATCATATTTACCTGGTGACCTATATCACTGGTCACTGTAACCTGGCATTATTCGACTGAAATGAATCAGTGATCGTTGGGTTTTGATTTAAAATAAGATGTCCTATTTGAAGAGCAAATTTCCAAACCTCTCTAAGTCCATTTTTTTCCCCGGAAAATCACGTTTTACTTGTTTTACCTATTGGAAAGCAATTCTTACAGGAAATAACCATTTTAATTGAAATTTTACAGTTACTTGTCATTTTTCAATGCCTGTTTCTAAAGTGCAGCTCCTGCACATTTTAGTTTGCGCAAATTAGTTTAAAAGATATAATAAAAATATAATTAATTTTTAAGGAAATCCATATTCAATGTCCCAAAATTATGTACAGGTTTAATATTCATATCCTACTGCATGACACAGCATAGAGTTTATCTTTGTTTCTGATCTACTGCCTGGGAGACCTGGGTCAGTAAGTACCGCTCGCAACTGTGAGAGTGGACTGAGTGAGTTTTGGAAATTCACCTAATCTTGTACCGTGTATTATGCAAAGACTGAGTGAGTTTTGGTCGGTTATACTATTGCACATGAAGAGGTCATGTAAAAATATGTCAGTGGTAGTGTTACTTAAAAATCACAAAAAATGGACTGAGTGAGTTTTGGAAATTTGCTCTTCATTTTGTGATTGCAGGAGCTCCAGAGGACCCTGAAGCAGATGGAAAGTGGTTTGGAAGTGGCAGGCGAGTCTCTTCGAGCTCTCTGTAGAGCTTATCCAGCTCAACAGCTCGCCCGGGTCGGAGAGGACATCACTAACCTGGTGAAGAGGTGTGAGGCCGCAGCCCAGCGTTCCACCCGCACCCTGGGAGCGCTACAGGAAACACTACTCCGGCATTTTAATGGTGAGGGGGTTTTGTGATAGTGTAAAGCTGGTTTGAGAGCATCTCTGGGTGAATGCACACATATTGTCATTTACATTTATGCTCTGCTGCCTACCAAAACATGCAAAGCACACACCTGTGCTCTCTCTCCCACGGACAGTATGACAGCTCTCCTTGGGAATTGATTAAGGTTTGTTACTAGGACGACCGTGAGCTCTTCCTTCCAGACACACCCACACAGCCCATCTGGTCACATAAACAAAATCGTAGTTTCATCCACTGCTTTCTGTAACCCCTCCGCCTGCCTGTCCCGCTCTCCAATCTGTGCTCATTTACAGAACTCGCACAAGGTTTCCACTCCTGGCTCTCAGAGCTGAGGGCAGGAACAGAGGACGGTTCGGACAAGACGCGAGTTCCTGACGTCACGACTCAGCTGCAGATGCTAAAGGTATCAATGAAACTAAAAATGTCCTGCGCCTCAGGCACTTTGTCTGTTGTGTGTGTGATTGCTCCTCTTGTACAAATCTTTCCTGTGCAAACTGGTTGTGGAGGAAACCCTTAAAGCCCTTTATGATGGACAGTTGTCCTCACAAAAAATTGTTAAATGTAGGACACACTGTGATAGTGATCATTCGGTCATACGTGAACACACCACAGCGTGAACAGCATGAAATTCTTCCTCTGCATTTAACCCATTCACCAAGTGAAGCAGGGGGCAGCCAGGAACACGGCGCCCAGGGAGCAGTGTGTGGGGACGGTACCTTGCTCAGGGTACCTCAGAGACATGCTTAGCAGTCTTGGGAATCGAACCCACAACTTTCTGATTGCAGGGCAAATGCCCTAACCACTAGGCTACCATCTGCCCCACTGTAACATTCACGCCCTAGTCCATACAGGCCTTATTTTACCTAAACAAGTTTTTCTGACCTTATGGTACTGTACACCTTCTTATACACACTGTATACCAGCCTACAGTAGTTTTGCCCCACCCATTTGTCTGATCAGTTTCATATCTGCTACATCCTCTGGATGAGGACTACATCTTGAATTGATTTTTAGAACAGGGAAACGGAAAAGGGACTCACTCCGTCTGCTCCATACATCAACCAGGAATCGTAGTGGGGCCGCCGGTGGCCTAGTGGTTAGGGAGATAGCCCTGAGATCAGAGGGTTGTGGGTTCAAATCCCTGAACTGCTAGTGACACCACTGAGGTACCCTTGATTAAAGTACTGTTCCCCCTGCTTCTATTGGTGAATGGGTTAAATGCAGAGAAAGAATTGCTGTGCTGTGTTCACATGTGACTATAAAGGGCCCCATTACTTTCACACTGAAGCTATATGGGGTGTTTCAGCCCAGGCTGCTTTTTGAAACCCAATAGAGCTCAGCCAATAAGATTAGACGTAATTTACATATGTCATGAAAGTACAGCAACAAACTAAGGGGTTAGAAAGTGGCCACGTAAAATTGAATAATGGATTATTTATACATAAAAATGTATACATATTATTTAGTTAACAATCTTAATGCTTAGTGTTTAGAAACTACTAAGAATTATCCAGCTACTTTGAGAGTAATGTGTAGTGTATGTGTCTGAGGGTAAGCCATGTCTGAACTGTTAACTGGTTCAAAGAGTTTAAAGGGTTAAGCCATTTTGTATTCGGGCTCTGAAAAATTAGCACTTGAGGCCTGAACTATTCAGCGATGCAATCAGATCGTACTTGTCTGTAGGACCTGGGGACTTGCTGTAAAAGTCTTATCATTTTTTAGGCTGCACTGCATCAGGTGGAAGAGGGTGAAAAGCACTTAACCAGACTGAATGAAGAAGCAGAGAAACTCCTGTTACACCTGTCCAAAGCCGGGACAGGAGGAGTGCAGGAGCGTTTAGCCTCGTGTCAGCTTGCACTGGACGGGTTCGTGGCGGCCTGCAGGCAGAGACTGCGCTCTCTGGAGGAGACCGCCGCCCTGCAGGACGGGTAAGGGAGTGATGAAGACTATATCAATGCTACAATGCTACATTTCTTTCATGTGTAACATGTACAATACCTCTGGTGCAATGCAACGGTACATCATTCAATGTCTGCTGCGAGGCTTCTGAAGATGCTCCTTGTGTACATACTTACATACACATACATGTATATGTACAGCCATGGAAAAATAAGAGACTGCATAATTTCTTGTGTTTATTGTGTTTGCTATTTGTGGGAGTAGTGTTAATTTCGTCAGACGAGACGAGACGAAATATGTTCGTCAACGACCTTTTTTTCCATGACTAAGACGAGACG